>OX459014.1:15866846-16466846 GCA_949774965.1 Diarsia brunnea
CAAATCTAAAAAATTTTATTGTTTCGCGATGTAAAAAGAAATAAAACAAGAATACCAATAGAAAAACGCGATAGATCACAGTGGAATACATTGAAACCAAATCAAATGAACTAGGTAAATTAAAATAAGACAAAGTGGAAATAAAAACAACTACACGGGTCGACCTTGAGGGTCAAACAATGCTGGCCCGAGATCAAGCCCTTTTTTTATGGGAAATCATCACCCACTCTTGGGCAGAGCAGAAGGGAGTATCAGACTTCTACTGACTAAAAACCACCCATGTTCCTTCTTAGCCCTTGTGCCGAGGCCGCGGTATCTCTTTCGAACAACCCGCAGCCCCGATGGGGAGATCAATCCCTGGATAGGTGATACGTTCATTACATACCAAGACCCCTCGGTGTCTCAAAAACCACGTTAAGTAATTTGGTATCAGCTGTCGTTCGTAGTTTTTATGGATACCCAAATCCGAAAAGGCTAGTCAGAGGTAGCCCATGTATTAGGGGGCAAGCCTATTGCCATCAACCGGGCACACATCCACACTCCGCCTGCAACTGGAAAATAGAGGATCGGACTGAGTCAAAAAAATGTGAATCTAATTAGTCCGTCGCTTAGATTGTCGAAAAATATTGGACACGTGTTTTTTGTTTTATCAAATTAATAAAAATTTAAAGTCCATTTCACGAAAGAAGTCCCGCGGACAATAATGTGGAACTAAATTTAACAGATCGGCCATGTTGTCGTTTGTCGATATTATCAAGGTGCGTTTGTTGTGGTAGATATTTTGTGAGTTTATTATTGGATTAGTGCGTTATAAGGTTTATTTACGATGCCAAAAGTTGTGAAACAACATTATGTCGCGCGACATACAGCGCTGCGTCTGCGGGACTTCTTTCGTGAAATGGACTTTACGATGTCAAAACGCGTCATAGATCATGAGTAGGGGGTTGTGACGTCATTTGTAGGTAAAAAATGTTCTGACATGTGACGTTTTCGAGGAGTTCACGAGTTTTTGAAGCACTGTATCGTCTTCATTTTTTGATTATGTGAAAAAAAAAAATGTGGTCAATATTTTTTGGAAATCTATCTGACGGACTAATTAGTTTTTTTTTTGTCCGATCCCTTATTCCTCATGGAAAAACCCAATAACCTTTGCCCGGCCTGTGAATTTAACCCAGAACCACGACTTTAGCATAGTTGGTAAAACACAAAAGAGTTATTTCACCGAATCGCATAAATTAATGGTATTATTATTCATGCGGCTTTTATAATCTCCCACTACCAAACAGATTAATTTTATAATCGGCGCAAATTCATGACCGCAGTGTCGATGTTTACCACAATGCATGGATACATAATAACATTAATCCAATATAATTCTTAAATCAATGATAGTTACGTTCAAATGCCTTTCAGCAATATTTTGTTTGCAACCTTTTTATCATTGAAAATTACATTTTCTTTTCCACCAGCTTTTACCCGCAGCTCCTCCTGCATTAACATAATGCCTCATCATTTCAGCCATAAGACGTCCACTGCTGGACATAGGCCTCCCCTAAATGGGGGGATTTGCCATAATCGCCACGCTTGGTAGGTGGGTTGGCGATCGCAGTATGGTTGTTACAATGGCACAGAGAACGGTGCTGCCCATTCTCTGGTAAGTCCCTTAGTCGCACGGGAAGATATGTGATGGTGCTATTCTTTCCGTCCACCATATGGAACATAATGCCTATAGGTATATGCGCATTATGTTCCGTATGGTGTCGGACAAGGCAACTACTCGGGCCCACCCTAACTACTGGGTCGGTAACTGGCAAGTTATGTTTATGTCCCAACAACAGGAGCGGACCCTAATGCCATCAACTGGGCACAAACCCAGACTCCGTGGCTGCTACCGAGAAATTACTGATGAAAAACCCATTAAGGTCAGAAATAATACCACAAAAACCGAGCTGGATAAAAAAACCTAGTTCATGGTCTACCTGTATGCGAAATCGTTAAGACAAGGTGGAGTACACAGCTACTTTTCCTTTAAAATAATGTAAATAAAATACATACAATTAGGTATTTCTGGGAAATAATATTTTTTAATCCTTTGACTTTTCACAAGCGAAAAGCCATCTTATTTCCTATTTATAGTCGAGACCTAAGCTGGAAGCAATAATCGCAGATAACTTTGTTACTGTCACAGTTCATGATATCCTCTCAACATCCAGCCTCCACAACAAGGAAATGAATTCATGCCCTGAGGTTGGCCCGACTTTGTCTTTGACACTTTAATGCAGTCCGTTTCCAGCGTTCTCCATTGCGTGGTTTACAAATAAATTCTAAACTTACGTCATTTATAACCGTTAATGTACGTCGCATCCGTACCCGCATCGTAAGTATTGTGACAGAAGTAAATAAATGTCGTGGTACATCCTCGAAGTTGGCAGTCGATCTTTTGTGTGTAGTTGTCCCATGAAAGGACTTTGAACTTTGTTACAAGATCATCAGCATAATGTTAGTCTCTGTTGGATAGTGGCGGGACGTAGTGTTACATTAGTGGTACAAATTTCATTGAAGTAGAGGCAGGAAACCACGTGTCTTCCAAATATGTGATATATAAATATTTTAACCCACGAAATAGGGATGTTTACTGACTAAAAAAAAATATGATTCTAATTAGTCCGTCAGTTAGATTATCGAAAAATATTTGAAACGTATTTTTTGTTTTAATTTTAATTAATTGACGATGATAAAACGCGTCAAAGATTTGAGTCATACAATTTAAATAAATGTCATACTAACATCTTAGAATATGACGTCACACGAGTTTTCAAAGCACTGTGTCGTCTTCATTGTTTGTTTACGTGAAAAAAGAAAAAAATACGTGTCCACAATTTATTGGAAATGTATCTGATGGACTAATTAGAGTTTTTTAGTTAACTACTCTATTGATATTGATGCAACTGTCACCATCATTCAGTAAATTGATTTTTCAAGGTTTTTATGAATTCGTAGGAAAAATGCGAATCCATAATGATATAGCAATATTGCAAAAACTGTACAAAACGCCGCCCCTAAAAGTCAAGAGGAACATATTGTTTCTTTTTATAAATTACAAGAGTGAACAAATAAATTAGAACCACATTCTTCATCCATAATATTGACTGACATTATGTGAAATTGATAAAGAATAATTATTCTAAAATTTCATAAAAGAATATTATTAAGAGAAATATTGAAAGACGTTTTTTGTTGACGTGTTGTTTCCGACAGCAATAATAAAATTATAGGCCGCATATTATTGTTTATTTTCTGTTGAACAAATTCTACTAAGGTAGCAGAATATCTAAAGAGCACCGTCAGTCTAACAAAAATGTATTGCGATTGTAATAATTTTGGCAACACTGATGACAATCTCTTTTGATAGGCTGCGTTAAACAAGCAATCATTCACATGGGGAGGTATCCACAATAGCCAATAACTTCCAACATAGAGTTTATTTTCTATATGTGTAACCAAACAATCTAATATTAACCTCGGTCAACAGAAACATCCAAATATAGAAACTACTAACGGTATTACATCGTAACAAAAGACCTTGCCGTTATCATGAACCATATTTAGAGATACGTGGTGTATGCGGGCCACTAATATAGCAAAGTCAGTGTACTGTGAACTCCCGTCTGTAGTAAATTAAACAGGAAACTATTCACTTATTTCCCTCGAGAACCATGTGAGGGCACGAACATCGGACGATTTCAATCTAGGGATCATAAGATTATTCAGTTCAATTCTACTATTTCATACTGAGCTCGCTCGTGTTTGAGTTTTGACCGCCTCGCTTCTATGTCAGCTTGGTACTTTCATCATTGAGAGTGAATTTTTCATCGGCTTTTAATGAAAAATTGCTCGGTGATTTCTGGGTAGTATGAATTGATAGGTCGAATTTTCGCAAGTTTTATTAGTGGGACGAACTTCGGGAATTGGGAATTAGGGACTATACAAAGCATGATATCGGTATTAATTATTTTTTGTTTTTTAAGAATTTATGGCAGAAATTGATACTGTCACCTCGACCGTTTTTCGAAAACATTCTAGATTACATCTGTCTTTATAATGTACCACTATGGGACTGTGTTGAAAATTAGAGAGTAATACCAGAATCTCCACTATTGAGTTGTAAAGAAGGTTCAAGAAAGTTGTGGATTTTTCTCGAAGGATCGGTCGACATAATAATGAATAGCCGTCGGGTTTGCGCGAGCAGTCAGTCTGATTTAGGCGAAACAATGAATCGAATTGAGTTGCATTAAGTAAATAGTGATCAGTGTTGAATTTGTAATTGAGGTATATAGTTTTGTGTTAAAAAAAACGTTTAGTGTAATTAGTGCGGCTCTAATTTATCCCATACCAACATCGCTCGTAACAATACTTTTACAGTAGAAGATTGTACTATAAAAATAAACAGAATTCTATGTGGACTATGAAGCTAGTCGATGTTTAAAGGGTTAAGGTCAACCTTAAGCTAACAAAGTGGCATTTTATAACGAGAACTCAAAATTGACTATTATATTATATATCCTACCAAAAATCATAATTCAATCCTACAAAAAGTCTTAGTAGAAAACCGAGAAGCCCTCAGCTAAATAACACAGTACAAGGACAACAAAACTTTATAAATCTACATGACAATATACAGTTTACTTAGACCATCAGACAAGGACCGCTTGTTGCGCGTTTACGCCTCATAAAACGTGCAATGCAACGTTGCCTGCACATCCCTCAGATTTGTTAACGTTTGAACGCGTTCAACGTTGTTTATATTGTTGTAGTAAAACTGTTACAACATCATTTTGTTATTTTTACATGATTTAAAATCTGTTAGGTAAGGGTTGTGATGTTTTAGATGGTTTTTGACTAAAATTCATATATAATTAGGTATTAGCGGGGCGCAGTGGACTTATCATCTTGACTGTATAATGCGAAGACCGTCCCTTGGAGCTTACTTCTGAGTCGCCACAAAGATTGAAAAGAATTATAAGCTTTTATAACTGTCAGTTCAGCTTTTATGAAATGGAATTGTGACAAGGACATGAATAACTTGACGTATCGTTTAACTCAAACGTTGTGTAACCGACTCTCTATAAAAATGTATATTTAATTTATTACAGTTCATAATTTTGATGGAGCTATGATTTCTATTTGAAATAGAGGGTTTCTTTCAATTATTTTCAATTTTTTTTTTTTTTTGGTTTTATTACATAACTAAGGTTTAACTGTGCAAAGACAGAGCTCTTGCGTCGCGTAGCTATAACCCCAAGAGCCTGCTAACTGCCATCTTTGTATACCGGTAGGTGTAAACGTGGTGCTGTTCCACAAACGATGGTGCACTTAAAATCGTGTCCTGTAGTTTCTTCACTACAGAAACTGGTGAATTCTACCGAAAATGTCGAACTAGTAGCTCAGTTTCGGGTTAATAGAATTCAGATTTCCATGGACTAGATAAGAAGAAGAACATTATAGGTTTATTATGATTTCTGATGACGTCACGATTAGCGCAGTAGCTCAAATTGTATGGCCAGCCCAGACCCGGAACTACTATCTGTAATAGTTGTTCCGGGTCTGGGTATATGTGTATGTGAGTTTAAATGTTTGTGAACGCACCCACGATATAGAAGAAATTCCTAGTGTGGGGCAATGTTATTTGAAAAAAAAATATAAATCAACAAAAATACAACCTCTGGTAGAAGTTTCCTGTCACTAAAACACTACAAATATATACATTTTTGTATCAACACCACACAATTTCCCTCCCATTCCACTATAAAGTCCAATCACCGTTCTAATAACGTTAAACTCCCATCTCCTGAAAAAAAGGAGAAACCTAACGTAATTTACATCCCATTTCTGTCATCAATCTACAATATATCTTCAGTAATAGTACAATGTAATCTGCCGGGCTGGCCGCCATTACGGTAACGTGGCACTCTTTTTATTTTACTAAACAGCGCTTTCATCGCTTGCTAAGCGGAGATGGGAAGCTGGATTTCTTGTTGCCGATGTTATTAGTTAGCTGGTTTTCAAAATGTGGTGTTTATATATATTTTTTAAAATAACATAACATAACATCACGCCTGTAATCCCCGAAGGGTTAGGCAGAGGTGTACCTAATAGTACACCCACATTTCGCCAGTTATGTTTAAGTCCCATGTACCTAATAGGGGGGGAGCCTATTGCCATCAACCGAGAACAAATCTAGACTCCGTGACTGTTACTGATAAATTCCTGATGGAAAAAGTCAATATCACTTTGCCCGACCCGGGAATCGAATCCAGGACCTCATGCTCAGCAGTCACGCTTGCGACCACTAAACCAACGAGGCAGCATATTTTTTTATTGAAATGATATTATAGTGCTCACTGAAATTACTTGTCAAGCTCATCTTGACTATTTCATTAGCAATGTAGTCAACAATGTCATCATCATCACCATCTTCTTGTCACCTTGTATCATGTTATTTGGGGTCGACCCAACAAGTTTTTTTCTTACATTCATAGCTATCAATCAATTCATTATTTGTAATAGTATCTAAGATTTTTTCTATTCCTTAAAAATGTGTTGCGAATGTACTACTTGTAAATTTCGTGTTAATAGCACAATCTACACTGACACTTTTTTCTCTGGGGGTAAGCAGAACCCATACAACATCATTTATTATCATCCACACACCATACACACCTGTATCTACGAATTTCGCAATTTTGTCCCAAACTCGAGCAAGACCAAAATATTTCACGCAATCATTCCACGTGTTTGTCGCATATTGCAAAAGCAATTATTAAACTCGGTGTAACAAAAGAAATGGAAAGATTTCGGGCCCAAAATTTAATTAAAAACACATTGGTACTTCGTTCGGGATGTCGCTACGGAATGAACAATTAAACCTACCAAAGTTTTATCGGAGTATCGAATACAACATCTGGTAGATCGCCGATGGAATTAAAGTTTTGAATCTATACTAATATAGGAGCTCGTGGCTTAATAAGAACTGCCACTCGGGTCGATCTTTAGGTAAAGCTGTACTTGCCTAGGTCGCTCTGTGGATGGGTGACCGCCCGACATACTGAGTTTCCTCCGTGCCTCGGAAAGCACGTTAAGCTGTTGGTCCCGGCTGCCATATATAGAGCTTTGGCAGTCGTTACAGGTAGTCAGTAAACCTGAAATTCTGACATCCAGTCTTACCAAAGAGTATCGTATTACCTAGTATTAACTGGGTTGTGGAGGTCAGATAGGCAGTCGCTCCATGTAAAATACTGGTATTCAGCTGCATCCGGTTAGACTGGAAGCCGACGCCAACATAGTTGGGAAAAGGCTAGGCAGATGATGAATCTATACTAATATTATAAAAATGTAAAATTTGCATGTAAGTTTGTAATCTCCGGAACTAATATTTGAATTCTAATAATTCTTTCACTGGCAGAAAACCACATTGTTCGTGAGTGCTGTAGGCTATATATCATATTTATACCATGCATATTTGCAGGGCTATCAATATTTTGCGGACGAAACGTGGGTGAAGTGCTAGTCTGTAATAAAACTTGGTTTGAAATCTAGAATCTGTGTTACAAGAATCCTCTCTTCTAAAAGTCGTTAAGAAACGTTTTTATTTTCACGACCCCCTAAAAGATATCTTAATTCTCTCAATTAATTCATATAAAAACTCGATTTTTTAATAACTCAAATGTAAAATAAGAATGCGATCTACTGGGTTGTAAACTTCTACTAAATACTGGTATTCACCTGCATCCGGTCAGACTGAAAGCCAACCTCAACATAGTTGCAAAGGCTAGGCAGATGATGATGTAGTGCAATAAGAGCGTATCTCGTAGAAAAATTTATAAAAAAAAACACATCACAAGTCGTTTTTATTTTGCCCTAATGGTTGAGGATACACACACACTTGAATGCATTATTAAGAACATAAAAATCTTTATTTTGTCATTATTTCTCTTACTGTATCATTTTCATGACCACCTGGTTGATCTTTCTCATTTACTTACCACTAAACAATGTAACCTTTTGGATCGCTGTACCATTTACCATTACATGATGTTGCTATGCCATTTTTATTCTTATTTCACTAAACAATAAAGTGTGATGTCATTACAGTTTAATGGCGTGCTAAACTGCGGCGCTAGATTTTAAATTTGTTTATCGGGTTTCACACGAGTGAACTACTAGTAACTCTCTTACTTTGTAAAGTTTATGACAAGAGGAAATAAACTGAAAGAAAACATGTTGTTACTGTAGCTAGTACCGGGAGGAATAGCTTGTGGTGAAACGTTTTTTGTATCGAATGAATGAAACTACGACACTGTAGACTTCTTTTTTTTTTTTTTTGGGGGGTGGGAAATCCTCAAATAACCCGTCCCGCTCTGGGCAGAGCGAAAGGGAGTGTCAGACTTCTACTGACTAAAACCACCCATGTTCCGTCTTAGCCCTTCATGTTGGGGCCGCGGAGATCTATTTATATTTTTTGGAAATCTATCTGACGGACTAATTAGATTTTTTTAGTTAACTACCCTATCGTAATACCTAGTTATTCGGTGACCCAAATGTCTGACAACCAGTCTTACCAAGTACCAACAGGAATGTGTAGGTCAGGCAGGCAGTCGCTCCATGTACAGAACTGGTTGTCAACTGAATTCGGCTAGACTAGAAGCCGACCACAACATTGTTAGAAAAAGGTAGGCGGGTAAGGAAATCTGTAGACTTTTTTAAATGTATTATTTATTTATGTACACACAGTAGACAACACAGGAAAAATATCATAATATAACATATGAGTACAAAGGTATGGTAATATTAAGTAAGGTAAGGTGTATATTTTGTATTGAATTAATTTTTTTATTATATTTTCTACTGAATTTTATTTTTTTATTTTTTTATAATATTTTGTACAAACATGTTATTTATGGTGATATTACATCAATAAAACGAGAGGCTATAACCCCTTTTAATCTAAGTCCAAGATGTGTGTGATGAAATGATGATGTACTGTCATGCACTGCATATCACATGGAAGGTCTTTGCTATTGAATTTTTATAGGCTGGCTGGTTGGCAGATTCATTTGTGAAATTCGCTCTCATTGCCGTACTCAGAGATATGTAATGATTACTTAAGCCGTCCCTTAGTAAAGATTTGACATACAAAACCTTCACGAAATTGTCAAAATATTTACTAAGGTTCGGCTTAAGTAATCATTAAATATCTCTGAGTACGGCTGTCAGTTAGGTAACTAATCAGAGATTAGAAAAGGTACTTAACCACTCAACAATGAGGACGTCATAAACGACAAAAACCTTTTTAATAACATTGTAAACACGAGGTAGTCTATGAAAACAACACAACCCCATTTTCATGAATAAATAATTACAAAATAATACCCAGCTACTCCGGGTCGCTCATCATAAATACATGAACTCCTAAATATGTAAGCATGAACTGTAAATCATTGTCAACGTTCTATATCTGAGAGGGTGAAAGAAAGCCGTGTTTTTGGCCAAAGAGTTCGCTATTGTCAAAATGTTGGATTTATGAGTTAGGTCATGTTTTCCTCTTGCGAAGTTGGTAGAATCTTTGTATTATTCGTGTACTTTTTGACTATTGTGTGCATTGCACAAGAATAAATGCTTAATGAGACAGTAGCAATATAAAATTGATGTGCGAAGGATGATAAAGGTAGTAAAGGAGGTGACTGCTAAGTAAAAAAAAAAAGTATGGAAAAAAAAAGGAGACATTCTGCGCCAACCCGAAATTGGTATAAGGGCAGGAGCACGATCCCGTCGGGGCTGCTTGTCTCGTCGAGGCTGTGGGTCCCGTCGGGGCTACGGGTCCCGTCGGGGCTGCGGGTTGTTCGAAAGAGATACCACGGCCTCGGCGCATGGGTTAAGAAGGAACATGGGTGGTTTTTAGTCAATAGAAGTCTGACACTCCCTTTCGCTTTGCCCAAGAGCGGGAGGGGTTATTCGATGATTTTGCACCCGACAAAAAAAAAAAGGCATACATATAAATCTTCAGCTTAACAAAATTGTTTACGAATATAAAGACACATAAACTTAACAAGGCGTGTTATACATTTAAATTGGCTGCAGCAAACATTTAAAGTCAAGATCAAAAATTTAATGCCGAAGCAAACTTGTTAAGTTGAGCAAGCGGGGTTGTGGCAAAGAATGAATATTTTATTACTATGTCGTTTCTTCTAAAAATATGAGATAAATTCGCTGAAAGGGATGCAGTCTCCTTTGAGGGGTTGCGTCGTCTGAGCACGTTTTTAGGGAGTTATTTTTAATACTTTTCTTTCTCAAATCGGAAAAGCAATGGGTTTATTGGCAGGGACGGCTAAGGAAAACATCGTCGAGAAACCAAAATATCGTAGAACCAAAAAATGGGCCAAGTGCGAGTCGGTTTCTCACATGAAGGGTTGCGTACCAAAACTGCAAAAAAATCACGTTGTTATATGGTAGCCCCCTTAAATATTTATTTTATTTTGTTTTTAGTATTTGTTGTTATAGCGGCAACAGAAATACATAATTTGTGAAAATTTCAACTGTCTAGCTATCGCTGTTCTTGAGATACAGCCTGGTGACAGACGGACGGACGGACAGACAGCGAAGTCTTAGTAAAAAGTTCCCGTTTTTACTCTTTGGGTATGGAACCCTAAAAACTTGAACTCCGCGTCTTGCCCGCATCTCGTACTAAGTCTACTTTCTTACAGAGAGGAATCCGTTTTCCCAGCAGAGAACGAGAACGTTGCTGGCCTCAGTGTGTTCGTGTGTGTGTTTGTGTGTGACTGTGCAATATTAATATTACTTTAGCTTACAGAGCTGAACACTGGAAAGGTTCAGGTCCTTCATGGGTCCTTCTATTTGAGTCTGTCTACTGACATCAGGTCATTAAGATAATCCTAAAGCTTACGATTTGCGAAAAATACCAACTTTGTTTGTTACTCATAATTAGATACGAAACTCTATTAATGATCCAAAGATCATATATTCAGGAAAACACCGTTTTTCACGATATTGTGTCATTTTCCTCAATTAATCTACGGAACTTATATAAGAAGAAAGTTGATGATAATATATCTTTCTTTTTTCCGCCTTGGGTCAATTCACGCAGAGGAAGGAAAATGTTATGCTGAAAATATCAAAACGAAGGACGAGCCTCCGTTTTGCTTCATTTCATCAAGTTAAGATAATTAAGTATTTTATTTATTTAAGTATATATTATGAATAATCTCAAAACCGCGTAAAGTTGTCATTAACGCTATTGTTAATGACAACTTTTAGTTGCAATAAAGTACGTATCGAACAACCTAATTTTTCGTCTGGGTATTCTAAATTATATTTTTTATCTAGCGTATGCAAGAGAATTAGCCAGTATCCAGTTGTTTAAACTTCATTGGAAAGATGAATCATTTGCTTAGCCGAACGTATTTTGCAGCTTTTCGACACCAATAGAAGTTTACGATCATCGAAAATACTCGAATTCACACTTTTCAATTCACAATTTCGGAATGGAATACCTTCCATTCCAATACAAAATCTTTCATCAAAATTGCCACAACCCAGATAAAGAAAAAACATAGCAGAAAACATTCAAATCAATTTCCCAGTACTTATATAAGACAAACACCGGTTGAAAGTAAACAAGGAAATCGTTACCGAGGTTGGAATAAAAATCAATCAAAAACTGTCCAAGCGAATGTGAGGACGTGCCGCGGGCAGATCGCAGCGATTTCAAACCTCTGTGCAAATTGAAACTGACTGGACTGGACAGGGCGATCGTTTGAATACATGAATCTATCAGAAATTTCTTTTGAATGAAATCATTGCTTGGGATAACAAAAGGGAAATCAAGAAGAAATAGAGTGAGTTATATTGTTCTATTTTCTATATTTAGATTTGATTTTGAAAAGTAATAAATGATAACGTGACGGTTGTCACGAGGGACTGAAAGAAAATAACCTTTTTTTTTGTTATTATAGAAAAACGGCTTTTAAAAATAACGTTTTGGTGACCGTAAGTTGCATGGGAAAAGGACAGAAAGAAGATAGTTAAAACATTATTTGGATTTAAAATATACTACAGTAAACAACTACAGTACTTTAACAAGTTATTTTGTCTTGTGACTGTAAATGCAGCTTCGCTTTCTTAATTATTTTTTTCGCATTTAAAAATGCCAGTAATGGTTTAATTGAAACAAATGCTTTGAGCTTGGGTTGGAAATTATTTCATACCAAAACGTAGTCATCTTTTGGCTCATGGTACAACATCGTTCTCGGTCACGCAGCTGCGTGACCCTGTAATTGTGTTTGATTAAATACCGTCAAGTCATTGCCTTCCGAAGAAAACCCAGAAATATTACTCATCATATTCCATAATAAATCGTCATACAAACACTGGCTATTTCTGGTTTTCGCCTCGTTGATCGGCTGACGCGCGAACAAAGACATTTAATTGGATGACCATCGTAAATATCCTAGGACAATCTGGGTACTATAGGCTAGCCGGTAGTTAAGGATTTATACCAATCGGATAAGATGTTTTTATGTGTGTTCCATTACAAAGCATCCAATAAAGTCCGCCCTAGACCTTCCGGAACACATCGCTGTATCAGGACCATTTGGAAACCGAAAGATATATTAGACGGTTTTTTTTCTTGCGATTTATCTCAGGATATCGCCTTTATGTAATTAGAATGATAAACTATTGTGTAAAAAACTAACTCTTTGACCGCGACTTCGCCCTCAAATATTGTGATAGTGCGGCTAATATGCAGAATACAAATATAATTTACTAGCTATTCCCGGCATGCGTTGCAATGCCCTTTTTCCTACCAACTACCTGCCTACGTACCTACTACCTACCTACCTACCACCCTACCTACCTACTACCCTTCCTACCTACTACCCTACCTCCTACCCTACCTAGCTACCACCCTACCTACCTACCACCCTACCTACCTACTACCCTACCCTACCTCCTACCCTACCTACATACTACCCTACCTACCTACCACCCTACCTACCTAACACCCTACCTACCTAACACCCTACCTACTACTCTAAAGACTACCCTACCTACCAACCATACCTACTCTACTATCCTACTTACCTACCTACTATTCTACCTACTACCCTGCCTACCTACCTACCATTTTCTTACCTTTTAAACCTTCCCTGGACTTCCACGAATATTTAAACACTAAAATTAGCCAAATCGGTCCAGCCGTTCTCGAGTTTTAGTGAGACTAACGAACAGCAATTCATTTTTATATATATAGATATAGCACTCACGAACAATGTGAAATAAAGTGAAAAAAAGAAAATAATAAAAGAAAAAAAAATTATGAAAATAAAATATTTCAAAAAGAGAAATATTTTTTTGAATTGGATTATCAGTTCCGGAGATTTCTCCTTACATACAAACAAACAAATTTTACCACTTAATAAAATTAAAGTATAGTCCAGCCGACTCGCCTCCGTTTTTACAACTTGACTAGTCCTTGAAATTTCTGTTTTAATCATATTTAATCTCGTATTAGGAAGAACAACGCTATCACACGGAAAAAAATATAACTAAAATATGCACAGATGAACCTGCTTTTAATATGTTACTCCCAAATCTTTTTACCTATTTTACAGTAGGCAACATACATAATATCTGCTACAGTAATCTCTAAAAAACAAGAGCCTTAAAAAATTGCTCAATTACCCTTAACACACCTTTGCAATATGTGGTCGGTTTGGAAATTAATTTACTTTTACCTTTTTTGAGTTTAAACAAGATAATTTACTGGTTCATTTAGAATTTATCGTGTTTGGACCGGGAGGGCCGTTAAAATGTTGCCAATTTATTTTAGTGGGAGACGGCTACTCATTTAAATTAGGAGAAAAATTGGAGCCGTATTCTTTCCTCCAGATTTTTAGCTAGCTTGTGAATAATGAGTGCACGTTTGTTCATTACGTAGATGGGTTGAGGTGGTGTTTGCAGATACTCGAAATTTTCCTTTAATTAACTAGTACTCACAAAGTTTTTTTTCGAAAATTTCCAATTAGCTCTCAACGATTCCTAGTTCATTCTGACAGTATTTTTAGAACCAGTAGTATTCTGATAAGATTGATAAGGGTTACCATATAGATAATAATATTAACCAGTCCTGAAATTAAGAAATTTTGACTTTAGAACAGCCAAAACACATCCTGAACTACTGACACTACAAGCTTGAAATTTTAACAAGAGTAACTTTCATAACGAAAATGAGCATGATTGTTGATGATATGGATGTTATATTAGGTAATTGTCTGCTTAATTTTCCGAGGATTTAATTACAGGTATGCCGTATGATGTTAAGTTACATTATGCTATGTGATGATGCAGTAAGGAACGAGTTTTGATATACATTATTGTACCCCAAAATTGATAACTCAATTCCTAAACGAAGGCGAAAGCTTGTACGAAACTTTTTTTCCGCTGAAAAATGAAATGAGGCACACGGTTTTTCTTGCAAAAAATAAACACGTCAGATAAGAAATCTAGTATCAAAGCAGCTTCTTTTTCAAGCACACCATTCAAATACTCCTTGTTTACAGCCATAAATCGCCAACAAGCAGTCACTTACCCGGATTAGTATACATAAAACTGTTTGCAGGAACTCCATAAAATAGTACGAGGCCATATAACGGTCACAAAAGGGAGTTACAGTGATGATAAATCTGCTCACACAATAGAAATAAGTTGTGTTAATAATATTAGTAAGGCTGTATTATTTCATGTTTATCTGGACTAGAATTGCATTATTTTTGATAGTTATATTATAACTAAGCTGGTATTTGTTCTGAATATTCTTGATCTTGTTTTTAAGCAAAATTACTGACATACCATTCAGACATAAAATTGGGAGAAAAACGTGGCATTGAGTTACAGTGTTACTTACCGGGATATTTTCTCTCAATGCGTAGCAGTGTAACACAACATGGTATAACTCAACGGGAAAAACCCCATAAAATCACCTTTTTTTACGCCTTTACTGAACTTATAACATGCACTTTCATAATCTGACAATGAATATATTTCGATTCATACTACTACGCAGCAGAGTAATTAATATCAATCTGCGATATACTTAAATACACTTAAATAGACCGGGCAAGACTCAAAATTGGTCTAGATATTAATTAAGAGAGAGATAGAAATAGTTTTTATTATGCTGACACAGGACAAACTATATTAAAAACATAATAGAATTTCAATAATCCTTAATGTTGTCTAACGGAAAAGGAACTGCTATATCCCATTTTCCTCACAATTCAAATATAATTATAATGAAAAATAAAACAAAAGAAATAAAACTACATTTAAAAATTGCGACATCGAAAAATTTCTGGAATATGAATTAAACTAAAATAGGTTCTGTATGAGGGGGACACGAGAATGATTAAAGAATACCAACGCAAGACGGATGGAAAATCATCAATGTGTCCTTCCGCTCTGGGCGGACTAGGAGAGAGTGTCAGTCTCTGGCTGACTATAACTCATCCGTGTTTCTTTCAATGCCCTTTGCGTTCCAGAGCTACGGTGATTCTTTTAAACAAATTCCGCAACCCTGCACCAACATACACCTCAAGCCAGCAGCAAATTAAGCACCAACCATAAACTCAACAACTACCAACACGAAAATCAAATTAAAAAGCGTCATTAATAAAATACATCCAATCTCCCCATTAGGGGTGAACCGGGTAAAAATGTACAGCGAGCGTCATTTTATACGCCCCCAGTTTTCTATACGCTTGTTGACTAGGGTAGGCAGTTAATTCGAGCTTACGTCAGCATGCTGGCCGCGGATAATGGCCGTCACAAATGTATTTTTTTTACTTTTTTATTCACGCTCTGGATTATTCTGTATTTATTGTACAAAAACATCGCGAGCGAATGGGACATAGTGGTGTTGGGTGGGGTGAAGTTGAGGCTGTGAGAAATTGTAGTGATGTCTGTTCTTATTTGGTGTTGAAGTTTGGTTTTGTTGTCAAGAGCGTGAGCTATTTAGATTCTTCAGCTTTAAGAACTTATTTTCATTTTTACCTGGGAGACCTTAATATTTTGTATAAAGACTGCCACTAATTTATCATGATAGAGCTGACGCAGTCATACTGATAAATTCTTAATTTGCAACTGGTTACGAATCACAGTTGCAAAAACGGCCAGAGGGGAATCATATCCTAAAAGTATACTAACATGTTGTTCGATAAACAACAAAAAAATATTGAAAACTCCTACAAAACCAAACCCAAATATAATCGGCCTAAAAAAATCCTCTTCAGAAGCACTAAACATTCACAAAAATAACAATCCGCGAAGGTTTCAACAATTGAGTTCAAACAGGATTGTTTTCAGGAAAATTGTTTTTTTCCGAACTGAATGTGATAAAAGAGATAATCCTCCACAAATCTTTGCGGGTCAAAGTGGTCTTTATCTGTATCGATGGGGTAGAAACGGGGTGTAAAGGGGTGAAGAGGGGTCAAACCTCCATCTGTATATTCACACCCACAAAAAACGGCTGTAGCTCGCTAAATGAAAAAAATAAAAAGAGGTTGTAATAAATGTTTTTGGACGAAGCTTATTTTAAACACTGGTTACGTTTATACATTTATGAGTGTTATTTTTTAGACTATACGTACGATATTTTGCTTGGATTTAAACAGGAAAGTGGTTTAATAATTACAAAATATAAAATCTCAAAATTATATTTAAAGCTCATACAATATTTTTAATCACCATGTACCCTAGGGACCTGTATATACATATTATCGTTTGCACTAGACATATACCTTTGGTGCGTTTTAAAGTTGGTGCATGAATTTTATTATTCAGATTTATGTATTTTTTGTTATATTTGTTATATTTGTGTAACGTCAGTAACGGTCGCTCATGTTTACACAAAATTACTCTTGTACGTTAATTAACACAAATTATACGTACAAAATTTCAGTATCTTTGGGTTGTCTTAAAAAAACGAAGTTTTAATCGAATTTCGTTGCTGCATGTACCAAATTAACATTCTCGTTACAACTATCACAAATATAGACGAAAAATTAAATTTAAATAATGCGCGTTTGTAATTATTTCGTTCAGAATCATTAACTAGGATGCCTATAAAACCTTCTGGCGTGAATGCAAAATTGCTCGCCAATTTCATTATGAAAAACTTAATTTTGAACAAGTTTTATTGCCGCGAGTGGTAGATGTTCCAAATGTTCCAATTTGGTTATGCCCACTCGAATCGATGGATTTAAAGTTAGTTATAGATTATTTTTGAATTCGAATACCGTTTTGGATGACTACATTAAATTGTATGTCTATTTCGATACCTTTTAGAATATTGTTGAAAGATATTATAATATTTTTGTAAGAACAGAATAATATTTACTTCTGCGTGTATAATGGTAGGTACAAAGATCTTAATATGAAACAGTTTCACATACACTACCGTTGCCGGTGTAGAAATATTAAAATTAACTTACAAAGAAGCCTGACCGACCAACTTCTGCCATTTTATATTATTTTAAAAATATAGGTTTCCTGCGTGGCCGCAACTTTGACAAGCAGCAGTTAATTCATACACCAAACAGCATTGCCGAAAATGTATTAAACATAATAATTATCGTAGTTGGGCTATTATGCCAGGTACTTTAAGTAGAGAACATCATGTTTATTGATAAAATCCCCATACCCTCTCAGGGTCCTGCCAGGGTATCTCTTACCCTAACAGGGATTTAAAGATTACCATGAAATAACTTTGAGCCGAAAATCGAAAATCTGCCAAGTTTTTAAGCTTAATTAAATCACCGGAAATTTAATCGTAACACCGAACCCAATCATGATAAAGGCAGAAAGAAGTATCTCAGGGATTTTCAAAAAATCTTCCTTCGTTAAATTAAATATTCATTCAGGTAGGGATAATTTTTTGTAGTAAAATTAACAGCGAATTTTTTTTGGACTTTTTTTAGGAAAATAATAACGGAAAGGCGGCATAATATAATATAAGAATACTTACATAATACATTAGATGAAAATGAACTTCAGTCAGAGTACCTAATAATACTTAAAAGCCTGTAATTCCCGAAGGGTAAGACGCACGTGTACCTAATAGTACCCCCACATTTCGTCATTTAAACATACTTCGATTGCCTCGTATCATCTGGTCATACCCGCACGCCGCTTGCAACACTACGTGCTTGATTTTAAGAGGTACATAATGGTTTAATCTATACTGTACTGTGCACGGAACAACGCCTTTACACATTTGGGGTCAGGTTAAGATAGAAATTCAAAGAGGCTGCACAGATAAGGAAGGTTCACTCTGAGAAAAGGAAATTCTTACTTCCAAGTTACTTGCTTCATGTCCAGTCCTGCTTGTCCAATGGGCATACATTGTTACAGCACACAAATAATTAAAAAGTCCTTTTATATTCTTCTGTAAGGCCGCATGAACGTTACTTTGACGTTTGACTTGAAGTTCTAAATTCCAAAACGCAAACAACCTCGTTGGGTTGTAAAGAAACATACATTCTACATTTGGAGGTAAACATGTTATAAGACAGGTTAGCCATCTTGTTGGTGCACACACATAATTAAACTATGAGTCTGCTCTTTGAACTTCAAAGATGTTTATTATATTAACATGAACGTTGCTGTATCCTCCCCGGATGCAGCGCTCATATTAATGAAATAGGGGTGACCACCACTGTAAATAAGTCATGGAGACAAACCGTCGACTATAAGTTAATCAACCTTGTTAATTGCAAGTACAGTTTTAAAACCAACTATGTTGGTCAACAAAATAATTTAAATATTACAAACTTTGTCATTGAAAATTATAATATAGAGTACCTACCTATGTACGTTGCTTTCTCATACTTAAGTATTAATGCTGTAACATGAAAATATTGTAAAACTAAATCATTTTGAATGGGTAACTATGGAGTTTCTTGTCGGTTCTTCTCCGAGCACCTTTTTTCCACGTGTTTTCAAATACGACCCGTGTAGACCCACGTGTAATAAAATATTTTGATTTGGACACCAGATCCAAGATGGATCATCATTCAATCAATACCACTTGCCGCATGACTTCCACTTTAAAGTCTTTAAACTAAATAATATGTCTTTAGAAGTCTCCTTTGTTCTATCTAACACGATCGTAGTACGATCGTGTTATCCTCTTAATTGAAAAACTTTAGACAGCCTAAAACTGAAAAAGAACTTTAGAGCGTACTCATTGAATCACAAAATTGTTTTTGTTGGTTATCGCCCGAATTCTTTCAATTGTTCTCAAGCTTAATATGCGTATTTTATACCCAACGTCGTAATTGTTCTAATATATTAAGGTTAAGTGCTTTAGGGTTATGTTTGTGGAATTAAGGATCAGTTAAAACTCTTGTTGCCCTAATAGGGGTGTAGTAAGGTTATATTTTTGCTAGTGTGAAATTTTGGGTAGTTATTTTGTGGTAGTAATTGGTCGAGACTATATGGTCGTGATCTTTGAAAGTTATCACTTATTTTTGATAAGACATGCTCTCGTCTTAATGTTTTACTGTCTGAATACGTAATTATATTACAGGGGGTCTAAAAATCACAATAGAATATTAATATGAAATAAGTTTAACTTCTTAAAATGGTCACAGATCCAGTTAATGATATGAATTGTCATTAATTAGACTGACGAAGTTTAACGGAAATCATATGATTTTCCTATTATGATTCTGCTCAGCCTATTTAAGGACCCTTGGAGCGGCCAGTTTTATTTACCATGCGCTGAAAAGTTATTGGTTGATAAACAAAATAATACCACATGAACCCATCTCATGTTCTACAGTGCTAACATTACCTCAACACCCATCCGAATTAAAAATAACTCACACACACGTTCCCTAAAAGCTGAAACCATTTTGCAACATACATTTGAGACCCAGGTCATGCACTAAGGTGACCAAGACGACACACAGAGAGGGATGTCTCAAAAATTTAAATTGGTAAAGGAACGTGCGTCACCCTCGCGCTCCAAATTGAATTCCCTGAGTTCGCCCGCGGCTCGCGAAGTACGCTGATAAATATGTAAGTCCCGAAGAAGGTTTCTTTTGACGCTCCCGGGCCATATAAAATTATGAATATTTCGAACTAAACGTCTTAGGGCTACCAGTTTTTGTTTTTTTGGGCCGAATGGAAGTTTGAATAGATTATGATTTTTTAGTTTAAACGTGGTTTTAAGAAATAAATTTAAATGTTCTTCTAGTTTTTTAAACTGCTATTAAATTAATTAAAAAGTTATTTATTGAGAAAACTAGAGTTATTGTTCCGGATTCATCATTATTCTTTTGCCCAATTCGGCTGGCACAGCATAATATTTGTTTTTCCATACTTCTCTAGTTTTCATCATTTCATTAGACACCTTCTTTCTAGCCATGTCATCCTTCACACAGTCCAGTTTATTTGGTCTTGATCTCTTCTTCTTTGATCATCGTTCTTTACACAGTCCATCCATAAAAATGTTTTCCGGACTGACAATCTAGGAGGTTCAATCATCCATTGCTAGTAAAGCTATGTTTTCTTTTTCTTTAAAGTTTCTGTTAAAATAGGAATTTTTCGCAGTGCCGACAAGTATTTATAAATAGAGCCCAACAACCCTGAATCAGTTCCTTCACCCCTCAGAGCGAGTGCTGATGAAATAGTGAAATGAAATACATTCGTATGTTTTATTCAACAGCGTAACGACTGTCGCCGAGAGAAAGTTGCATTATGTTGGATTTTTTGCATTAAAACTTTTCTCTATTCCGTCTCATAAATAAGGCGGAATTATTTTTAGAGTATAAGGTATGTGAGTCTGCTTTTATAAAGGTTGTTGATGTGTTTATTTATCTTTTAATGAATTCATCAATCAGTATTTGCCTATGTATGGATAGGCTAGTTGACAAAAAAATCTAATTAGTCCGTCAGATAGATTTTCAAAAAATATTGGACATATATTTTTTCTTTTTTCACGTAATCGTAAAAAATTAAGACGATACAGTGCTTCGAAAAGTCGTGTGACGTCACAGTTTGGTACATGTTTTACCAGAAAGTGGCGTCACAAGCCCCCATGATCTTTGACACGTTTTATTTTCGTAAATTTTATTAATTTGATAAAACAAAAAACACGTAAGTATCCAATATTTTTCGATAATCAAACAGACGGACTAAACAAAATCATATTATTTTTCAGGAAACATCCCTTTTGTGTTGATATGAAAGAAAAAGTAGTTAGTGTTAGCGTGACGGTTAACAAAGGAGAATGGAAGAATAAAATTATGGTGCACCGATACCAAGTAACTAAGATCAAAACCAGGAAGATGATGATGAATTAGTGCCGTATTTACGCATATATTATGGATATATATATGTTATGGACTGATGTATAGATTTGGAAGTTTTTGCCATCGATCTCAAAAGGCATGGTCTTAGCGTGTCGATGGCAACCTAAATTGTGTCGGCCCAGAATTGGGCTACTAGTTTGGCGCTTTCGGTAGCGTCCATCAGTTCCTGTAGTGAACAACTAGAAAAGTATAAGAGTCGTTATTATTCTTTCTTGTTTTGACTTGGTTCTTCAGTGATGATACTATCTGACAAGATATCTCTAAGACTGAAGGATCAGGTTGGTCGACCGTTTATCATCATTAAAGCGACTATAACATTAATTACCTTATTATTACTTAGTCAATGATACACACACATACATACATAAACTCACGACCTTTTCCCATGGGGGTAGGCAGAAACCACAGAACGCCACTTGCTACGACCCTTACATACTCCTTTTGCTTCGTTCGTTCGTTTGTTTTTTAGTCAATGATATTCTGTATTAATAACATATAAAAATGTAAAAATAGGAAATATGACCCGGTACTTAGTAGTACAATCCATTAATAATAAATCATATCGATAGATTATACCCTAATACCATCAAAGCGAAGATTATAACCTCCCCCCCCTCGTCCATATCCTGAATAATACAGATCGATCCAATCTGAACCCTTTGTCCTTAATTTAATAAACATTTTGTACTGGTGTTGGGAAGACAAGCGACGTTAATACGCAAAATCAATTGAAAATACCCATTTCGTATTTTCCCAATACGAATTTGGAGACGTGTTGCGTTGTGTCACGTATCTCAGTCGGCGGATACGGATATTTATACGGAGACAGGGACGGACGGATATAAATGCACCCGTCGGGGCGCCCGTGTATCTAAATGAGCTTTGTTGATGGTTCTTGTGGGTGTCACATAACATAACATCACGCCCGGTTAGGTAGATATGTACACCCACATTTCACCAGTTATATTTAAGTCCCATGTAAGCGCAAATAAAGCGCAATAACCTATTTTTATCAATTGGATATAAAACCAGATTCCGTTGATGCTACTGAGAATTTCCTGAAAGAAAAACTCAATAACAGTTTGCCCGACTGGAGAATTGAATCCAGGTCTTCAGGCACAGTTGTCGCTCTTACAACCACTACATCAACGTGGTAATGGTTGTGGGTGTAAAGGTTTTAAACATCGTTTATAGTGCGTTGATATTTCTTCACTGTTTCATCGCCAGCCTTTTTCAATTACACTTTTTATACTTACGCTACTACCTTCTAAATATATTACATGTTTCCGTACGTGTATTATAACCAGACGTATAAACGTGGACGAGGCAAAAGGAGTATGTTAGGATCGTAGCAGGCCGTTCGCAAGAGATACCGCGGCCTAGACATGAAGGGCTAAGAAGGAACATGGGTGGTTTTTAGTCAGTAGAAGTCTGACGCTCCCTTTCGCTCTGCCCAAGAGCGGGAGATTATTATTACGTATTTGATGATTTTCCAACTGGAAAAAAAAAATGGATCGTAGCAGATGGCGTTCTGTAGGAACAATGCGTGAGTTTATGTATTATTATTTTAATGCCGTCGGTCTGTCTAGCTCCTACTCTGTAACATTAAAAATAATACGATACTCACAAAAGAATAACACCCATACAAGTAGCACAAATATAAAAAAAAAACAAACGCAACTACCAATCTAATCCCGAAACACATCTTTCATACCGCGCGCAAGTATCCGGATATTATGAGAATTTAGCACCACTTTGGTTCAGAATACGGCCCTGTATCCGCGCCGAGCCAGAATATCCATTAAACCGTTATTTACACAGCCCTCTACACTACGTGAGCTTTAGGTGCAGTGCGATGCGCGCTCGAACGCAGACGTGTTTCCACTGTGCACGGCACGAATTTTAATCGCGTATTGCGCGGCTATAGCCGCTGCCCGTGAGCACTATGAGTTCCAAACAGCTCATAGTGAATGAATTGCTGGCTTTCCTAGTCCATGCTATCGACTACATGGACGAGGTGAGCATCCTGCAAATATGCCGGTCAAATTTCAAAGAGGACGACATCAGCAGCGGTAAACTACTACTGTTCCAGTCGCTTGGGAAACTAGACCAGATGCCCTCTCGCCGAAGAGATGGAACCGAGAAGAGTCTTCAAGACATCATCGATATGTTGAAGAAGACTGACCCGGACGACGTGCCTGACTTCGTGGCGAAGCAGCTGAGTAAGTTGCCCCCCGTCACATTCGATCACGTCGACGTTACACGGCTGCTAAAGGACATCACTATCTTGAAAGTGGAGATGACCAAAATGCAGTCCAGAATGGAGGATTCAGAAAAGTCCAATACTGAGCTACGTGCGGAAATAGCATTATTGCGCAACGTTGGCTCGGTAATTGTGTCATCAGAGGCTTCAGAGGTGAACACACGTCGAGCGGCGCAAAATGCATCTATCGGCAATTTTGAATCGGCGAACACAAGTGCGTCATCAGCTACCGGTAATGCTGACCAAGCGCCGCCCGCCGTCGTCGCCCGCACCACAACACCGGTCGCGGAAACGTCACGCGTAGGTACGTCGACCCCTAAACGTGCCTATGCAGAAATTGCCACCAGCGGCAAATCTGATGCGTCGCAGTCTAAGCGACAAACCAGGAAAGGGAAAAAGCAGGCTCAACCTGCCCAGCCTGCGGTCCGTTGCTCCTTGCCAAGAACGAGCCAGGTTGATGAGGAGGGTTTCACTAAAGTGGAAAGGAAGAAGAAGAAGCCCTGCTCTCGCAACCTCTACGGTACCGCACCGAGTGGTCCTAACATGCTGCTCCGCCCTGCTGTGCCTACGACGCAGCTGTATATTTCACGTCTGCATCACTCCACGACGGTTGAGGAAGTCGTGCAGTATCTGAAAGTGAAGACCAATTGGACTCTGAGGGTCGAAAGGTTGGAATCGCGCCACAACATAAACTTTAAGTCATTTGTGGTACGTGTTCCAACCCAACATCTCCAGACCTTTTTGAAGGAGGACTTTTGGCCGAAAGGTGTCGTTTTCCGGCGTTTCCGAGGACGGTTACGCGACACCTCGCAGCGAAACACGACGCCGACGTTACGTGTATAGTTAATGTTTAATAATTATGTATTAGTTTGTTATTATTTTATTATCTAATTGTGTGTATTTTACTTATGGGCCTTAGTTGCCTGAAATAAAATGATTATTATTATTATTTAGGACCGCGACGGGATAATTTTACTAAGGAAATAGTTTTTCGTTCAATATTCGCATGGAAATAGAAGGAAACGGAGAGAAATGTGAGTGGTATTGGATTCTTAAGAGTTTTGGTGTTTGAGTGTTGGTTAATAGAAATACGATCATTATACAATGGTTTTTTTTATATCCCTTAACTTTAGGGATATATTCTGTAAGTAAAAGAATACAAAAGTCTTACGGTACGCGTACACCGAATCCGTCATCGGCCGAAGTATGCTCGGGCGTCATCGGCCGAACTCGGCCGATCAAATCAAACGTAAGTAAATGGAAGAGAGCGCATACACTGCTACTACCGACGTCGTCCGATGACGCCCGAAAACGGACGATCAACTGACGAGTCCGAACGTGTTTGGATTTTTTGTCAGTTTTACCGGCTGTACTCTGTAGTTGCACAGTTCAGACTTCATAAGTTCCACCGACAACGGCCGTTATCGTCTGCAGTGTATTCAGTTGTACGTCCGAGTTACTCGTCCGAGTAGTTCTGTCCGCCATCGGCCGACAAAATCGGTTTTAGTGTACGCGTACCGTTACGGTACGCGTACACCGAATCCGTCATCGGCCGAAGTATGCTCGGGCGTCATGGGCCGATCAAATAAAACGTAAGTAAATGGAAGAGAGCGCATACACTGCTACTACCGACGCCGTCCGATGACGCCCGAAAACGGACGAATCGGTTTTAGTGTACGCGTACCGTTAGAATATGTGGTCCAAAAATGCATAGTTTTCTTTAAATGTTGCCCCACACTAGGCATTTCCCCAGTATCGTGAGTGCGTTTCCAAACATTTAAACCCACATACACAGACACCCAGACCCGAAACAACTATCTGTAGGCCATACAAATATTTGTTCGCATGCGGGGATCGAACCCGCGATACGCAACGCAGCAGCTCAATCGCTCAGTCACTGCGCCAACCGTGTCGTCTTTTTTCGAAGTTTCATTGATAAATACAAATAATTTATTTCCATTAAAACCGATCATTCATATTTAAAGCAAAGAAAATATGCGATGTAGTTATATTTCACGTCGTCACACGACACAAAGGGGTAAGAAGGGACATGTGTGGTTTTTAGTCAGTAGAAGTCTGACACTCATCATTTGATGATTACCCATCCTCCAAAAAAAAAGGGTGTTTTACCTTAAGAATCGTGACTTTGTCGAATTATTTTTTATGAAAATAGAAAAAAAATATACTTAATAAAAATCGTATGCCTGTTGATTCTTTGGTGTGCCCAAATCCGGTCTTATGTATCACGGAATGAGATTTCAAAATGTGTTTTTTAAATTTATTTACGACATAATGGTTACGTTATAAAACCTTTTGATTCTCGCCTTTGCATAGAAATTAGTATCATGCTTTATCATCCCATCGCGATCCGATTTCCATATTCTCATACTCCTGGGACATTGTGTGTGTCGTTATTCGAGATTCGTGACGGGGTCCCGTCGGGGCTGCGGGTTGTTCGAAAGAGATACCGCGGCCGCGGCGCAAGGTCTAAGAAGGAACGTGGGTGGTTTTTAGTCGGTAGAAGTCTGACACTCCCTTCCGCTTCGCAACAAAAAAAAAATAGGTTCCTGACGGGGTCGAAGCGGCATTGACGCACATACGGCTGCAGTTACCGCGCTTTCAGTACATCATTTCGAACCCCCATAGAATTTTAGAATCGATTATTAAAACATACATAAAAAAGAAAAAAAAGTTTTTTTTTTCTTTTTTATGTATCGAATTGAGAACCTCCTCATTTTTAGGAAGTTAGGTAAAAAAATACTTCTGTTTCATTATCCGCAATGTTTGCGGATGCTCCCATCGACGATTTCTTCTCCATCATAAGGAAGAAACTGCATCGATGATAAGCAAAGTCCGTGGTGGTACCAACACTGTCCTCAGAACGTTGGCGTGCAAAATAGATAGTCCGTTTACTGTGTACTGGGCAAGTGTACACCGGCACAGAAATAGGCTTTGTTGTTTTTGTGTAACTTATTTTGTTAACTAACATATTACTAACATCATCTGCCTAGCCTTTTCCCAACTATGTTAGGTTAGGTTAGGTTAGGCTTCCAGTCTAACCGGATGCAGCTAAATACCAGTATTTTACATGGAGCGACTGCCTATCTGACCTCCACAACCCAGTTAATACTAGGTAATACGAAACTCTTTGGTAAGACTGGATGTCAGAATTACAGGTCACTGACTACCTGTAACGACTGCCAAAGATCTATATATGGCAGCCGGGACCAACAGCTTAACGTGCTCTCCGAGGCACGGAGGAAACTCGGTATGTCGGGCGGTCACCCATCCACAGACCAACCTAGGCAAGCACAGCTTTACCTAAAGATCGACCCGAGTGGCAGTTCTTATTAAGCCACGAGCTCCTCGTAACATATTACTAACATGTTATTATTATTTTATATCATTTCTGTGTACTACTAACAACCCTACTAACACTCAATTCTCTTTGTAACTTTTTTTTATGGACTTATGGCTGTAATAAAGATACATCGTTATTATTTAAAATTGCAATATGTACACAGTTATAAGTAACAGGTATTTTCTTGCGAGTGTAGAAAATACCATCAATGAATGCTTAGGATGCATTCACTGATGACTTTAAACGCGAAAAGGTGACAATATAGAACATTTTTTATCTACTAATCGAGTTTGTTTTGATGCCAGCTATCGATTAATATAGGTTTAAAAAGCCGCTTTTTTTAAATAAAATAAAATGGGTGAAGCTAGGCCGGCCAGGGTGCTTACTAAAACCTTCTAATCTGTGTATTATCGGTAATTTGGTTTGGAATGGTGTACCTACAGACCACGTGGTAACCATTTGTCCGTCAATATCCCTGTATAGACAGTCATAAATAAAAAATATCACAGATATTGAATAACAGTGGTACCTTGATATTTTTTCGTATCAGAATGATAACTCAATATTTACTCGACATTGTCAAAGCTGTGATGGATTTAGGGTAGTAACACCTGTTGGTGTCTGTCAATAAAGTATAACGTGTTACCTACGACACAATAAAAGAAAATATTTTCTTAAAGATATATTTTTTTTCTGAATATGCCAAGTTTTTTGGAAAGATACTGAGTTGTCTGTTAAATACTGTGTGCTTTATACTATCTATCTTGTTAGTTTTGTATTGTGAGACGTGATCGAATTTCTTTGGAATAATAAACAGAATATCGTGCTTTGCTATACCGATAGGCATAACAACAAATATAGTTTGCCTAATCTGTTTAATAAAAGCTGCTAGCTATAGAGAAACTAATAATCCAACAAAGTTTACGATAAACAGGCAAATATTTCCGTTTTGGATAAATAAAGTCTATAAAAAATATATAATTTGATTTGAAGAGTGACAAACACCTTGCCAAGAGAAAATCGAATATATCACCCCACATAACATCACGCTTGTAATCTCCAAAGGGTCCGGTAAATATCCACGTTTCGCCAGTTTACAGTCCCATGTAATAGGGGGCGCGTCTACTCCGTCCACCATCAGTCTATAGAGCCTAATAATTAATCCTATTCATTTTAATTTAATCGAATATCAAGCCAATTAAACCCCTAAGTACCTCTACTACGACTCAATATTACATTACTACAAGCAACGTCAAATAGCCAACCTCATAACCACAAACACCGTCACATAAGTACGTCATTCATCGCAAATTGTTCACAATCAAGCACAAATACTCCTTTGGTTGCAAACTCAATTAAAACTACAGACATTTGTAACAAGAACCAATCGTAATAAACGTTGGTGTCAGATTTAGCTCCAATAAACCTGTGAATGATCGTCAAAGACCGATGACATTGGCGGCAGAATACCGGAACGCTAAATGGGGCGAACGGATAAGGCCCATGTTCTTGGCCGAAACCGGGTATGCATTAGACAGATCTCTAGGCTGTAGTGACCAGCTTTGCGGTTCCACGATCCATCGATTCTATCCTCGATTTGGGCACAATGCGGTGTGTGCGATTGTCAATTCCATATTTCGAATTTAGTAGTGGCCGTGTGGAATTTCAAAAGGTACCGTTTGTTGTGTGGCAGCTTGCGACGTGTAATCTTTTAGATCTAAATGGACTTTGGGTTTTGAGTTTGAAATGGTTTTGAGCTGGACGGGTGTCGCGTGGCGAGCGATTTTTAACAGAATTCTAAAACAGAAAAGTTTATGAAGTCCACCAGGAACTTTTATTTTCATGTATCGTCGGCCGATTGCTGATCCGTTCGAAGTATTTCTTTAGAATTTCGTAGAAAAAATTTTGCGTGAAGTTATTAACTTCGCTTCGGTAGTTTATGACTTTTGAGTTATCCTTTAAAATATGTATATATGGGTGGGTACCTGGATGTATAGGCGAATGACTGAATCTTCCGCATTGATTATGGTTGGAACAATCAGCGATTCGTCGAATACGTGGTACGCCTTGCCATTGACGTTCTTATCCAAAACGTCAGGTTCAATATGGCTACGCTGACCATCACGACGACGCTCCGCTAGACTGACTTCTGTCAAGTCTCGTTCCAATAGTCTCTGCTCCAATGTAACCTTTTTGGATGGCGCTTGCAATGCGCCGTCACATATTTTTTCTTCTTAGTCTGTCTGTATGATGTTCTTATAACTTCTAGTTACAATATAAGATTGTTACTTGGCAAGGATCTGTGTGAGATACCACATACAAAAAAATGAAAACCGCTGTTTTTTTCATATAAAAGTTTTTATTCATACAATGTTTTTCTAAAAAAATACATGAACAAATATTACAGAAAATAATTCCTGTGTAATCACTGACGCAGTAAAGGTATCCCCAAGATTACTATATCATTGAGTTGTTAAACTGAAAGTGGGCGTAAGTATATTCTTAATTACCAGACAATTTTATACCCACCTCATCAAAGTTACAGCCAAAATCAACTTCACTTAGACAAAACAGATGTTTACTTCAAACGCAATAAACCATAGTACTCAACTACCATACTACAGCTTCAGTACCAACCATTTTTAAGCGCCGAACGAAATCCGTACAGTTCACAATACAATAAATTCACTACGAACAAAAGGCTTTCGGCTTTAAATCGTTATTGCACGAGCGCGTCACGATTCGCGCTGTCGTTTATCAATAAATGTGGATACGGCGCAATAAATTATCAGAACTTCGCAATACGCACGGTGAATGCAAACAGCAGACGACGAAATTACAGTGTAGGGAAAAATAACGGCATGTAAAAGCCAGACAGAGAATAATTGTTGGTCGAATGCCGACATGTAGTTAATTCCGCTTATTTGTATTTCAAACTGGGAACGGATGTTTAAAATAGGAGGGGAATGTGCTCAGTTGCCTTAATTTTTTTCGACTGTCTTTAGAAATACAGGGGATTGAAAAGTTTTTGTTCTCGAAAGATACAAAGTGATTTTATGTTGTTTGTTTTTATGATGGATGCTTCGTGTCGGTGTGATTTTCTCGCCTATTATTCTTGTCGGGACTCGCTTTTTCATGAACACGGGCTGTAAGTAACAGTAACTGGATGAAAAATTTTGGTAATATGTGTTGGGTATAAAGATTGTTGAACTTCTGGGTGATTTATTTTTGTATGTATAAGTGTCGTATTTATTTAAATACGGCGAGCTATATATTTTTAACTTAGGGTTAGTTAGGATTGATGATAAGAAATGCCCCTGATTAGGTGATTTTTAGGTGGCAAACATATAAAATACTGGCATTCAGCTTCATTTGGTAACGCTGAAAAGCCGACCCCAACATAGTTGGGAAAAGGCTAGGCAGATGATGATGAGGCGAAAAATATAACTTTTTATTTGTTCTTATGCTCGTTCTCATATTTCATTAAAATAAAGTAAATCTCAACACAAGAAAAAAAACAACAACACCGGAATCTGTAATAACAAAATTATCTTCGCAAAATCCGAGTACTTTTTGATTAAATAAACAAATTACGTAGTATAATGTTTATTTGACATCAGAATCCGAAAATTCCTTTTATTTGATAAAATATCCATTTCGGTGTGTTTTCCCTGCAAAGTTAATCAAAGTAAGCTTTTTCAAAAGAATATTCAAGAGGTAAAGAGCATCAAAGTTATTGGGTAAACCTGTAATATAATCAATTTTATGCAAAACGATCGAGTTAATTATATTCTTCGGAGGTGAAAACAGCATACTACGATTTCTAGCTCAATTTTGGTTTGAACCTGGTCCTTTTGATAACCCACTTTAATTATATTTCGACTAACTGCCGCACTTAGAAAGCTTTAATGATTACTTAGGCCGTCACTTAGTAAAGGTTTTGACAGTTTTGTCTTACAAAAGAATGTCAAATCTTTACTAAGTGACTGCCTAAGTAATCATTAAATATCTCTGAGTACCGCAGTAAGTCTATTTTCAGAAAATAATGACGACACCGGTATAGCAGTACATATTTTCATTTTAAAAAAGTCTCTAACAATTTAATTGTCAGTACAAAAATTTTTATAGTCTGGCGGTGTGACTTTGAGACTGCCAATAAGCACCTCTGATTTTTTAGATTCATCTACGTATTGTATAATTATCACCTTGTTTCGATGAAGGGAAATATCGTGAGGAAAAAAGCTTGCCTGAGAGATATTATATCTCGACGGCATTTAAAGCCAAGTTAGAAGCCCATGGCCGGTATAAGAACTCTGACACCATACAATAAGGAGAAGATAGGTACTTCAAATGCATTTTGCAGACCATCTACTGCTTTCTTTTTTTTTTTAGGGGGGTGGGAAATCATCAAATGACTCCTCCCGCTGGTAGGGAGTGTCAAACTTCTACTGACTAAAAACCACCCATGTTCCTGCTGAGCCCTTTGTGTCGAGGCCACGGTATCTCTTTCGAACAACCCGCAGCCCCAACGGGACCCACAGCCCCGACGGCACCATCTACTACTTCAATAGTTGAATAAATTAATTTATGCATTTGGTCTACAGTTCAAACGTCATAACTTTCCTCACCAACACTACAGACTAAACCATATTTTACCATAAACAAGGTCAACTTCAAATAATGATATTGATCAGCCTGTTTGCCTCCACACGAGGAGGAAATAGCTATAATGGCGACAGAAACTTAGTTCCAGATAGGGCTTTCAAATACCGGATGTTTTCAATACCGGTATCAATACCGGTATTGGAGGTCAATACCGTGATCACGGTATTAATACCGGTATTACCTACTAACCTTTAAAGTACGTGTTTTTATTTTTAAAACTGTCTTTATTATTCTTATTTATTATAAATACCTTTTATAAATAGCTCCCGGATTTATCAATTTGGTATTGGTTGATTGTTTAATTAAAAAGGACTAATATTTAGGAACATATTCAAAACCTAAACTTTATCAAGTCTTTTTGTAGGAAGGCATTTCAGATAGAGTTTGAAAAGTACAAATATCAAAAAAGTATACGTTTTTATTATTATTGAAATGTCTCATGTAATCAACATAGGTATCAATATTTGTAGAAACGTAAGTGCTTAATTAGCTATTATCCATCATTCACAATAGCCTACTGAAAAAAGCACGCTCTGCTTCAATAGTCGTAGGTACCACATACAGTAAATATCTCTAAGCTGCCGATAGGAATGGATGGATGTGTCTTCATTTTTACTCATCATCATTAATAATCGACAAAAGACGTCCACTGCTAGACATAGGCGTCCCTCAGGTGTCGCTACATTGACCGGTCCCATGCGCGCATCCAGCGGGTCCCCGTAACCTTCACCAGGTCATCGGTCCACCTTGTGGGAGGCCTTCCAACACAACGTCTTTCATTTCGCGGTCGCTACTCCAAAACTTTCGACACCATCGACCATCTGTTCTGCGAGCAATGTGCCCTGCCCACTACCTAAGTTTGGCATTTTTTCGGGATATGTCGGTAACCTTGGTGCTCTTGCTGGATGTTTCTGATCCCGCAAGAAAACTCTGACCATAGCCCTCTCCATTGCCCTTTGGGTGACTTTGAACTTTCTGATGAGGCCCATTGTGTGTGAGCGTCAACGTTTCGGTACCGTATTTAATCATTGGCAACACACACTGGTCATGACTTTCGTCTTGAGACACTGCGGTTATTTGTACGAGAAGATATCGCGCAACTGCCCGAATGCTACCCAGCCAAGTCGGATTCGACGATTACCACTCTTCCTCGAAGTTACACCTACCTAACTGGACCATTTACACCATTTGTCTCAGGTAGACATAATCGTCCACAACTTCGAGTGTACAGAGTCTCCGATTTTGAAAGGTGTGGGTGTTACTAATGTCCACACATTAAACATGATCTTGGTTTTGTCCATGTTTATTTTAAGACCTACTGAGGTCATCGAGCATTTTACTGAGGTCCTCCATGGTCTCAGCCATGACCACTATTTCGTCGGCAAACCGAAGGTGAGGGATGTACTCGCCATTGACGTTGATACCAAGTCCTCTCCAATCCAAAACCTCGAAGACATACTCCAGTGCAGATGTGAACAGTTTCGGAGATATGACGTCTCCCTGTCACACAAAAATAGGTTCCGACATCAGGTTACTGACAACTGGTTATGGTTTGGTACAAAAAAGAACCGTTTGACAAATAATCGATGGACATTATGATAGCCACCGACATTTAAAAAGATACGCAATAGCCCTGCTGGTCCTGAAGTCGGACTGACATGGTGGCGTTTATGTACACACACTTCAACGCCTCGATGTACCTGTAGTCGATTTGGGACCGTTGGAGACACTGCAGTACAGCCTAAGTCTGGATCGAAGCACAGGGTTTCTCGTAGGCCACAAACGCTAAGCAGAGAGGCAGGTTATACTCTTCGGTCTTTTGTATAACCTGACGCAGCGTATGTATGCTGTCTATGTTAATAAAGCCTTTTCGGAATCCAGCTTGTTTCCCAAACAAGCCGGATTGAGTCGAAGGCTGGAAATCGTCAAACCTGCGTGCGATATCATTTCCACTGCTCGTATTCAATGAAGTAGAAGGTTCTTCTATGTTCATATCGTGTTTAAGATCAGTCATTGTCTCACTGTCTCTTTGAACGTTTCGTGTGTCATTATTATATTTTAAACATGCAATTAAATTAACGATAAGATATGTAATGTTTGCAATACCGTGATCACGGTATTGAGGCGTCAATACCGGTATTGAAAAAAGCCCATATTTAATCCGGGATCACGGTATTACGGGATCCCGTAATACCGGTATTGAAAGCCCTAGTTCCAGATAAGTTGACGATAATCATGAAACTTGTTCCATGTTTGATTGAGAGCCGCCATTTTGGATCTTCACTGTGTTCTGTGTATGTGTGAATGGTTTGAATTATGTGGTTCATGGAGAGGAAGTATTTGTTGATAGGAGATCGATTTCTGATGGTGATTTGGGATTTTATGGTACGTCAGGTTAGCATTGAGTTCGTTTGTGTTGTATTTCCTGCTTGTGTACAAAGCGCGCTTTTCACAGACTAGCTGTGGAGCATAAGCTCAAGGTTTCGCCCGCATAGAGTTCGGTAATTGTACTACTGGGATAAAAAAAATCCTATATGTTAATTCAAGTTATAAACCACCTCTAGCCGGGGATCGTGGCTCGCTGGGTATAGAGCAAGGTGTACGAGTTTCCATGATCCTCATGATGCAAATGAGGGAAGAGAACACCGGCGTAGTTTCAGTCAGTTAGAGTCTGACAGACCCTACCGCTCATTGATTATAAACCAGCTGTGGGCCAAATGCGTTCAGGAATAACTCACAAACATCGAAAACTTTATCCATGTGAGAGTGGCAACTTCGGTACTAGGCTTTCATGAAGACATTGATGTATCCGAGAGCATCTTAACTACCAACTCTCCTCGAGAATTCAGATTATGAAACCACCTAACAAACCTTATTTCCTGGTCTTTACCCAGCAGATTCAGTAAATTGCACGGCGAAATGTAACAAGAGAATCAGGAGTAATTATTACTTTAACGCGCAAAGTGCTTGATGCTGAGGTGTCTCTAAATGAACGCCGCATGCAACTACCAGAGGTGCATTAAGGTGCAAGGGGTAGGCTTTACAAACGATGTTTGAAGATGATTCTAATTATGTGGCGATATATAGACGTATATCTTTGTTCTCTGGATAAGCTAGTCTGTATTAAAGGATTTGTGCATTTAGTTCTTAGTTAGGCCTGGAGTACCTACTTAAACATATCAGGTAGCGTGCTCAATTTCAGTCATTGTTTTAGGAACAAGCATGCGCATATAGTAAATAGTAACACAATACAAGTATCACCACCAAAAAGCACATTTCTCTTACAACAGACGTTCGCTACAATAATTCAAGGCAACCCAATTCTGGCACACTACCTAGTTCCGAAGTCAGACATGATCTATTCAAATCTAATTAAACTTAGCATATCTTATTAACATTTTGCATTCCCGCAACTGATTGCGGCCCTGTATCAACGGCGACGAATTCATTACGAATGTCACTACGAAGCAAAACTCCTTTATCCATCAAAAACACACCATTTCCTACCTTATTCTCAAGAAATGACGTGGCACTTCAGCTTGAAGAGTCTTTGTTATAAGATGTCATGGTAGATTGGTCTGAAGGATGATTGAATTAGGGTTGACTTTCGAATGAAAGGGTAATGTTACGTGGTTTCAATGTGACAAGGTCCCGCAGATTCTAATTCGGATGGAAATGTTTGTAATACTACGTACGGATAGGAAGAGATCCAACTAATTGCTGTTTATTTGCTAAAATCTCCTTTCTTGCGGAAAATTAATATGGGCAAAGTTAATAAGCATTTTGATGTTTGATTTTGATGTTCAGACAGATGGAAGTATTAATTTAATGACATTTAGTAAAGTGATAATTAAGTGGTGGTTTGTGTGTCATGTTTGTACATATTGTAGCTATCATAATTTTCTAAGTAAGGATTTTGGATTTTGATTTGACTTTGTGAAAAACTAACTGCGATACGGAAAACGGAATAAAAGCGACCTATGTTTTTTACACGACTGAAAAAGAGTGTTATGTTTTTACTATTTTACTAGCTTATCATAAAGGGTGTAAAAGTACCCTTAACGCAAACGAAAGGCATTTGTTCTCCCCACCACCGCGATCATTTTTCTGTTCTAGATCATACCTGGGAACCTTCTAGTTACGGAGATATTGGGGGTCAAAGTTCCAAATTTTTCACAGCTCCACACATCCACAACCCAACTTCACCCACTGCTGGCACAGCAAAGAGAGGCATATAACCCTCGAGTTAAGCTACTAAACCTAATTAATCAACCGTATTATTTACTAGGTCCATATAGCTTACTAAAATAACAAAACTACTTCAGCAAAGTAAATGAAAACATTTGGAAGGAGGAAGTACGCATTCCGAGAACTGCTATTATAGTTCCGCCATTTTAAGATGGCAACACAAACGGTAATGGCCGCACTTCAGATAATTTTACTGTTGAACTTTAACAATATTCAAATATTAGACAACCAAACTCTGACTTCGGATTCACAAACAATATTAAATAACTAAAACGCGAACTGGAGAAATAATATACAATCGCAAATTGCTGATGGTCCAACTTATTAGACAGTCAAAATATTAACATTAATACCAATGTAAGTAGACCCTCCCTCCTTCGACCGGTCATTCCCACCATAATATCTTAGAGTGGTAAAATAAAGTATATGTAATAAAAACAGATAAACTAATTTATGTATGTAGGTTCTTAGACATGTCATAAATGAGTAAGAATCGAATAAAATGGCTTTACGAGCCATAATATGTTTTTATAGTTGCGTTTTCTGTTTGTGTATCGTGGTAATGATATTGGCGGTATTTGTGGGATCTATAGAATTTTATTAATGGGTTTTATTAGTTAGGATATTACCTATGATTGACACAAACTCGTCATTTAATGGGTGTTTTTCCAAGAAATTGTCTTGAATTGGGTGTTTTTCAGGTCATTAAATTGATTCTTATTGAGTGATTTTTATTGTAATTCAGAAGCACCAAGATCTACAAGAGTTCATTAATCTACACGTTAATGAGCATTCGTTACAATTTTGTCTAGACACAGGTCATCATACGGTTGGAGACATTTTTCGCGAAACACAAAGCCACATCTAGATGTAAGACTAAATATAATGGGACTGTTAGATTTTTTTGTCTCGAGCATTGAAATTTCTTCATTCAATGATAGGTACTAGCTTGAAAGTCTATCACTAACTCAAGACCGCTGCAGAATCAGTTAATCCAAGGAGGCTAGTTAACTCGCAGACATATAATATTCCATGACTAGGTGAGCAGTTGACATTGTCGTACCTCCTTTCATGTTATCTTAGGCCACATTGCATGTGGTTGTTGTATAGTCAACTTTGAAATTGCGTTACCGTTTTTGAGGACAATTATTTGTAGTGTATTAAAACTTTGTTATGGTTGCTAAATCTCTATCTGTCATGTAGATTAATAAAGTTGGTCGTCGTACGATGTGTTAGTAACTTTTATGTTAAATTTTTTTTTATGTAATGGGGGCCAATCGTCAAATGACTCTTCCTGCTCTGGACGGAGTGGAAGGGAGTGTCAGACTTGTACTGACTAAAAACCATCCATATTCCTTTGTAGCCCTTTGTGTCCGGGGCCGCGGTATAACTTTCGAACTACCCTTGATCCAGAGCCAGTATTGAAGCGATAGGCATCTCGGAATAGCTACTGATAAGAAATAAATATAATAGTTATATGAATTACATAGGGTGTCATGACCACGAGTCATCGCTACTTAAGGTAATGTGAAGGAAAAAAGTGACAGATGCGCGTGTCTTTTGACGTAAGTCGTACTTCCCGAGGTTGTGAACGGCGAGTACGGGTGGTAAAGCAATTACCAGGTCGACTATACTTGTAATTTACTTGTGGTTTTGTCTGTAGCATGGGAATTGAAGGAAAATAATGATACAGCTGCTGCTTCCCGGGGGTCGGAAGTAGGTCATTGTTGCTTGTTGTGAATATTGGGCTTTTTTTTTGCATATTTTTCAGTTAGTGTCTGTTTGTTGAACTGTTTTTTTGGGGATGAATAGGGAATTTAGAATAAAAACCAAATAGAATGTTTTAGATTTACAAAATTATAAAATATACAATAATTATAGTGAGAAAAACAAAAGAAAAGACTACAGGTATCAACTTTTATGTTTTTGCTAAAAACCTTGTATTAAAAACTATCAGACACTTTTAAACACCTAACTATACCCAAGCATAGACAGACAGGAAACATTGTTGCAAACTTAACACGACAAAGAAAGTTAGCAAAAACCTAGTACCAAGAAAAGCGGAAAACCACAAGCACTAACAAGAGCTCTTCAACAAAATACACTACAACCAGTAAATACTCAGGAAGGAAATAAACTAAAAGTACACAAACCCACATATAACTCACACGCACGTTATGACAAGTACATAAATAACACTGCTGTAAGGGCCATCGCACACGGCGAGTTATTGAGGTGGTGAAACAAAGAAAGAAAGAAAAGTTGGACTCAGGGCAGATACTGACAGGAATTTAAAATTGGAATACGATATGGCACTGTCTAGTATTTCTGCAAAAAAAATCGCTGCTATGGCGCATTAGTCGCATTTGAAATGCACGACAGAAGCGATACAAACTAGCAGTTGGATCGCTACTGTTACATTACGTCACGACATCGGAAAAACAAGTAGTAGAAAATAGAGGGAGGGTACCGCATATCTGCATTTTAACAGCATCGTCTCTTTCAGCAAACTCCTACATAGATGACGCAGTGGAAGTGGCGAATTTCTCGGCTCACAATATATAGAAACTGATTTGCCAGAGAAACGAAGAAAAACAAAAGCATTTCGACTGAAGTGCAATAGCAGCGATACAGAATCGTAGTTATGTCAGCGACAGCTGGCGACAGCATCGCGACTGTACTGCGTGTCCACGACCCTTTCGCTTTTAGCGTCACAGTGTGCGAAGACCCGTAAGTAACGCCGTGTCCTAGAATGTATAAGATTACTCAAGAACGGGGTGAATATGTATACTCATAAATTATAAAAATATATGCGCATATGGGTATCGGCTTAAGAGATTTACACAGAAAAGTATATGGGGTTGCTTTCGTCATATGAACGTTTTTACTTGAAATATATTCCTTTTTTTGTTTGCTTGCGGAAATAATGAGTAGCGTGGTAAATGGTGCTGACGTTTAAACGATTTGGGAAGTGAATTTGTTTTTTTTTCAGTATTTTCTTTTTGTTTGCGATATTTGATGTGTTTTCTTAATCATGATTATGGTTATGGTCATACAAATCACACTCGTGCAGTCAGTGTTCATTGTTCAGTACACGAGTATAGTGTAAAGCTGCGTCTACGATAGGCGAGCCGAGCATGAGCCGAGCACGAGCGGAGCCGTTCTCTGCTTCGTCGTTCGCGGCGTCAAGTGTGGACGTACAACGAACCTACAACGATCACTGTCCTCGAACGTAGTCAAATCCCTTGGTGTTCGTCAAAAAACCGACAATTTTCGGAGCACAGCCGAGTACGAACGAAATGCTCGCAGCGCGCTAGTTCGAGGCTTGTAAGTCGGTCCACACTAGACGAATTGTGTTCGGCTCGTGCTCGTCTCGTGATGGGCTTACCTAGCGTAGACGCAGCTTTATATTTAGTTACAAGAAATTAGAAACAAAAAAACACCTCCTTACCTAGTTTCTTCGATAAAAATAGGTACTTTAAAAATTGTGCAAAGTGAAATTTGTGCAAAGTAAAGTTTGCGAATAGTGATTATACTTTTTTAATGCTTCTACTTACCACACATAAGTCCGAACATCAACACTACGTACTACTAAGAATCTCCAAAAGCATAACAAAGATCTAGTACCTAATACCTACCAGTGATTCAGAAAAGTGTTAACTACAAACAAGTGCAAGTTATAGTCATAGCGGTTTCTTTAGTGCCCCTAAACTACACGTTAATACAAAAACAAACATAAAACTAGACAAACACAAAGAAACTATGAAAAACGTGGCGTATAAAAAACAACGACCGCTCGTGTTTTTACGACAAAAGATTTATTTCCCTTTCATCCATGTCGGTTTACATTAGCAAGAATTATTGTCAAAGTTGAACATCAAAAAAGGAAATATAAAGTCGAACGTGAAATGCTTCCTCTAGCGAGAGAAGCCGCGGCGGATAGATCCACCCAGTCAGCACCGGTAATCTAATTGGTACTACTTTCCTCTTCCCTGATTCCTATTACTGGAACATCTGATCCTATCGAATAAAGTCCTTCCCTCCATGTTTGATTGGTAACAAAATCTGAACGAATTTAGATTGAATTTTCCAATTATTTGCGCCCCTCGAGCCTCAACAACACTTTCGTGGAAGCAAACATCTTTCGGCAATTTCCCTTCAACAACGGTGTTTACGTCAGCAAACACATTGCCTAACACCGCCAGTTTCAGATGACCTGCCTCGCTTCCTCCTAATCTTTGGAAAGGAGGTGCAGGCGGGGGAGAGACTATGAATTTTAAAGATCAACTTTTATCGGTCGCCTCGTCATGACTCGGTTTATGGAGAATCTAATATTCCATTATAACGGAACGGAGTTGTGACAAGTACTATAATGGAGTGTACCTTAGAGTCTCAACGACTCCCAGTATCAGAAAATTCAAGCGATTATTATATTAAGAAGTACTAGCTAAAGAATTGTAGATGACACGGCTTGTCTTAAGCATTCTATGGAGTTTTAAACGAGAACTGAATAAAAGATGAGGCGTAAGAAGTATGAAAATTCTGTTTGGGTGACGATTTTATTTTTAGAAAAAAATATCGTATCACGAGACGACGAAGTGTGGGTGACTGAAGACCTAACATTATTTAGAATAATACACGTTTCAGCAAAAACCCAAACGTGACGTGATGACGTTAGCGAGAATAAAAGAAATGTTATTGTGAATTTGTAAGCGCTACGTTTTAAAAGTTGGGATTTTAACTGAGCTTTTCTACTGTTGCACCTTTACAAAGGGTAAAAAAGTGATTTAAACTCTATTCAAAGTTTTATCTATGTACATCATTATTATAAGGTAGTTTTCGCCTAAAATGAATTCCTTTCATTAATTCCTTAACAAAAACCAATTACTTCCATCTTACTTAATTTAGAAAACCCGTTAAACCAACCTTAACAGACTTAAACACAAAATATGAAAAGTAAACAACCGTTCAATACTTCAAAATGTATATTACTAAAATAACATTATAAACGAGTTATTATCAACAAAATTAATTAAGAGCACCGCACTAAAATTCCTTTAAAGTAGCTATCAAAAACAAGTAGAAGCATCAAGTATAGTTTATAAGTGATGTGGTTTGGGCCCACACAGTAAATTTTGAACCGACGGCGCGTCTATAAAGTTTAGCCAACGTTACTGAACGTCGTAAAATATTTACGTATTATGATATTGACGGTTCATGTTTTGGAGAGTGATGTACTGAAGACGATGAAAAAAAGGTGGGTGAAAAAATAGATTAGAATTTACAAAGAAATAATGTAGAAAGTACTCAAGAAGACGGACTTGAACCAAATCAATACTTATAATATTATAAAGCTGAAGAGTTTGTTTGTTTGAACGGGGTAAACTCTGGAACTACTGGTTGGAATTGAAAAATTCTTTTAGTGTTGGATAGTCCATTTATCGAGGAAGGCTTTAGGCTATATAACATCACACTACAATCAATAGGAGCGGAGCATAAATGAAAAATGTTGCAAAAACGGGAAAAGATATTCCTTTTTGAGAGCTTCCGTTGCGTGCGCTGCGAAAACGGTTTAAGTATGAAGAAATTGTTTCCCTTTAAAAGTTCTAAATAAAAGTCCGCAATAGCATATGTTTATCTTTTAAGATTGACTTACTGTAACCATTTTTTAATAATTAAATGTTGGGTTAAAAATAATGATATTTTGCGAAGCTTATTTAACCCATATGGTATTAATCTAATCTACATAAATGTGTTTGTTAGCACGGAAATTTAATATAGAATATTTGTGCCTTTTACTCTATACAGTTTAAACAAATATCTTAGAAGATATCGCAATGTAAAAATATACGGGCGACAAAATAATTAAGCGCGTGGCAGTCATTCGGTCCGGTGCGGTAGGTACGTGGGGATTCTGGCCTCCGGGGGCTCCGGAGAAATTCAAATTCAATCAAAATATTTACTGCACCATAATGTTTACAAGTACAAGGTGTTACTATATATTAAACAGTAAGAGATACCTATAGTAATTGTTACTTTAATAATATAATCGAAGCCAATCTAAACTAATAGGTATTATAAAGAGGAAAGGTAAGATTTTTTGTTTGTTACGAGTACGATTTAACTCAATTTAGTATGTTGGATAGTCGATTTATCGAGAAAGGTTATAAGCTATATTATGTGACGCGGACGAAGTTGCGTGGGTCAGCTAGTACTTAATTACAATAAAAGCTGTAAACGGACCCGTACAAAATCGTCGAAACTTTCTAGGGGTGAAAATTTTGTTTTACAGTAACTCAATGAAATGAAACGCATTAAATAGTACGGTTGGAGGTAGGATGTAATTAAAGTTATATATCATATAGATATAATTCTCGGGAGCGAATTTCAACTACAATGCTTTAACCCCATCAAAAATAACAGGCTTAAAATTCATGGAAAGTAGCAAAATATTGACACAAATTCTGGCTTTATAATTTAAAAATGTCAGATTTTTTAATTATAAAGCCAGAATTTAATAACAGTCTGATGCGGAATTTACATTAATGGAATTTCTTCAATTTACCTTATGAAGATAACTATTGTGTTCAGGTTTAATCATCAGTTAGTACTATTACTTGGAAACTTAAAATCTATATAAATGTACTTACATCACTTTTATTTAACTTATCACTTGGTTAGCATTTTGTGGTCGGATCGGATCGGGAGGTTTACTTACCTGAAAAGAAGAAAATGTATTTAGATACTGAAAAATTGAACGAGAGGCGAGATTAATATTCATGCATTAGCAATATAAAGAAAATAAAATTAATTATTATGACTAAAAAGCTTATAATCCATATTAACAAAATCAGCTTTATTCCAGTAATATTACTAAAAACATCCAAAATAATAACTCAAGAACATATATTATTAACGTCCAAATTATAATTCTACGGAGACCTAAATAAAAACAGGTCATTATTATAATTAGGTTGTCCACAACGAGCTAAATGAAAGAGTTGCCATCATCCATCACCTCATTGTAAGATTGACATAAAAAGCTTCGACTTTTGCTAAATCACGTTTACGAAATAGATTGTAATGACCTAATAATCTTGTTCAAAAAAACGAATTAACTTTGAAAGAATTTGTCAAGACATAAAGCTGGTAGAAAGCTATGAAAGGAACTCCTTTTAATAACTTAAGACTTGGATGTCGCATTAAGGGGTTGCCTCCATTTTTGTTCAACATGGCTTCTACGGCTAATACGAGGAAAAGAGGATTTTTAACATTTTCTTTGAGATTTCTGTAAAATATTCTGTGGTATTATCTGCACGGTTGTTTTGGATGATTAAATATTTCTATACGGGTTTGTTTCAACAATTTTTTTAATTCTTTACCGACTTCTGAGACAGCTCACTTTTCCGAGATTTCTGTCTAATTTAAGTTATTCTTTTTTCAATTCCTTCATCCTCATTTTTTCTGGGTTACTTTATGCGTTATCCTTTATAATATGCATTTTTTTCTTCGCCTATGTGGTCTGTGCTAATATTTTATGATTCACAAAATCTTCAGAGCGAGTAGTTACATAACTTTGTTTTCTCTTGTACTGATTTGAATAATTGTTATTGTAATGTCAGTATTATACAACTTTATCTCTCGACTGTCACCATCGCGATGGGTGACATGCGCTATTTCTCGCGGTACAATATATATAATTATGTAAATAAACGATGGTTTCCTCAGCAATATTCAATTAGCACTTTCGGTCAACACTCTCGCACTAAAATCAAACGCAGCCGTTCCAGCACACTGACGAATAGATATATATCGCAACCCCATAAACTGCCAGAACGGTCAATATACCACAGCTACAGAAAACTCATATGGTGGGGAACTGAGACCATAAACCACATACATCTTTGATAGTGATTTATGGTATCATAACATAATAGTAACCGACTTTGGGCAACGTTTTGCAAATTCAATCCAGGAATAGCCTAGTGTGTGCACAGGGCGATTAAATGGCTTAGTGTAAGACTGAGACGGTGCACGGTGGAACGGCAATGCAATATGGTGCCCTGGTACCTAAATATTAATTGCGCTGAGTGTAGGTAGCTTTATACGCTAGTTTTTGTTTGTTTTTGAAACTGATGGAAACTAACCAATAACATTGAAGTTCTGTAACGAATGGTTTCACTTGCTGCGGACACCGGACACTAACAGATATTGCGGTACAGTTGTCCGTATCCGGACTTGTGTGCACAATTTATTCCTATAAAAATTGACTACACCTTACAGATCACTTATGTAATTCTGGTTTAGTACTTATGTTGGTATTTTTTATCAGTGTTTTCGAATTTTGTAATCGGAGTTGCAGATGGCAGGTTCTGATATTTGCTTTGATTCATCATCATTCTCCTGCCCTTGTCCCGATTTATTTGGGGTCGGTATAGCATGTCTTCTTCTTATTCTTTATCTCAGCAATTATCTCCTTCTTCATCTCCATCCTTTCTAGCCATATCATCCTTCACACAGTCCATCCATCGTTTCTTTAGTCTTTCTCTACTCTTATGGCCATCTATATTCATACTCTACATTTTAGTGACTCATTATAGAAATTAAGCTATGAGTAGGTAAGTAATTCCACTCAAAAGGTTTATTCACAGTTTTAATCAATGAAAGCCTCAGATTGCCTAAAGCCTATCGGCCGTCAATCCACCCTCCCAATTTAATGCCACCAAATTAAATATTTATTTAATTACACCCACCATCAAAATTTCAATTTCGCAAGCGATACAAATCGATTTAAATTAGTTAACGTCTCAATAAGTTTAATATTTCATAGTCACGCTCGCTCTTTTATAAATTATGAATATTTATCAGCCAATTCAGTATGGGATTAGGGCTTCAAAAGCGGTGCGGTGGTAAACAAAGGCTTGGATTTAAATATGGCGGAAGTCTTATACAAGTCATTTTAACGTGATAGTTGTAGATATTGCAAGTTACATAATTTCAATCCTTGCTGTTGTTTGCTGTCATCTTGTTTGTTGCCAATGTAGATTTTTTTAAGCTTTCTTTGGTTATCATAGCTTGGACATAATTTCACATTTTTCGTCACGTCACGTCGTTACGTCATTTTCACATTTATTTATATTTGTACTCTACCACAGTGCTGTCCTATTTGACCCTAAGGTTGACTGGTAGAGAATGTCTTGTGGCATTAAGTCCGCCTATGTTCCACGTTTGTGCATGAAGTTTAAATAAATAACACCTTGGTATAAACATAGTTTAAATACATATCACAAGAATGTAATTCACAGGTAAATGTATTCCCGAAAATGTATGTGACGATCGCATACCAATTCAAATCAGGTCATAACAATCACACACTGACGGCATAAATCAAAATCGTGTGACAAGGAACGCAAATATGGTGGACAATGCCAAATGAACTCGCTTGTTCGATTGGACAGGGCTCCATGTGACGTCAAGTTCGATTCAGTGCACAGTTTTAATTGACGAGCGTACCCAGGTTGGTGGGTAACGTGTCTTGAGATTATTTTGGCATTTATTTGTATGAAAGATCCGTAGTTGTTGCGTAAAATGAATGATGTTAGATAATGACTGTCGTACGAGTCGATCATCTGGTTAAATCGCGCTTGTCTAGTTTGACTGTGATAGGTGACCACCCTTTAAATACCGAGTTTCTTAAATAACCATTCCCAAAAACTAAGTAACCATAACATTGCCCCATCGATGAGCAAAATCAGCTTTACATACCTACAGAAGCAGGTGAAAAATCGACCACCTATTTTCACAACTAACAAAAGACGCGCTATTTTAAAATCGAATATTATTTGTGTGAAAGTGATTGGCATGAACCTAATTGGACCTTTCACCTTAATCCGGTTAGCATTGAATGCATGGACCGAATGACAACGCCACACCACACACACAACTATAATGAACGTTTACAATAATCAAAGTGTACATTCGCCTCTGATGTGTGTCGACAACTGCCGAACCGTTCCAATGACAACTCTAAATCTGGTCCATGTTAAAACTTCATTTATATTTCAAGCCTTTTCAATGCAGTTACATTTCAATATAAACTTCGAAGGCATTGCCTCATTAAAGAGCAAAATCAGCCTTACAAACCCACATAAACAGCAAATATACACCACTTATTTTCACAACTAACAAATGACACGCTATTTTAAAATCGAATATTATTTGTGTGAAAGTGATTTTCATGAACCTAATTGGACCTTTCACCATAATCCGGTCATCATCGAATGCATGGACCGAATGACAACGTCACACCACACACAACTATAATGAACGTTTACAATAATCATAGTGTACATTCGGCTCCGACGTGTGTCGACAGCTGCCGAACCGTTCCAATGACAACTCTAAATGTGGTCCGTGTTAAAATTTCATTTATATTTCACGCCTTTTTCAATTCAGGTAGATTTCCATATCGGATTCCAAATTTAAACGCTGCAAAATCTGTTTTGTTGTTATTGGTATCGTTTAGAGTTCTGTGATCGTTTTAAATCGAGTTTTGCGTCTCGGTTGTCATTAGTTGATCTTTGACAATCGAAAAGTAGTCAGTGGCGTTATCATACCAGTGCTGACTGCGTTGTGGCGATCAGATCGGCAGTTACTCCGTGTAAATACTGGTTTTCAGCTGAATCCGGTAAGACTAGAAGACCGATTAAAATGGCTAGGCAGCTGCTTATGATAGCTGATTACGTGCTACGTTGAAATTGTAAGCTACATGCGAGTTGCTTTATTTTCAGTCTCATAACCTGTGACTAAATGAGGTTCTGATTTTGACATCGTTGTCTCTTTCTTTTGTTTACATAGCCTAGTGTATGACTACTCAGTAGATCCCACTCTTTATCAACAACACAATACAGCCAAACTCAGTACCAAACATCGGATCAAATTCACACGTACACGGTACCTAAATCCGGTCGGCTGTCACTCACACCGTGTCAATGGCGCCACATCACGGTAATGAACGTTTACACTCCCGCATCCGGTCCTATCGTCAGTTGAACTTCATTGATAGTCTCACTACATCGAGTTTGCATTCAAGTTTAGTTGTGAATGGGATTTGAGTGAAGTGTACTTTAATTAGTATATAACTAGTTATCAAATGGTTGCTGTTTGGTTGCTAGATTTTATGTATTATCTATATTAATAAATATTCTAAAGAGGAAAAAAATGTATTTTTGTATGTAACGAGTAAACTTAAAAACTACTGGACCGATTTAAAAAAATCTTTCACCGTTGCGATGCTACACTATCCATGGGTGAGATAGGATACTTTTTATTTCTGTATTTCTACGGAAACGGGAACTACGCGGTGAAACCGCGTGACGTCCGCTAGTTGTTTAATATGGACACTGAGGTTAGATATATGATATATCTATACAATTAAATACAATGAAAGTGACTGTTTGTAATGACTAACATTGAAAGCTGACTGTGGTATTAGAATTAAAAGCTTTTCTATGCGTCAATAAACATTTATTTAGACATAATATTTAAATACTTTCTAAATAAATTAATGTAATCGATGTTTTTCAGTAGTAAGTTTCCCCTCTTTATGTCCTGCACAATGTGGAATACCAATGATATTGTGATCTAAACGGAATGCTTTCATTTTTCACCATAATAATATTCCCAAAATAAAATTCCTTCAAAATGTCACAAAGCAAATGCATCAAAAAGTAAATTACTCTACAACAGCTGATATCCAATATAATCCTGTTTGTGTCCATTGTTGATTTAATATGAATATTGACACAATTTTGTCACACGGCATTCATTATCCATATCTGTTATAATTGAAAATTTATCAGCGCCATATACACTGAAATTGGTTGGACCATCAAAATTATTGTTTACCGTTAATCTATGGAGCGGAAAATTTAATCTAGACCTGTGAATTTCGATGTACCTAAAGTGAACATTGCAGTTTTATTTTGTACTTTTCGAAAAGTTACATAACGCATACATTCCTCGACGGGCAGAGGTTGTATCTGTTTATTTAAACTTACATAACGTTTGTTGTGTTTTAGATCTGTGACAGGAGCTATGTGACAGAGGTCACTATCAACCGGGTACATATTAAGGTTTTGGGCGCTACCAAGATAGACAATTGGCAAAACAGGACCGTCTAAATTTCAGAATTGTATATCAATAAAAGTACGTTAAAAATGTGCATTATATGAAGCCATTACATGGCTTTTCTTTTTGCCTTTCTTCACCTTAAATAATTTTAATCTGTTTTTGTTCCGTTCATTACCACCGCGACTTCAATACATATTATAATCCTAGCTTCAGTTCGTAGATAAGATAAAGTTACATAAGGAATTTTTCAACCATAAGTCTCGTATGTCTGGATTTGTGTCGAGCTTATGGGAATAAGTTGACTCCCTGTTTTATGGGAGTCAGATATAAGTGGCAAAATGTAGTTATACTATTACCTACCATAGGTAGATACTTCCAGGAAGGTTTAGAATATGAATGTGGATGGGCTGTGTTAAGAATGACATGATAAGAAAGGAGGTGTCTCATCAGGTGATGAGAAACAGAGAAGTATGGAAGAAGAAGAATACGTGCAGTGTCGACCCCAAATGAATTGGGATAAGGGCAAGAGAATGATGATACTTCTTACTTACTTTACTTTGAGAGAATACAGTCTTGACATTTTCATTCAGATTATTGTTTGTGAATATCAACATCTTATTGTCATTTAAATACACATATTTTAAGTTGGAAGTCTACTAAAACATTCTTCAAAAATTTGAAGACTTATAACAAAGACGGAAAATATTACGCTCCAATTTATTTTTACAAGCAGGCATTTCTAATAAGCCCTGCCATTCAGGTGCGGTCAAATAGAAAACTGCAATATCATTAGGAAAGTTATTAAGTTTTTCTACTTTGTCCATCCCTTGAGTTGTCCGGACTAATTCATAATTTACATTGGCTGTTTTCCAATGCTGCAATTGTTTGTGCAAACTGAAAAGGCACGTTCTTCGTATTGATTTATATTTTTGTAGCAATAACGAGCTATCATATCCGAGAGAGGTTTAACGAGGTGAAATTTAAACGGGCCATAAAAAGAATAATGGCGCCGGTCACGGAACCGTTAGTAAAGTTAAACAACAGAAATAAATAAATAGAAACGAGTATCTCTCACGATTAACTTACATTTGCTCCTTTGTCTCCTCCTTTAATATCTTTAAGTGGACGTAGGCAATTTTACAAAAAGCCAAAAAAAAAGGAATCCTCAGTAATTTGCGGGATCCACTCGGCTATAAATGAAATGAAAATTTTGACGAGAAAAAAGGACTGAATTTGCCTATTTTCTTGTGATGCTTTCTGAAGATGAGGTCTTTTGAGTTTTACCGCTAATTTTTAATGATGTTAGCGGACACGCAAAGTAACTGTGAGTATTTCAAGAGTTAAAATTTGCCATGTGTAGCGTGTTGGAAATGTTACGAGCTACTTCAGGTAGAGAGCTTGCATGTGCAAATAAATTACGTCAAAATATTATTATCACATTTTTGCGAATTTTACTCGACGTACTACTAATGAGACAGTCGTTAACGCAATTTTACAATGTCATGGTGCAATATCGGGATTTGCTAAGTAAAATAAACATGGGGGTACGCAGAAATTACAGAAGGCCACTCATTTCGACCTATTTTTTTTGGAGGGTGGTAAATCATCAAATGACTCCTCCCGCTCTAGGCGGACCGGAAGGAAGTGTCAGAGTTCTACTGACTAAAAACCCTATGTTCCTTCTTAGCCCCTTGTGTCCGGGGTCGCGATATCTCTTTCGAACAACCCGCAGCCCCGACAGGCGTCGGCTCTTGCAGGCCTCTGCAATGTTGCTGACATCTCTTTGAGGTGCGCGTGGAACACGAACGGCCACGGCGGCGGCGGCTGACTCATTACCATCCTTACATACTACTTCGTCCGATTTCTGAGACAGCTCTGGACATATATGCTCGCTGGTTGCGAGTACTACGCACCCGAGTTTTTTGAAGAATATCATCATAATCATGTTCCTGCCCAAATGCCATGTTACTTGAGGTCGGTGCCACACGTGTTTTTCTTCCACAATCCATCCATCCTTTTTTTGGTCTTACTCTCCATACATCAACAACCTTTTTGAAGAAAAGGCTTCTCTGCCAGCGATTTCACTCACATCTACCTTGTTGCCTTTTATTTATCCTCTCACCATGACCGAACCATGTCACCGACAAAGAGTTTTAATTTTTATCAAAACCTTTTAAAACATTTTATCAGCCTTGTCCCAGATTTCGGTTGACTTCTTTAAAACTCGACGCAATGACGTAATCCCCGGATATTTCAATAAACGTTAAGGGTAAAGTGGGACTTTACAGAAAATGTAGCAAACTTTTTAGACATTTAGAATTAAATGAATTTGTTTTGTTTGTTTCGTTTTATCGCGTAAACCTACCTACGCTGGAATTTTTAAAACGTTGAATATTGTTTTTCGAAAGCTTTAGATAGAATTGTATTTTAACAACGTATTTATCACATCATCATTCCAATAGAAACATTTTTTCATGTTTGATTTTTAAACGAAGGTTGTCGTATGTTAATATTTGTCGGTCAGCGCATTTATTAAACAAGTAAAGCAATAAAAATAAGTATTCCTTTGAACCACTGTATAAATTAAGTCAACCACTCGTATGCAAATAATCAAATCCTAACTTAATTACAAACCCAAATCGTTTCAAAGGAAACCCTCTATGTGTACTGTCCCAAAGGTTCAGTATTGTAATCAACTATAAATATTAATGTATTTACACACGTTATAGAACTCCCAACTTTCATTAAAGTGAAAATATGCAAATCAACAAAAACTGTGAACGAAAAAGTTGGTTGCGCTAGTTCAGACCTTAGTTAAAATAAATTGGATGTCAACACGTTTGTGATGCAAAACTGGGTTCTATATAAGCACCTGTTTCTACCATGACCAGCAGTAGCCTTTTGGTAAAGTTTTTTTTTGCAATTACAACCCCGTAGGACGACGCAAAGGTAGATTTGCATTTTTATTCGAGAACGGCTGAAAGGGACGGGGTCAGTTTTTCGGACACTTTTTTTCAAGCCAATAACGAACGTAGAAGATTTCGTTTTTTAATTGCGTCGAGAATTACTTTAGCGTTATATAAATTCCCATCTACAGAGATTAAAAGATCTTCCTTATCTACTTTGGTCTTTAAATGGAGGGCATAAACATTTATAGACACTTCGGGTGACTTAGAAACATTTTCAAATACCAATTTCGGGGAAGAGCATCAACATTATTGTGCCTTAAACGTTAAATATTGTCTGTTCCATCTTGCATATCATAAATATGGAGTCTTACGATATCATATTTAAGTGTTACGTCCATTCGAGCGATGTATTAGGGAAATAAGTCCCATTTTATGTCGACTAGGGGAAATTTAACAGCAATAACTTTCTTTAATAAAGTCGTGGTAGAGTTATGGTAGACGATATATTCATTGGGACATATTGAATTCATAAATTGTGAGTGATGTGTTTTCTTACAGCCGCTCTAAGCTCTTCAGACTGTTTTACAATTTAGTCATGACAAAAGTTTTGTAATGTGAAAAAGTTGCTGAAGGTTGTTCAAGTTTTCAAAGCTAATATAACTGTAAAAAGAGAATGAGAAAATGTTTAAACTGAAAGGGGGGTAGAAATTCAACAATGAAATCACATGAGCTAAATATGCTATAACATGATATCACGCCTGTAATCCCCGAGAGGTTAGGCAAAAGTGTACACATTAAAACACCCATATTTCGCCAGTTATGTTTAAGTGGTGGTGTAGGTGTGTTTAATAGGGGGTGCAAATCCAGACTCCGTTGCTGCTACTGAGAATTTCCTGATGGAAAAACTTAATAGCACCGGTAATCGAACCAGGACCTAATGCTCAGCGGCCGCGCTTGCGACCACTAGACCGGCAACGAGGCAGTCATAAACATGCTATTTAGAAATTATATCACTAAAATGCCAATTAATGAGAAAATTAACGTAACACAAAACTTTAAACCAACGGCCTAGTTGGTCTAATGGTCGCAAGTGAATCGCTCAGGGGTTCTAAAATGGCCACTGTAGCAGATCATAATATGAATTACGTTAAAAAGCGTAAAAATGGACTTTTCAAAATAGTAACTGCGTCCGTGACAATGTACGAAAAGAGATCATAATAGGAAAATAATATGAATTGCGTTAAAATTCGTAAAATGGTCACAGAAGCAGTTACTATTACATACATTTTACGAATCTGCTAAAGTGGCCATTTTAGACCTCCATGAATGTCTCAGTAGCAGACCCGGAGGCAGGATTTGTGTCCGGTTGATGGAAATAGCCTCACCCCTATTACATGGGACAAACATAACTGGCGAAATGTGGGTATATCTACACCTCTGCCTAACCCTTCGGGGGTTATGCTGTGTTACAAAACATTATTCACTCAAAAGACAGAGAAAAGACCTTGGTCTTATTCTTCTTCTTCTTCTTCAACCTTTCACCACCTAATGCTGAGTGTAGGTCTCTTCTAATGCCGTTGTCCAATTAAACAGCCTTAATTCAGAATGGCCTCATTAAAATTTGTAGTGACGTAATTGTCAATGACCATTGTTCCCTGTTCACATTGTTGCCGAAATTTAAATCTTTAATTCCGTAAATGTATCTCGTAAAGCGATTGATGCTGTTTATCCTTTGCTCCAATTAATTATAAATATTCATTGTTGTGAATGAAAAAACTGGCATTCATTTGTGTTCGATGTGCAATTCATTACGGTTAAACCTTTAAGTGGCCATTTTATACGATTATGAATTAAGAAGTATCATGATTTACAATAAAATGTTCATTATTTTAATATAAATTGGTAGAATAATGGCTACTCGTTACTTTCATTGTTTAATAAAATAATTAAGGATTTATAAAATGAACAAAATTATGAAGCATTTAAAAAACAAAAACATATTCAACAATAAAGTGCTTATTATTTTGAAAGTGTCTTCATTTCAATAGTCAGCAAAGTAATAATCATTATAATTTATGAATATCAAAGTGACTAAAAATACATGAGGTTCTGCCCATTCCCCAAAAACAAGTGTACCATAAATTTAAGGTTTTGTCATCTTCAAATCCCCAACAGGCAGGCCAGTCGCAATTTATTTTAACTAAAGCAACCCCGCAACTTCATACATTTGCATATTTTCATCATATTTACTGTGGTCACTAAGCGAATTAACATCGCTTAATGATTTTATTATATTTGCAGAGGACCGCGGCTACTGGGCTTTACATAATAATACAATGTTTGAATGGCTACTGCTGAGTGTGAGGTTTTGGGTTCGATTTCTAAGTTAAGCAAAGTGTTATTGGGTTTTTCACATAACATAACATCACGCTTGTAATTCTCAGAGGGTTAGTTAGAGGTGTAACTATTAGTACGACCACATTTCACCAGTTGTACCTAATGGGATGATTATATTGCCATCAACCGAACAGAAGTCCGACACGAGAATCGATCCAGGACCTCATAATCAGCATTCTTGCGTGCGACCACTAGGCCAACGAGTAAATAGCGAGTAGATAGATTTCCTAACAGCAGCCATGGAGTCTGGATTTGTGCCCGGTTGATGGTAAAAAGCTCGCGGACTTAAACATAATTAGCGGGATCTGGATGCCATATAAGTTAGACCTCTACCTTACTCTTCTTGGACTCAAGCATGATTTATCAAATAAATTATAGCTAGTTTTGACGGTATCAGCACATAAAGTAACAAAAAGATTATTCTTATTCTTTTTTAGTATCATAAACATCCCTACATCGAAAATTCAACGTAACACACTAAAATAACAGCTCACGACTGAAATAAAGTTATGAAACACGAGCTGAACCGCGGTATGATTACCGCGGTTTCGTCCACGTGGATTAGACTAAAACCTTCCTCGACAACCACTCTATCCATTGGTAAAAACAGCTTGATAAATCGGTGCAGTAGTTTTTGAGATTATTGCGAACAGACAGACGCGACGAAGGTCTCTGTTTTATAATATGTAGTGATTAACCTTCGTTATGACGGTATCAGCACATAAAGTAACAGAAATACTTCGATTCCATTCTTTTTTAGTATCATAAAGATCCACTACACCGAAACACACTAAAATAACAGCTCACGACTGAAATACAGTTATGAAACATCCGACACAATAGGTATCGGGCACGTCCTATGTCCCCTGAACTCGCTACATGGGACAGAGGCAGACATGTCAAAAAGAGGCCTGTCCCGGCGAAAAGTTTTAACACTTCTCTCGCGAACGTTTTTAGAATATTTTTGTAAAAGGGCTTCTGACAGTTTTTGTTGAGCTGTTGCACTGGTTGGTGGCTTTTAAAGTGTCAATGTTGCGTGATACTTCCTGGCCGCGCCACAGTCGCATTTTGAATCGGGGTTAATGCGAATAAATGTTCGTAATACCAATAGAACAAACACACATTTGCAGTATTTCTTGTCATCAATAGAATATACAATAAACGTACAATTATTTGCCATTGAGTTTGTATTTAAATATCCTATTTATTGCAGTGTACGCGGTGGCGCGGCTAGGAAGCATGCTTTCTGGCCGCGCCACCGATTTTGTTAAATATCTCGCTAACCTTTATAGTACTTTTTTTTAAATATTATGAACAATAATGAACATATTACGAACATTTATTCGCATTAACCCCGATTCAAAATGCGACTGTGGCGCGGCCAGGAAGTATCACGCTCAATGTTGCTTAGTTATGCTGCTGGTTAGGTATTGCTTTATTTTAAATAGTTTATTGCTACTTAAAAGGGTTTTCGTGCTAATGCTGTGAAACGATCTATTAGATACTATATTACACACATCAAAAGTGTCTAGGGATCAAGCATTTTTATGCGGATTTCTTGAGATTGAGATGTGGCTTTGTAATAAATTTATGATTTTATAAATTTATATGGATCCTTTTTGGTGCATTTCATAATTTGAATCAGGAACTGTGAATCAAATTCGAGTAAAAGATGAAAATCAGCTGTCAATATTTTCCCTATAAAAACATACAACGCATTGAAGACATGTCATTATTAGTGCTACTGTTTCCCTACTACTGATTAAAACCAACGTTATTATGGAGCGGCGACGTCATTTAAGCAGGGAAGAAATGCTCAGAGCCGTGGGAATGATAGAAGCTGGTTCCCGGCAACGTATTGTGGCTTTAGCTCTGAATACAAGTCAGAGTGTTATCAGTCGACTTTGGACACGTTACCGAAGCACTGGTACCGTGGCTGAGCGCCATGGAGGACGGTATCGCTGCACCACACGGAGACAAGACCGATACATTCAAATCTTAACTCGAAGAGCTCCAACAATAACCGCCATGATGTTAGCCGTGAGGCTTCATCACTCTTCAGGGAACTTAATTAGCGACCAAACAGTCAGAAACCGCTTGCATGAAGTGAACCTTCATTCCCGAAGACCGCTACGGGTACCACCTATAGCAATGCACAATCGTAGGATTCGATATCAATGGGCTCTTGAACACAGAAATTGGGCAGAAGACCAATGGCGTTTCGTGTGCTTTTCTGATGAGTCTCGTTTTGGTATGAGACCGGATACAAGACGTATACGACACTGGAGAACCCCTGGACGCCAACAGCGATTAAAATCCTGCCAGGAAGTTCATCCTTATAGTGGTGGAACCATCATGGTATGGGCGGGTATTTGGATCGGCGGAAGAACTGAGTTGATTTGGATCAGAGGCAACCTCAACGCTCAAATTTATGCTGAGACGATTGTATCAGACCTCAGATCCTCTACAAGTGCAAATCGGTCCCTTATTTCAGTTAATGCATGATAATGCACGACCGCACACCGCAAGAGTTGTAAGACAGACTCTCGCCGCAGCTAACATCAATGTCCTGCCCTGGCCTGCTCAGTCGCCAGACTTGAACCCGATTGAGCATGCATGGGATATGCTACAGAGAAGAGCTCTGCCGAATATGGAGGGTATCCAGTCGCAAGAAGACCTTTTTTTGTTGTTGCAACGAACATGGGCGGCCATTCCACAGCGTGATTTGGATGAACTCATTTTGAGTATGCCAAACCGATGTTCTTGTGTTGTTAGTGTTCGCGGTAGAAACACGGATTATTAATTGTTTAAGTTACCCAATAAAATTTTAAAGAAAACTGTTATTTCAGTCTTTTTTTCGAACTTTAATGTTAGTGGTTCAAATGTCAAAAATCCCTTTATTAGGAAAATGGCAAATTTCTTTATTAATGCAAAGGTGACTTGGTTTATCGTTACTGTGACAAACGAAAACACTTTATTTGATGAATCCTTAAAGAAAATTTTAATTAATATCAATCAGGAGAAAAGTTATTGCAAAAATATATGTTGATCCCTAGACACTTTTGATGTGTGTATTATGAAGAGGTAAACGTTTGTATGAAGGAAAATTACTTCACTAATACTTAGCTGCATGATTCCCGAGTACCGTGGTTATATATTAAGCGTTGGAACGCTCGGAATAATTACAGATCATCACGCAAACGAAACCGCGGGATAAGATTGTTTTGATTGTTATTTTCAAGTTTTTCATTGCTATATCATTTCTTTAATATTTAATACTAGCTATTTTCCACGACTCAATATAATGTAATAAGCTTTAACCCCGGTTATGGTTTACTTGTGTGCCAAACATCAAAATCTGTTCTATCTTAAAGCAACAGATAGGCAGATAAATATGCAACCGCATTTATACTTTTATTATCGAACCAATAAGTCAACAGCTGACAATGTTTCACTTTACGAACCGTCTAAACATGTCACGCAAAACCAGCTTTATTTATCGTCCAATACATCGAAGCCAAAACCTCTAAGTTGTACAATGTTAAATTTACGGTCATCCACATGTAGCAGACGACATAAACTCAAGACTCCACTACTTTACAAAATAACATTTGACGTTTGTGCAACGTTGCGCTATAAAGTGGCTACGTTTGTGCAACGTTAAGCCGACTAAAGATTATTTGTGATGCAACGTGCAATGCAACGTTTTCCATATATTCAAATGTGTTTGCGAACACGTTCACAACGACTGCTCGTACGCTACGTGCAACCATACAATAGCTAAAGGAACATGTTGCGCTAAGTGTTGCATTGCATGTTATGTTGCAAGCAATCTATACCCAGCTTTACGTTTGGTACACTATAATGTGGACATCATAAAACCGAATGCTATCGACAGATACGACTGAGGCTTGTATTATTGGACTCTAACTTTGTAAAAGCGGAAATTACATTCGTGACGTTAAGACGACAACAGCGGTTGTAGTGAATCTGAATACAGTGTTGTGAAGAGGTGCTTATTGTTTTATACGACGGAAATAAGAAGGCAGATAAATGCTGCAGACATGAAACTTCTCAGCACATTTAAAGCTTAAAAATGTAAAGGAAAGAGGTTACGTAAATGTTGGACTAGGTAATGATGGAAATACTCCAACCGGGGGTGGCCCTGGTGTGTTACGCGGACGACACACTGGTCACGGCCCGGGGGAGCTCATACAGGGAGGCAGCGTTGCTGGCGACTGCAGCGGTATCACAGGTTGTGGGCCGCATACGGCGCCTGGGCCTGGAGGTGGCCCTCAACAAGTCGGAGGCCGTGGTTTTTCATGGCCCCCGGCGGGCGCCGCCGCCGGGATCACATATTGTGGTCGGGGGTACCCCAATTGCTGTCGAGCCCACCATGAAGTATCTGGGATTGGTGCTCGACAGCCGTTGGAGCTTCGGCCCCCACTTCCAGCGGCTGGCGCCCAAGTTGATGGGCACGGCGGGCGCGCTCGCAACGCTGCTTCCCAATCTGGGGGGCCCGAGCACCGCCTGTAGGAGATTGTACCTGGGGGTCTTGCGATCAATGGCCCTGTACGGGGCCCCGGTGTGGGCCACTGACCTGACGGCCGGCAGCATCGCGATCCTGCGAAAGCCGCAGAGGGCGATGGCCGTCAGGTCTGTCAGGGGGTATCGCACAATCTCTTATGAGGCGGCTTGTGCGCTGGCCGGGTCGCCACCCTGGGACCTAGAGGCGAGAGTCCTCGCGTCGTTGTACCGGTGGCGCGAGGAGGTGCGGACGCGGGGCGGTGGACCGATGCAGCGAGAGATCGATCTGCGTCGGTCTCAGCTCCGCGAGGTCATGGTGGCGGAGTGGCGGGAGAGGCTTTTGCGCCCTACCGCCGGCCTCACTACCATCGAGGCGATCCGACCAGTGCTCGAGGAATGGCTCGAGAGGAGGCATGGCTCCCTGTCGTTTCGGGCGACACAGGTGTTCTCGGGGCATGGTTGCTTCGGGAAGTACCTGTGTCGCATAAACAGGGAGCCCGACGCCCGGTGTCATCACTGCGTCCATTGTCTGGAGGACACGGCGCGGCATACGCTGGCAGAGTGTGCCGCATGGGAGGAGCCGCGCCGTGCCCTCGTGACAGAAGTGGGAGCCGACCTGTCGCTGCCGGCTGTCGCTCGCGCGATGGTCGAGAGCTCAGAGTCGTGGGATGCGGTGATCTCTTTCTGTGAAACGGTCATCTCACAGAAGGAGGCTGCGGAGAGGTTGAGGGAGGTCGAGACCAATCTCCCGACCCGCAGCAGACGCACCGGGCGTCGGCGGAGGGCAGACAACGCCCTCTTCCGGCCCCCCTAAACGGGTTCAGAGGGACGGCGGACTTGGGGACGTCCGCCGCCCCCCCGAATAACTGGACCCGAGGCGGTGGCGCGTAGTGTTTCGCGCGCGCCCCTATTGACGTCGCGGGAGGAGTACACCTCACTCCCCCCGCAGACATGAGGTGGCCCGCAGAGGCGGGCCGGCACTAACCGGAGATCATGGAAGGCGCACTAGTTCCCATGGTCCCCGGTGCAAGTGTGGGAAAGAAACACCGGGGTGGTTTTTAGTCAGTAAGAGTCTGACAGACCCCTCCGCCCCCCCCAGGGCGGGGGACATCCATGAGGATTTTCCACCCCGGAACAAAAAAAAAAAAAAAAGGTAATGATGGAAATAAAATTCAAAAGCAAACAACAAACGAAAAAAATAACAATAAATATAACCGAAGGACGGAATTAACGATTCTTCGTTAACTTTATAGAATAGCAGAAACTTCGCCCTAAGTTAAACTTTACACCATTTTATTTCACAATAAAAACTCAACTTAGTTTGAACTTAACGAGGTTGGGAGCTGCGAAGTTTAATCAATTCCATGACCGTTAAAACTGAGTGACGATGCTCGATCACTCTGTATTCTTTAACCGTGAAAAGTTTAGGTTAAGAACCGTTTTTTGTCTAGTTTTGTAGTCCCCGTGATTTGGGAGTTAAATACTGTTTTAGTTGGCGTTTCTTATTTTTTTCTGTAATAAATAATGATTAGATAGTAAAAATACACTATACTTTAGATTTACTATCTAATCATTATTAATCTAATTTCATAGTTGATGACTTTTTACACAATGTATTGAATAAATATTGTTAAGAAATAAAATCAATGACATAGTAACTGAGTTGAGCGTGAAGTTAGAATATTGAACATTTAAATAATATTCGATAGTATAAACTTCGATCTATATGCACCTAGTTATATTATATATATATATACAGAAATGTTCTACGTACAAATAAAAATATCATTGAATGTTCAAATACACGTAGATAGACAAAGTCAATAAGCGGATTGTTGACTGTTCAATATGATATCAAAAAAATATAATCAATCATATTCCTATTCAATTCACTATCCAGTGTGGAAAAATATTTTTCAATCCAATTATTTTTCGAGCCGTTTGGGGTTGAAACTCTAGGGCCGTGGGGTCCGAGTGCTCATAGCCTGTTTAAGGAAATTTCTAAACGCTTAGTTGACGCTTCTCGTGACCCAAGGGCTGGCTTTTATCTTGGCCAGAGGCTAAGTGTTGCCATACAACGTGGCAATGCCGCCAGTCTTTTGGGCACATTACCGGCTGACAGCGTTGAGGAGCAGTTTTTTCGATGCCCTTTTATAGTTTCTTGTTAGTTTATTTATTAGTTTTTAATTAATGTACATAGTTTGTTTTATCCAATTATAAACAATTCCATGACTTGTGTATAAAATCTCGATAGTGAATGTTTTAATGTCCGTTAGAATTTTAAACTCAATTGGGTAATAAGAATTCATAGGAAGAATAATAAGAATCAGTGGATGGTTTCAAATTTATTATTAAGTAATTAGCATACAACGGTAGCATATAATTTTCTTTTTAAAAAGTGTGGTCCATTTTAGACGCCATCAAAAACTCAATTTTCCTCCTGCTGTATTTGGGACAAATCACCAATTAACGAACTTAATTAGGAGGCTTGTTTAGTATTCTCTTTATGTTCTTGACTTGTATAAAGATATATTCTATCGTCTTTTATGATACCTTTTGTAATTTGTTCGAGCATATCAAATTACTTTTTAATTAATTGATTAGTATCATTAAAATTGTGGGTTCTTAATATTATAATAATAGTCAGACTTAATGTCCCATTTAATAGACTCGTCCCCTATTACATGGGACTTACTAGCGAAGAACGATCAAGAAATGTGGGTGTTCTGTTAGGGTCACTACTGCCTATCCCTACAGGATTAAAGGCGTGAGGTTGTGTTATGTATATTGTCAGACTTGTTATGTTTCTAAAAGGTAGAAAAATGGTACCAAATATAGCAGCAATGCAGTACTCCTTGCCAAGACGAAATTTAAATTCTATATTTAGTAGGTACCTCTTCCGAATGAAATGCGTGAAAGAAACTGCTTTGGAGTCGCACATGGGCATGAACTATTCAAATAATATTCACAAAGCGTTCCAAATAATACATTCAGAAATTCAAAATTTTGAATTCAAGAAAGCAGTAAAACCGAATGCAAGTCGAAAACGTATCATAAGGATAAGCAAACATAATAAATAAATCTCGCTGTGAAAAATCTCGATATTTTACGGTATTGACATGTTCCTAAGTAAAAACCTCACAGTCGATGTACTATCGGCTTAGTGCCAAACTGGTGCCACGATGTATTTTATAGCGACATATGGCGTTAGTGAGGGCGCCGCAGCATCGACAGTACAAAATTTAGAAGTTGCAGCACTAGCAGATGTTCTTTTATTTTTGTCTGCTTCTGTGAAGATTTTGAACGCAATTTTGTTTCTGTATCTCGAAATGTACGCTGCAGAAAAGAAGGAAGGAATTTAGAGTGTTTTAGTGTCTGTAAGTAAAACTGAACGAACCTTTATCTGCAGAATCAAATGACTTTTGCTGTATAATTTTGTTTCTCTCCGTTTGATGAATTGTGACTTTGTATTTGAAAACGAATATGTTTGTCAAAGTCTTTACTATAAACTTCGCATCAAACTTAACAGATTCAGCACCGAATACTACAGTTGCAGTATTCAGTATAACTTTATTAGTACTACACTCATGCAAGTCTACCTCTCACCACTCAAAACCACTGAGGTATTTGTGCTCAAAGCGTCTGGTTCTGAATCTACAATTTGGTGTTTCAAAATTTTGATGGGTGAGGTTGTTGTCATGTGATAAACATTGCACGGAAGGAAAACATTACTAGCAATGTTTGCATTCATCCAGGAATTCTGTCTGCCCCTATTTACGCTAAGACGTTAAATAGGGATGTTTACTGACTTAAAAAAATATTATTCTAATTAGTCTTTCTGTTAGATTATCGAAAAATATTGATGCGTATTTCTTGTTTTATGAAATCAATAAAAATTGACGAAGATAAAACGCGTCAAAGATTTGAGTGGGGGTCAGTCACCGGTAATCTCTTTGAATATGACGTCACACGAGTTTTCAAAGCACTATATCGTCTTCATTGTCTGTTTACGTAAAAAAAGAAAAAATACGTGTTCAATATTTTTTGGAAATCTATCTGACGGACTAATTGTCCTGTGCAGTGGACTGCTGTAAGCTGATAATGATGATATTAACCATTTTTATGTAACCAATGAAAATCATTTTCTACGTCTCAAAACAGAATTTCAATGAGCAAATACACCTTATTATTACAAACCTTTACTGAGAATCATTGTTTCATTTTAAAGTACAAAGCTCATCTGTATCGTTTCTCCTGTTATTTGGGTTCGTGTCAGCTATCTCGCGCTCCCCCGGGGCAACTTACAAGTAGGTCAGTACATACTGTGTTACAATTAATTAATTTCATATTTTCATCGTTATTCTTGGTGTAAATATGTGTTTTAGACGCATTTTATTGAATTATGTGTGGTGCGGTTGGGCTTGTCTTTAATGTAACAATGGAAGGACTATTGTTACATTAGCCTGATTTGAAGTTTTTTTTTCTTTTGAACTATTTTGATTGATTGCACCCGTATTCACTTAACTTGTTTAAAGCCTAAAAAAGTACACTGCTTATAAAAGTAACAGCGTGTGTTGTTGATTGTTTCCAACTGTCACTTCATTGCCGCAGCAAAAAAATCAGAAGTGATAAAAAAATTGAAAAGTATTTGAAATTATAATTTCTTCTTCTTTTTTTCTTTTTGAAGATTAAACAGCTAATTAAAGTAAAAAAGATTACCCCCAGACCGTTCATAATAATATCATCCTTCTATACATAAACGCAGTTTAAACAGCAGACTGCAAAGTTACGCCTCACTCTAGTGCCCGCATACTCGACTCGAAATAGTCCTTTCAGTGCACACGCTTTGACATCACTTTAGCTGCGTCCAGATGGTGCCAACGACGTTGACGTGAGATCTCGGCTTACATTAATTATATCGGGACAGTTACTGGCTGCAACCCCGGGCTAGATTTAGGCTCGGTTAGCTAAAACTGGTGCGGTGGATGCGGGCCTTTGCGAAAATGCACAGTGGGTATTATGATGACGGTTTTGTGGCCACGTGTTGTGCGTTCTATTACATTGTTTTTTGATATTCCGATACGAAAGAACATAATTATTTACTTTTGCACATCAATGTATGGTCTTCTAGCTAAAAGTGTCTTTGCAATCGTTATATATACTGCGGGCAACTTGTTATTGAGTTTTTTTCGTCTGAATTTTTTCAATAGCATCCTGTGGTCTGAGTCTGTGTCTGGTTTATTCCAATAGGCTCACATCCCTCTCAGCAATTAAAAAAAGTAACTGGCAAACAGGTTTATTGTAAGTAGTAACACCTCTGAGTAAAACTTCTGAGAAACAGACGTAATCGTATGTGTAATAAAATAATGGTGAGCTAACTGTCCCCTGTCTAAATTCCTAATTCTAATTCCGATATGCTTAGTTAATAATATGCTCCTGCATGTTAAGTTAGATCAACGAAATTGACACTGCTAGCCAGCAGTTTAACTCCTAGATGTTAAATTAATTACAAACAATGCTGTCGATAATCCTGCATCCCATACAATACGAGTTTACCAGTAAATCCATTTAACTCACACTCTAGTACTAGGCGCTCAACAAGCATAGAGAGCTGCTATATTTTGATAGTCGATTGACACGGTAGACTACAGTTTAGGTTATTACGGAGTCATGTTGCCCTGGTACCGATAATCCGTATTCAGGAACATTTATGCTTTAACTATAAGCTATGTTTACTATGCAATTAACTACAGTTTGAATGGGGTTTGCGGGTAATTTAGATTGGGTTGTGGGGTTGTAATCAACCTCTTAATAAACCATTTTCTAATCACAATCTTTAAACAGAACCTCGAAAGAATATACGTACATCATACACACATCACATCAATCACATACACACGTCTATAGAGACGGAAGTTACTATAATAAAAATATATAAGCACATAATTGTAACAAGTCTCTTGTAAGGATAAAAGGAGTATTTTTGAGGTTGCTAAAAATATACAGGGCTATTACAATATTATTGAGAAATGTTTCATGACATTGTTTTGAAAAATCAACATGAGACGTTTTATCCGAGTCCCGCTATCCTTGTTTAACTTAAAATGTATCTACTGCTTACCTACCCTCCGTTAAATAAATAAAAAGACTAAACTTAGAAACCCCTATGTTACTTCAGAACACAAAAGACATACTCAACGCGGTAAACACAAAGTTAAAGCGAGAAAAATACGTCGTGTCATAAACTAAGACAAAATGGCCCGAGCAGTGTCCAAGCTTTTGTGCGGGATATTTCATTTCTGTAAAGTGACCATGATTTGTTCGTTCGGAGGACAGCACGCGAATTGAAGCAAATGGACCTTGCTGTCGATATGTAGCGTGAACATTGATTTTGAACTTTTATACGAGTACATATTTGTAAAACTGTGACAGATAAAATAGTTTCATTTTTTGTGGAAGATAATGGATTAGTTGCCATAGTTTGAACGATGGAAAATAAATAAAGATACGTTGTGTTGATATTTGCTTGCCATGCAATCATATAAAATTCAATTTAAATCTGACAAATAATATTCACTCTTCAGCGTTCTCTGTGCTCTTTTGAAATATTGAATATTAAAATCAATAACGATGGACAGTGAATAAATTAACTAAAATAAAGTAAAGGAACTACTAACCTACTCCTCAAGATCATCAACAGCCTATTAATGTTCCCACTGCTGGGACACAGACCTCCACTCTTTGAGAGGGAATGGGCTATAATCTACCACGCGGGCCCAGTGCGGATTGGCAGATGTCACAAGTCTTCGAATTTTTAGTTCTAGGACATGCCGGTTTCCTCACGATGATTTCCTTCACCGTTTTTGAGAGCAGTGGTGATGAAATAAATTACACAAAGTAATGCTCCTGCCTGGGTTCGAACCCACGACTTACTGTTCGTAAGTCATGACGGCCACTACTGCTCTCCAGCAACCTACTACGAAGAAAAAATGGGTGCCTGAAGTAGACTCAGATACACGTCAAGTCAAATATACAACATGTAAACAAATAGAGAGTTCTCTTAGCGTGTGTCTTAAAAATAAAATTACAGGCACAAAATACGAATTACTCGTACGTGCAACACGTGAAATGAAAGTCACTCAGACAAATAAGACAACAACTGCCAAGACAAAGACAAAATAAACTTCTATTTTTGTCTTAGCAACACCAAATTAAAAGCCACATCGCCACCCCTTGAAAAGACGACACAAAAAGACAAAACAATATCTAAAAGAAAGTGCAAGTCATTATGACGTCACTCAGTACTCTTATCACATCCAGTCAGAGCGCCTGCCAGCACCTTTTATTAACCGACTTATAAAAAAAAGGAAGGAGGTTATTAACTTTTTTTGTGTGTATCTTCAGTGATATCTTCGCCAATTGAGAACCGATTTCGATGATTCTTTTTTTATTTGGAAGAATATTTTTAGTGGTTCTGTTTCAATTGGGTGAAGATCTGACGCTTATCTTAAGAATATACAATGGAACTTTACAATAAATACACAGAAGAATCTATCGGGATTGCTATTATTGCTTGGATTTTTATTTTTACACAATATTTTAACAATAGATAACGCCTGTATTCTTTGAGGAGTGCGCAGATGTGTACAGTGCACCCACATTTCGACAGATAGGTATGTAATGCTTTATTTTATTGGGGGAAGCTTATTACCATGAGATATTGTATTGTCAACATTGTAAAATAAATACATTGTACAAACAATAATTGAAAACTAAAGAAAAAAACTTTTAAATAAACTAACTTTTAAAACGCATAAAAAATTACTTTTGGTTCAGAAGTTTGTGGCAAAATCTAAATCAAACGAACAAAAGACGACTTCAGATAGGTACTAAAAAAGTTATGCCGAAACAAAAGCTAAGGTTTTATTTTTAACAGTAACATTTTAATCTTACATCACTTAGTGCAAGAGATCTCCATCTCTTTCTCGCACTGCAGTGAGAAGAAAAAGATAGTGTTAACAAGAATTGCATTAACTGCCGCACTCAGAGAGCTTTAATGATTACTTAGGCCATCACTTAGTAAAGGTTTTGACAGTTTTGTCATCCAAAAGTATGTCTAATCTTTACTAAGTGACGGCTTAAGTAATCATTAAATATCTCTGAGTACCACAGTTAAATTGATATAAGTGACAGAGACTACAACATAAACCTGTAATTTTTCGTCAAATTAAATGTGCCAATGTATGGCCGTGTGATGATGATGATGCCATCTATCCGATTTCGGCCACATCGACTGCTTTGGATGGCTTCCTTAGATGGATGTTGTACCTGCACCCGCCAAGACTTAAATGAACCAAACGACAGAGCTGTTCAAGTTGCTACGTACTCAAAATCATCGACTGAGTTCCGGGCGGACAAAATCAGCGACCGAGTCATCGATTCGAGAATCACATCTACTAAGTATACGTAGTAGTAATCATAACTACAGTACTTTCACAAGTTATTATGCCTTGTGACTGTGACTGTAGCTTAGGAGTGCAATACGTCGTCCCGGGGGTTGCTGCGTCGAGTTGCGCGTCGCCGGATGTCTGCGGCGGCGAGTGCTGTGGGTGCGGGGGCGCGCGGCGGCGCGTGCCGTGGCGGTGAGTGCGCGGGGCTCCGGGTCGCGGGGCGGTGGTTGCGCGTTGCGGCGTGCATTCGTTGTTCCGTGATTTGGAGTCTCGTACATTCGTTGTTGCGGTGTGCGTCGCTGCGTGCTTTCGTGCTCGCAGTGTTCGTTGTTGCGGGCATTCGGCGGCGTGTGATTCGGCGTGGTGGCTTTCGGGATGACGTATTGCACTCGTAGTTTAGTTTTATGAATTGTTCTTCTGACATTCAAAAGTACCAGTAATGGTTTAATTGAAATAAATGCTTTGACTTGACTTGACTTGATTTATTTAAAACCTCAAATATTTTTAATATTGATATGATCACTATAAGATGTAGTTAAGTTAGCTTATTACGTAATAACTTAAGATATAAGGTCCCTTCAGTAGGGCCTGAATAAATTAACTGACTTGGTATTACATGGATCTCACTACTTTTTACGGTAGTAGAACTGATTTGTGCGGCTTGGCCTTTTTTACAAAATTTTGTTTTTAGTGGGATCTAACTTTGACCGAAAAACTCCGCAACAAAGCAGACAAGTCATGGTATTGTACTATATATGTTATATATCTGTTTACGGTACCACTGACTTGGCACAAAAATTCCTGAACGAAATCTGTCTTGTAACAATGTCAACGCTGTTTGTTATCTCAGAAGTTTGGGGGTGAGACAGGGGAGTATGGGGGTTATGCAATGGGGTACAGAAATATGCTGACTATGTTTTGGCAGAATTTTTGGTGTAATTTTGTCCGTGCAGTTTTGTTAAAGTGGTAACTCGGCTTATATAGGTATGCATGATATAAATATAATTTATAATTTATATTTTAAATATATATAATTAGATACTGCCTCGTTTGTCTAGTGGTCGTAAGCGCGACTGCTGAGCATGAGGTCCTGGGTTCGATTCCCGGGTCGGGCAAAGTGTTATTTGGTTTTTCTATCAGGAAATTATCAGTAACAGCCACGGAGTCTGGATTTGTGCCCGGTTGATGGCAATGGGCTCGCCCCCATTACGACATGGGACTTAAACATAACTGGCGAAATGTGGGTGTACTATTAGGTACACCTCTGCCTAACCCTTCGGGGATTACAGGTGTTGGCGACTGGCTGGGATGCCACCTTTTTTTATGAACTATATGTATTTTGAATAATGGTTCCTTTTTCTGTGACTTTTTCTTATGTTGTCAAGTGTCAGTGATCCATTGCTTTGTACATAGTTTGTTCTGATATTAAATAGCAATTATAACATACTAACAGTGTTTCTACCATCTCCAATCCATCCTAATTAACTACAGTCCACTTTGCTCACCAACAACAGGCGTGATGTTATGTTATGTTATATAATTAGATACGTTTTTGCCTATAGCACCCCCAAATAACGTATCTTTCTATCAATGTTTTTTTTCTAGAATTGAATTAATAGTTCCCCCTATTTACAAACTAATTTAATATTACTATAGGTTGTCACAATTAATCCGCCGGTTTTTGCCCCACCTTCATATCGTAGCTAAAAGATCCAGTCGAGCGAACTAGGTTGCCATGGCAACCAGCTGGGACTCTCCGTACTTATGCATTACTGCGTTTATGGATTTAGTTATATATATGGTTAATTCAGTAACATGTTACAGAAGTGTAAATAGGTTAACAGTTACAGTTGAGCGTTATAAGTAGAATGAATATTTAGTAATTCATATCAGGCAATCAACCTGGTTTTCTATGTAATTTGGGATATTTTCGCGGTAAGAGCTATTGTGATGAACTGACTATATCCTACAAATATTATAAATGCAAAAGTTTGTGAGGATGTATGTATGGATAGATGGATGTTTGTTACTCTTTCACGCAAAAACTACTGAACCGATGTTGATGAACTTTACAACACAGATAGTTTATAACCTGGATTAACACATAAGATACTTCTTATCCCGGTAGTATGATCCCGTGGGACAATTATCGAACTCCACGCGGACGAAGCCGCTGGCACAAGCTAGTACGGCATATTATATGCTTTTGTTTATAGTCTTTACTTTTGAATTATTGTGTTATCCAAATGGACATCTAAAAAACTGGCCAAGTGCAAGTCAGACTTGCACATGAAGGGTTCCGTACCATTGTAGTAGATAGTGAGAAATTTTCCATGTTATTTTAGCACCATAGACTTCTTATGGGTTTTCCTGTAATCTATAAGTGTTAAACTAGTTTCTGTAATTTATTTAAAATTTTAGGCTCTGTAGTTTCGGAGATAAGGGGGGTGGAATGGTCGGACAGACCGACACACTTGTTTTTTCCTTTTGAGGTACGGAACCCTTAAAAGCAAATAAAAAGTATATCGTGAGAAAACTTATGTGACACACAAGAAACAGTAGTATTGTAAAGGTTCCGTTTCTCCTTTAAAATCTAGAAAACATAAAAAAAATAGGAATCCGCTTCTTTACACACAGCACAGATGGCAAACTGATTCAGAAATGTTACAAAAATTAATCTACAATCATCCCTACACCATAAAATGAGTAAAGTAAAGTAAATTTTGACGTTCGAAAAGTGCTGATTATCAGCCTAGTTTGAATAAATGACTTTTGATTTTGATTTTTGATAAAGTATACCAAATTAAACTCAATTCTATTACAAACACTATAAATACAATTTCAATCACTAAGCTCTGGTGGCAATACACGTCGTAGCGAACAATCGGTAGCGTGCAGCCAAAGCGTGCAACTCTTGATTTATACCACGACTGGCTCTTAAATGCGTCTCAATAGAGCGTAAACCCAGCGTGTGTGTTCTTGTCACAAAGCTTGAAAAACTACGGGTTTTGAAAAATGGATGAATTGTTTTGACGTTGGTGGAGAGGCTGTCGTATTGTTTAATTGTTTTTGAGTAATTTTTAATGCTCCCAGAGAGAGGGGGCTTGTGGCTAAAATAATAACAGCCGTCGGGTCGGTTTTCAAGGTTAAGCCGCACTTGCCTAGGTTGGTACGTGGATGGGTGACCACCCATTATTTATCGAGTTCCTCCGTGCCACGATAAGCCGTTAGTGTGATTTGTACATCTTTGACAGTTAGAATAATATTCAGCCAGATAAAATATATCTTAGTCGCAGACTGAGATAATTTCACACGTCTGTGTCCAATTTTAAAATTCATTGAGCTGAAAACCGACAAAAGAAAAATAAAATGTTCCTTCTCCTGCAACGAGTAAAGCAAATTAAGTACATAAAAGCCAAAATGAGGTCGAGAACTCTGTCAATGGTCGCGCTCACTTGAAAGTTGATTCAAATTTGATTGTTGGTAATTTTTTACCCGACTGCTAAAAGGTTGGTAATGTCACTTATGAAACAAATGGAAGGACGGAGAGTAATGTTTTTTGGGACAGTTGAAAATGAATATTCATTTTGATTACAAAGTCATTGTTCCTGCCCAGTCGTTGATCCTTTGCGTGATCTTTCTCGTATTCCCGTTTCATTGGGAGTGAGAGTGAGTAAAGGGAGAGTGCACTTGTCTCACACTGTAACGTGTTCTTCGTACCTGGCTAGACTCCGTGAGATTGGCCACCAGGGCCAATCTTGGTCACGAGAACCATTTCCTTGTTTAATCATAACGATCTTAAGTGCCATTTAAAATCGAAATGGCTATTCCTTGATGTATAAATCGACATCTATTCCCAACTTTGTTGGGGCCAGCTTCCAGTCTAACAGGATGGAGCAAAATACCAGTATATTAAAGCGAATGCGAATCTGACCTCCACAACCCAGTCAAACTCAAACTCAAACTCAAAGCATTTATTTCAATTAAACCATTACAGGCATTTTTGAATGTCAGAAGAACAATTCATAAAACAAAACTAAACTACGAGTGCAATACGTCATCCCGAAAGCCACCACGCCGAGCCACACGCCGCCGAATGCCCGCAACAACGAACACTACGAGCACGAAAGCACGCAGCGACGCACACCGCAACAACGAATGCACGAGACTCCAAATCACGGAACAACGAATGCACGCCGCAACGCGCAACCGCCGCCCCGCGACCCGGAGCCCCGCGCACCCATCGCCATGGCACGCGCCGCCGCGCACCCCCGCACCCACAGCACTCGCCGCCGCAGACATCCGGCGACGCGCAACCCGACGCAGCAACCCCCGGGACGACGCATTGCACTCCTAAGCTACAGTCACAGTCACAAGGCATAATAACTTGTGAAAGTACTGTAGTTGCCCATTCCCTAACGTAGATCACTATGGAGAAGAACGGGCAAGAAAGTTAGTACTTAATTACTGGGCAGGGTAATACGATACTCCTTGGTAAGACTGCTTCTCAGACTTTTTGAGCCACTACCTAGCGACTATCAAAGATGTACAAATGACCGCAGGAACCGACGGCTTAACGTGCCGAGGCACAGAAAAAACTTGGTATGTAATGGGTGGTCACCCATCACACAGACCAACCTAGACAAATACCGCTTAACATACAGATCGACCCCGTTATTATTTAGCCACGACCCCATTCAAAAGGGTTTAAAACACTTTCTACAATATTAGACCGCTTGAGGTTTCCGTAATTATGTAAGTTTTTGCGGTAATACGCACCAGGGAAACATGAAGAAAATGTTAGATTTGCTTAATGCGGGCTTTACGTCTTGAGAATGTAATTAAAAATGTATAGCAACATCATACTGTCGTAATGGGTTTGCGGTGAAGCAATTTTGTGGGTGAATTGGAGGATTGTTTGAATTTAGAGTCAAGATGAGGATGTATGTGTTTATTTCTGTGACCAAATTCTGAGTCGACGTTATTAGATCGTTGTCATCATGCTAAAATCAAGAATAAGTCAGTCACTAACACGACAGTGGCTTTCGATTTACAGTTCTAACAAAACTTCTGTACACCATGTTGTTGTTATTTTTATAATCCAAGTCTTTATTGATTTTATCTATGGAAATTAAATAAATCTGCTCTGAAAATGATTTGAATGAAATATGGAAACAGTGTGGACTATACAAAAACCTTTTCAAATGTGTTCTTTTAAATTATTTTGCCCCAAACGTGTAGTAATTTAAAAACAACACAATATTGTCCATATTTATGTTTACAATCCAAGTAAAAGTTTTTGTTTATACAATAATGACGCTTAAATTGAATGTTTTATATGTTCAGACCTCAGAATATGAGCCAATACCTATTAAGAAACTATAAAACATTCTAGGGAAAAGGCTAAGCAGATGATGATCTATTAAGGAACTTAACTATCTCCATAAAGGTAATAAAACCCTCCATCGATCCGAACCCAACAGTAATTCGTAAACACTTAACGAATCCCTTAAAACCCGGAGTACCAGCACTTCAGAAACACCTTAGAGCTTACGCGAAATTAAGTAACTCCCCGAACTGGGCAGTTCTGGTGCAGTTAGCGTTAATGGGGAACATTCCTCCCTCGGAATTCCTCGTTCGCCTATTCCCTGGGAATTTTCCCGACACAGTGCTGAGAATTTTTTCTGTTCTTGTACTTAGTAGAAGACACGTTATTACTTCATTCCACGAAAGGCTGGATTTAGTTTACGTGAATTTTCTGTTCCGGGATTTTTCTGCAGAATTTTTAATGTTTGACTAGCGTTTTATGCCTAGGAAATGCCTACTGATACATGCGTTTATTAAACTTGGTCATTGGTCTTTGTTATAGTTTTTGTAGTATTGGTCTTAAGGACTAATTGTTTTCTTATAAAATGAGGTGCAACTCTGTGATTTTTAATTTTATAACTGCACTAATTAAAATCTTCGTAACTAAACTTATATCGAAGAAAAATATAAACATCAGAAAAAATACCACTATTTTTCATAATACGCGAACTTAAAAATCCATTAAATTTTACAGTAGCGTCTCGAGTCTTTATTTTTAAGTGCAAATGAAGGTATTCCCGCGTCGCAATAAAGATCTACGTTGGTTACCTTTAGCAAAACATTCTTAAGGATATTTAAAGGACATTTTCTCTCATATTTTCTATTAAAATTTTCCTTGACACTGGCTTATTTATTTTTGAAGAACGCCTGTTATTGTATTTTGTAGACATTAATTATAATTTGATGATAAGTTTTGTACTAATGCCGTGTTCTAATGAATGCGATCCTTGCAAAAACCTGCGACGTTGCGTTCATTATGAAAGAGTACAGTACAACAACAAAAAAAAAGAAATCTAAACAGTGCATTTTTTTTGGCACGTTTTTACGTAGAGGACACTTGGGTCAGGACACGGGGTAAGGTTTCAAAGAAAACTAGATAATAATTATTTTTTATTGAAGTTTTTAGCTAATCCTAAATTAAACTGGGACGAAACGACGTACGACTACAATAAATGACTAAAATCATCAATGAAGAGCCAGATTTAGCAGCACAATTAATATTTCAATTCTAATAGGAATCCTGAGTTCCTGTCGCACAAACGCGAGCTTGCGAGCACCCCTACGCCGTCTTACTAATCAATACAATGAGATCTTTGAAGATATCGACTTCTTCTTCGTCTCTGCTCAAAAATGTAGAAATCTTACTTACAAAATAATTTTTGAATACATTAGAACTTAGTTAGTTTAATATTTGCTTATTCTTTCACTCTTTTCCTGTTGTTTGCATGCCTGTTTATGTTTAAGTTCACTTTTAACAACTTTTAACTTTTTCTGTTTTATAAGCGTAGTATAGCGCACTTTAAGATATTACTTTTAATATGTTGTGGAAAATGTCATAGGTTATACATTTATAAACCTTGTGTATTTATAAATTATAGTAAGATTTTAATGTATAACTGTTAATTTTACCGAATAAATAAAATAAAATAAAATCCGTACAAGACTTACCTTGGAGTTGGGCAAAACACCTAGGTAACACAAGACAATAAGCACATGGATCCGAAAAATCAGAGTTGCGTGTCTTGGGTTCCAGTTTAACGCCTATCCAACGGTCACACCACTAGGCTAATTAGACTATTTCTGATTTTACCTTACCCCTTGGTAAAACGAGTTGTCACTGCGGTCACGTTTTCCTTTCCCATAAAAGATAAATGAAACAAAATTTTTAACCAATTCCGTGCCGTACAAACTTTTCCTATTACGAAAATTGTCCTCTAAGCACGATAAATTAATGACGAAGCACTTTGAGTTCTCGTGGCTGCAACAAAAGTTATATTAAATAAAGTTTATAATTCCTCATTTACACGTGTTGCCCGTTGTTGTCGAAATTCTCTAACTAACTTATAATATTATGTCGTATTCAGAAGTAAATTTGTCATGTGGTGGAAGGTTTGGAGTTTAGTGCCTAGTTGCTGAGTTTGAACTGGTTGATAGCTAAAGGTTTTGTAAATAAGGATCATTTTTCTATCGTTGAGAAGCAGTTTTTTTTATGCTCTTTTATAGTTTCTTGTTAGTTTATTTAATCGTTTTTTATTAACGTACATAGTTAGTTTACTCTATTAAATAATTTTTTATTAGTGTTATAAAGTGGCTGTGCAGGGTAATGAGACGTTTTTATTGTTGTTGAACAACAACAATGTAGTAAAATCCAATTGTACATCCAAAATAAATACTAAAACTTTTTAGACACCTATTATAAATAACCTGCGAATCCGGTGGTAAATAGACATCGAATTTAGAACATTCATATATTGCCACCACCACCATTTGCCCATGGGGGTACCTACGCAGAAACCAGAGCACGTCACCTGCAACTATCCTTACATGCTCCTATTGCCTCGTCCACGTTCAAATGTTCATCTGGTCATACACGCACGTCCATTTACAAGTATAAATATATATATTGCAATAGGGATGTTCCCCGACTAAAAAAAATATGATTCTAATTAGTCCGTCTGTTAGATTATCAAAAAATATTGGATACGTATTTTTTGTTTTATCAAATCAATAAAAAATGACGAAGATAAAACGCATCAACGATTCGAGTGGGAGTTGTGACTTCACTCACCGGTAAAAAATGTCATATAAATGTCTTAGAATATGTCGTCACACGAGTTTTCAAAGCACTGTATCGTCTTCATTGTTTGTTTACGTGAAAAATGAAAAAATATGTGTTTAATATTTTTTAGAAATCTATCTGACGGACCAATTATTTTTTTTGTTAACTACCCTCTTCAGGCTACTAACAGAAACCCGGGAATTTGAATCTAATACAGAGAATGAAATACAAATCTACAACAAAATTACCCACAAAACTTAACCACACACACACACACACACACATAACATCACGCCTGTAATCCCCGAAGGGTTAGGCAGAGGTGTACCTAATAGAAAACTTAACCATTCCCAAACATTTGCTTAGTTAGACCAAACTGCAACACCAAAACATAAATTCACGGTGTCAAATAACTTCAACAGCCAAACTAACAAAGAAAACACACTCACTTCCAAAACACTTATTCGTAAAAGAATTTATTTGACAGAACAACACCAAGGTGTCGCTTTGTCGCCATGTCACGACACGAAATTGTAAACACAGAAAACGCGGTTACATTGTTTGAGAAAATTGAAAATTTTCACAGCACTCTAGGTAAGGAAGTATCGCTCAGGTTATGTGAAATGTCTTTTCATTTCGGACGGGTTTATTTTACTTAGATGTTGACAGCGAGCGCGTTGAAATTAATTAAATGGTAAGAGATGTGTGTTTTACCCTTGACACCACTAGATGGCGTTGGCTGTAGTGTTTGATTATAATGGTAGATATTGCATTGTGACCCGTCGGGGCGCATTGTTCGCAAGAGATACCGCGGCCGCGACATGAAGGGCTAAGAAGGAACATGGGTGGTTTTTAGTCAGTAGAAGTCTGACACTCCTTTTCGCTCGGCCCAAGAGCGGGACCCCATTCGATGATTTACCACCTGCCAAAAAAAGAAAAAAAAACATGCTGTTAAGACTAATAATTATAATTTACTATCACTATAATAATATCATCTGCCTAGTCATTATTTTCTCAACTATGTTGAGGTCGGCTTCCAGCCTAACCGAATGCAGCTGAATACCAGTAGATATTTTACATAGAGCGACTGCCTATCTGACCTTCACAACCCATTTAGTACTGGGTAATATGATATTATGCCAGAATAAATTTATTTAATTTAATTTAGTAAGTTAGATTAAATCTGATTCCTTGTACAAATGTTTCTGCTTATTATTAGTAGGTTTAAGATAAGATTCGAGTCTTTAAAAAATCAAAACAACAATCAAAATTGAAACAAAGCCGGCACGTCACTCTACTAAAATGAAAATATCATAGAAGCACACATAAAAATAGTAATAAATAAACTTATATCGTTTGAAAGCAGTGGACACAATCTCATTGAGGCCCATTTTCCTCTGATATCGCGTAAATACGAGCCGTTGGGGAACGAAACACATATAAAACTAATATATTGTGCCATTTTTGTCCCCTATTAACTATATCCTTGGTCCACGTTCGTCATAGGGTAGTATACAATCGAATTATAGTTTGTAATTACTTGTTTTTGGGATGACAGATAATGGTTCTGTTTTAGTTTTCGTTAATTTTACTAATTAATTAAAATTGTCTTCACGGGGGCAACGACTTTTGAGTTATATTTTTACCCATTATGTTTAAATTACCATGTAATGGGTAGCAAATTTACTGTCATCCAACGGGCAAAGATCCTGACTATTCGAGAAAACCCCAACATGTCAATCGATCCCAGGTAGGACCTTTGATCATCTTCCTGTCTCATTCACTCTTGTCAGTCGTCAAAGCATCACTTACTTCTTTCTCTTTCATATCAGAAGGACATCTAATACAAATGAATACTTCAGTGGTTATTTTAAAAAATAACCTCAACATGTACTGAAAAATATGCCTCGCTACTAAAAAGTTCACATAATTATAGTTTATTCTTAACATTTCACAAAAACAGTTAGTAGGGATCTAACACTACACACTTCAAATGCTCTAGCTATTTGTCCCATGGTTAATTATATCCAATAAATTAGAGCAAGGAGCACACGGCTATTAAAGGGTAATAGCTTCGGGCTACAAAGACCACTCCATTACTTCCCATGAGCGTCATTAGAAGCGACTAAGGGATTTTAGACATTAAGAAGACGGCCAACGACTTCCACCTGTGTGCTAATAAAATTAACAATAACTAATCTACTGACCACAAAAAACCTCGTAATGCGTTTTTCAGAACAGTAGGTACTAGGGATGCAGAATGTGATACTAAAACGATTGAAAATATCGTGAGTAAAATTTTGAGTGTGAATTTGGATGGCTATAAATACGGGTGAGAGAAGAAAAAACAAACGATGTGGGAACTGTATGAAGGATGTGACTGCTGAAAAGATGAATAAAAGAGAAGATTGAAAGAAGGAGTAAATAAAGATAAGGGCGAGACTGCAGGACTAATGATAAAATTAACAGTAGGATAGAACCTACCACTAAAGATCTCGCAATAGAATTTTTAGAACAATAGTTACTGCTACTAGTGATGTAGAAGATGATGCTACAACGCCTAAAGCAAATACATATCAAAGTCGAAGTTAAAGCAATGCAAAGAGTCAATTATTTTCTTCCGTTGGATTTATTCTTCGTTAATATAATTTTTGAACAATAAACATAAACAAACACCTGATAAATATTATCAGAGAATGCAATAAAAGCGTCATTCGAACAAATTATACTAAAACAAAATGCAGTCAAGCCGTTTTTGTTACATAACTCCTGCCGTACTCCACACTCAATTTCGAACCTAATAACTTGAGCATTATAGTCAAAATTTGCATGAGAATTGGGAAAATTTAATACCAAATAATTAACGGTACAAAATTGCCAAATGTTAGTATAATTCACCGCATTGGGTGTATCGGGCCAATCCCGCGCTAACATGTATCGTTCATTACATTATTAGGGATCATTACCATTAATATGTGGCAGGATATTTGACTGCCAACTATCGCTTTGGGACCATGCAGATATAGGAGAGGCCGTGGGGACGACTGTAAATTAGCACCTGCTTTGTGACTGAATGTAGTTGAATGGACATGATTTTGCGCTGATTGTGGCAAACGTTTTAGTTTTTGAAATGTTGAAATTTGAAGTGAAATTATGTATATCATCATTGTCAAACAATTTAGGATTATATGTCAAGCATTGTCCACTGAAAAAAAGACACCATTCACCTACATTCTACACTGATATTAAAAAGAAAAGTAGCTTGGACGAAGGTCTTTAGAACTATTGATCTGATTCCGAAAATTATTTCGATATATATGTGAGCGAAGATGCGGGTAAAAACTAGTAAGTAACAAATCCATAAATCACCCAGACTAATACAAAATGAGTGATGAACTCAAAAACTAATTAGGTACGGATCTACAAAGTTAGGATAAATAGAAATCCATATAGCTATTGTCGACCAATGTTCAACATAAATCAGTCCCAAGCTTAGTGAAGCGATTCAGCAAAACGCTCTACTGACTTATAACAGGAAATATATTTGACCTATATCCCTATCGCCCAGTTTTTGTAAACGACCAGCCATAAGAACTGTAAATACTAACACTTTGCATCGTCGAAAAGGTCGATTTAATCTGGCCATCTATTTGAAATTGGCCAGGAAACGTGATCTCTCTTAAATATTGGGATCCCTGGATATGGTGGGACGTACTTGTTAATGAAATGGGGTTGAAGAGGTCTCGTTATGGTGGGGTCGGTTGGACCAATTTTGATGTATTGGGTTTCGTATCCCGATGGGTCAATGTGGGATTACTTGAATATATCAACGGGGATTGTGGTTTGCTACGCTTGTTTGGGCATCATCCGTGTGCACAAAGTGACATATTAGCATAAAATAACCCCTAATACTTTTAGCCCAGAGTCCAATGTAGTACTGGAAGAATTTAGTTTCGGTCGTCATTAATAACAATATATTAAGTACCTCCAACGTTTTCCTTTACCAATATAGTCTTTAAGAGACTTATAAATAAATGATAAAGTTAAAGTTAGATGTGTCGTATGGTGTCGCACGTAAAGAATAGCACCATCCCATATCTTCCCGTGGGTGTCGTAAGAGGCGACTAAGGGACTTACCAGAGAATGGGCAGCAGCGTTCTCTGTGCCTTCGTAACAACCATACTGCGATCGCCAACCCGCCTGCCAAGCATGGCGATTATGGTAAATCCCCCCCTTCTGGAGGAGGCTTAAGTCCAGCAGTGGACGTCTTATGGCTGAAATAATGATGAGATGTCGAGGTAATCTTCAAAACAATCCGATCAGATTCCGAAATCCCTTAAATTATGGGAAGCCACATATTCAAAACATCACCGTAGGTAAATCTCCTACCACAACGTGAGTAAAAGGCAGTATTGAAGACAAAAGAAAAGTTTGCTTCTATCCCTTCCAAAAATTCCACCAAATCTACCAAACTAGATCCTGAAAAGAATCTCAAAGCTCCCGTTGCATCTCACAATACGCTTTCAAACTTCAGAGGATTAACATCCCTCTTTAATCCTTCTACAAAGAAAACTTTGCAAAATTCCCTATGACGTAACAAGAGCTTCGGAATTCGGTGGCTAGATGGCAGCACATAAAATACGGGATGATGGGAGTAATAAACTTCTGGATGGATAAGAAGGAATTCAGCTTTACGATCTTGAACCTTTACGTTGTGCACAACTAAGTGATCAGTGGTTACTGTATCAGCTAGTTTTAAGTAAACTTACGGAAGATCCGACTTTTAGAGTTAGATTTGCGTAAGCTTCGTAACCACGGGTGTTAGAGGGGTCTGCAGTGGTTTGCTGTTCTTCATTGTTGCGTTTTAGTTTGTTGCTTATAAGAATTTTACTAATTTTTTTTTTTTTTTAAGATTTTTTTAAAACTAGCATTTTCATTTTAGTTGGGAATGTAGTTCTTGGATTAAAAATTATCCCATGTCTAACTGGGTTTTGGAGGTCAGTTAAGCAGTCGCTTCATGTAAATTAGTGGTATTTAACTGCATCTGGTTGACTAAAAGTCGACCCGAACATGGTTGGGAAAAGTCTAACCAGAAGATGGTGATGTCTATCTGGGCCATCATTTATAGGTGTGTAATCCAAATCCGTTCAGCCGTTATGGCGTCAAAGGTAAAAGCCACTCGCAAATTACTTTCGCATTTATTTATAATATAAGTACAAAATACAGCATTCAAGCAAGATTGTTCCACTAGTCATGGCCATGGTCATCGTCATCATTCTCTTGCCCTTTTTTTTTGGTGGTTGGGTTATGATGATTACATCAAATAACCCCTCCCGCTCTGGGAAGAGCGAAAGGGAGTGTCAGACTTCTACTGACTAAAAACCACCCATGTTCCTTCTTAGCCCTTTGTGTCGAGGCCGCGGTACCTATTTCGAACAACCCGCAGCCCCGACGGGCGTTGGTCTTTGCCCTTGGCCCTTGCGCCATTTCCATGTTGCTGACATCTCTTTGAGGCGCGCGTGGAAAGCGAACGCGCCGTCGTCGTCATAAGACGGACGGACGGCGAGCTAGATCATTTTCTTGCCCTTATCCTAATTTATTTGGGGTATATTATTATTATTATTATTTTATTCATAGCATGTTTTCTACTTCCATACATCTCTATTACTCGTCATCTCAGACTCAGACTAAACTAAGACTGGGTGTTCTGTGTATGTGAGTTTAAATGTTTGTAAACGCACCCACGATACAGGAGAAATTCCTAGTGGGGGGCAACGTTTTTTTAACAAAAAAAAAAAAATTAAATGAATATCTAAACATAAACAGTTAGTAACAGTATCGCCGAATTTGACAACAAACGCTTAATAAGCCAGCCATCGTTACTAATATTCACACGAACTAATCTGTTTGGAACTGATATCAAATATTGTATTCCATTTCAATATTTGATATTATTTTATGCTAATCCACTGACGAGACCGCTGCAATTTACCGTATGTATGAATATTTGTAGGCTGACAAGAGGGTATTGGAAAATAACTTCTATGAATAAAGTTATAGATTATACTTTGTTTTAAACTGACACTAAACGCTTGCATAAGGGCTTAACACAAAGGGTAAGTGGGTGTCATGAGCGATACACACGTTGGAACACATTTATGCGCGTGTAGTTTTCTAAAATTAACTAAGTATGCATTAAAATTCTTTATTAGAAGCCCGTGTTCAAATTAAGCGTTAATACCATCGTCATTACAGGGCTGCAGTGAATGCACCCTGGTACATAAGAAACGATGACCTCCACCGTGACCTTGACATGGAAGTCGTCACCTCCATCATTCAAAAATTTGCTGAAGCCCACGAACACAGACTCCATCGACACGTGAATGTTGAGGCAATTCAGCTGCTAGACAATACAGACATAGTGCGTAGACTTAAGAGAACTAAACCATTTGAATTAGTGTAGTATAAGTGCAAAGTGAGTGAATAATAGTAACAATGTTGTGCTATTTATATAACACATGAACATGGTGTTTTTATAATTATATCAGACTCTAAGAAAGTGCTAAGGACTTGTGTATATGTGCATAAATATGGACACTATTCTTAGTTTTAACATAATCTATAATGTAACATAATAAGTCAGATTTAAATTACTTATTAGTCTTTTTAGGCTAGATTGTAATTAGTTATTAAGAACCTCGTTCTTATAATAATTAAAAAAAAAACTAGCAGCCACTATTAATCGTAGGTCTACTTTCTTTCGTACCATGCTTTCCTGGTATAATTATGCAAGTCTCATCAAAAACTCTCCACAATCTTCTATCCCGTGTTTCAACTATCTACGAAAGGTACGCAAAGTTTGAACATTGTAAATGCGAAACAACTTAACATGATATTCTAGTACGAAATTGTCTAAATCATGATTCTGCGAAATAACGTAACATATTATCACGCCCTACACGGTTATCCCCGAAGGATAAGGCAGAGGTGTTCTTAAAAGTACACTCACATCGAGCCAGTTATGATTTAAGGCCCACGTAAAGTGAAGTGCGGAGGAGCTCGTGGCTTAATAGAGGAGCTGTAATAAGAACTGCCTCTCGGGTCGATCTTTAGGTAAAGCTGTGCTTGCCTAGGTCGGTCTGTGAATGGGTGACCGCCCGACATACCGAGTTTCCTCCGTGCCTCGAAAGCACGTTAAGCTGTTGATCCTGGCTGCCATATTTAGCCATATGTAGTCAGTGACCTGAAATTCTGACAACCAGTCTTACCAAAGAGTATCGTATTACCTAGTATTAAATGGGTTGTGGAGGTCAGATAGGCAGTCGCTCCATGTAAAATACTGGTATTCAGCTCCATCCGGTTAGACTGGAAGCTGACCTTAACATAGTTGGGAAAAGGCTAGGCAGATGATGTAAAGAGCCTATTGCCATCAACCGGGCACAAATCCAGACTCTGTGGCTGCTACCGAGAAATTCCTGTTGGAAACACCCAATAACAATTTGCTCGAGCCGGGAGCCCAGAACTTTTTGCTCGGCAGTCGCACGGCAACTAATTCACGAGGCATTTTCACATGTCTACGATAAAACAATCCATATAGGTACCAAGAAATTGCTTATAAGTGACGCGGACTTCAACTCTTAGCTAAGTAAGTGAGCTTATTCGAGATAAGTTCAAAGTCCCCAGGCTAAAAAAAATGCCCAATGTTTTAGAGTAATCTGTTGCCTAGAAAGCGTAGACTCGTTAACCTCAAAAATCATGGAATGACACCGAATATTTTCAATGTAGAAAATCATTTTAAGCTAGTACACACATTTCCATCAGCTTGCACCGCCATTTAAAGCTGATATGCTGCGGTGGCATTAAATATTAACACTGTTTTAGTAGCCAACATGAAATAAGCTAGATTGTCCGCCACGCAAACAGGATATCATTTCGCATGTCAAGTGAAAACGGGGAAAAGTAATGTTTGGGTGAATCTAATTGATGTTGTACTTTTCATTGATGTTTACGTTGTAGCTAATGAGATTTTTTAAGGGAATTAAGAAGCAATAAATAACTAAATAAAGTTTTATCTCATTAGGGTAGGCAGAAACTACACAGCCTCTTCTGTTACGATCTTTACTTTGCGTTTTTGATACGTTGTACCGCGTCTAGTGTGTCTACTGCTGGGGTAAAGGTTTCCTAATTCTCCTTCCAAACCCTCTTTTTGTGAAATTTCTGGCCACAATTGCCCTTTTTTTTTTTTGGTGGTGGGAAATCATCAAATAACCCCTCCCGCTCTTGGGCAGAGCGAAAGGGAGTGTCAGACTTCTACTGACTAAAAACCACCCATGTTCCTTCTTAGCCCTTCATGTCGAGGCCGCGGTATCCCTTGCGAACAACCCGCAGCCTACAATTACCCTGTAAACAAGATCTCGACGAGAAGTCCTCCTTCAGTTGTCAATGATCTTTGCCCATCTCTCCTGTTGTATTCTGGAGTGAAAAAGAGATTTAAGATACTAAACTAACTGTCTTATACCTGGTCATAAGTTCTGCAATAATGAAAAATCTATACAAAAAATCTAGTGTCAAATTATTCTTAAGATGAGACGATTTACACTAAATAAAAAAAATAAAAATAAATCTTTTTTTTTTTTCTAAATGCAAAAGTTAGGTCAAAGTCGCGTTAGAAAGTAAAATACTAGAAGCGACAAGATCAAGACTTATAACAGCAGACGCAGACAAACAAGTTTATTTTCGTAAACACAATGTGAATGCAGTATTACACGAAAACCGTTTGAACCCGGCACGAATAGAGATCCATTCAAGTCCTAACACTAAGCGGTTTAAGTTACTTTACAAAGCTGTCTTAGCCTCACCTAAGCTTAGCCTTATGTTCTACAATCACATAGGTTTATAGCCCTCAATATATAGCTTTCAAATACCTTGATAATTTTGAATAAAGTTATTCTTACATCATGCTTGAAATCTCCGAAGTAGGTTAGGCAGAGGTGTTTCTATTTTATAACCACATTTCGCCATTTAAATCTAATGTAATAGGGGGCGAGCTTATTGACATCAACCGGGCATAATTTCGTGTATTTTTGACTCCTTTTAAAAAACTCAATACCCAACTTTTTTTTTTTGGGGGGGGTGTCAAGGTGAAAACCACCCATGTTCCTTCTCAGCTCTTGTGCCGGGGCCACGGTATCTCTTTCGAACAACCCGCAGCCCCTACGGGGTGATACCCAACCTAACAATCGATCCCGAGACTTTTTGCTTTAGTAGCTACAGCGATTGCGTCCAACGATGCAGTCAAAGAAGAAGACAAATCCCAAAATCTTTTAAGCCAAGTCAGCGTAATTACAAACTATGTCTAAACTAAAGCTGACTCATCCGACACCAACAAAAGATTCCTTAACGTATATATAAAACAAAAACAAGTGTATTCGTGCTCAACGATAGTTCGGAACTACGCGACGGCGAATGACAAAAGCAGCTACTTACAAAAGAAGTGCTTTCGCGAAATCTTACAAAGTTATGTGATGAGCCGCCCCCCCCTACGTCGTCTACTTCGCGGGTACTTCAAACACGACCCGTTTTTTCACAGCTCGTTTGAACTATGTGATGTTTTTCGAATAAGTTTCGTCAAATACTTTTGATGTCGAAGTTGTAATTGGGCTGTGTGTAGTTTTTTTTGATAATCGTTGGTTGTTTTCTGAATTCAGTACTTACTTATACTTATCGAGAAGTTATGGTTTTATATAGGCCGTCGTATTGCATCCTTGTCAAATTCAAGGACAGGGTGGGTAGGTAGGGTAGTTGACTGACTTAAAAAAAATATGATTCTGTTTAGTCCGTCTGTTAAATTATCGAAAAATATTGGATATGTGTTGTTTGTTTACCAAACTGTGACGTCGCGCGACTTTTCGAAGCACTGTATCGTCATCATTTATCGTTTACGTGAAAAAAGAAAAAAAACGTGTCCAATATTTTTTGGAAATCTATCTGACGAACTAATTAGATTTTTTTTGTGAACTACCCTTATACTAATGATTCTCGACTCGAATCAGTAATTAAACGAGTAGGATTTAAAGGCAACTTGTATATGATACAATTTAGCCAGACTATTTGCGTTTCGTGACGCAAATAGTCTGTCAATTGTTTAACAGATACTCCTAAAGTTCGTCAAAGTAACAAATGATCTCCAAAACACGTTTCAAGTGTCACATACCTTCAAAAGAGCGTCATTCACTCAAAGGGCCGTTCAAAAAAGGTACCTCCCACACATAATTTTCCATTCACATTCAAATACATGTAAAAGCGAGTGATTACACCCTGAATCCTATAACACCAATACACAGACAGGGCCGCCGAAATTTTAATTATTTAAAGATAAGAAGGGAAGATGAAAAGCGATTCCCCTTGGGACCAAAAAAAAAATTGAGCATTTCATTCGTCCGGCCTTTTTAAATGAATAATTCCATGTATAATTTTTAGCAATAGATTTAAAATGCGTCGTTTCTTTTGAACTCCTAAAACGTAACTTAGATAAGATCCTTTTGTGAATTTCTGACCTTTTTTATAAATGTGTAATTTGACTATCTTTGAGTCGGCTACAAAGGGTCTAAAAAGTTAAGTCTAAGTTTGAAAATGATTGTGTTCGAATAAGCGTTACTGTATCTAAAATTTATATGAGATTCTAAAAATATCAAGATTTTAAGAAAAGTATGTACAGCACGTAGAGGAAAAGTAGTTTTTCTTAATATTGAATTGGCACGAACTATATCAAAATTACTTATGGCTTGGTAAACATCTCTAAGACAGTTAAGAAGGTCCAATGAATGATTGCTAAAGCTGCATAAAACCCTATCATTATTAAGGAACTGCGTAGAGGACTGTAGACACAAAAGTAATTTTTTACAAATTAATTTCCATCTTTTAGTATTCCAGCAAATCAAGTTCTTCCACCACTACAAAAAAAACAAAACAATATCACAGCTCGTAGCCATGATAAAACATTTTAAACTAGTCTCCTGAAAAGCAATTTTAGTCCCCTCATTTATTGCACCGACAAGACGCATTTAGAGAGTTTTTCTAACTGCAATTTTATTGAAACTCTCATCTCTGCCTCAGGTATAACAATGTTCCTTAAATACAACTGTAGACTCTAGACACCAAAAGTATTCCATTCCATATTAATTTCCATTCCAGCAAATCAAGTACTTCCACCTCCTGCCGATGTTTGTGATTTTAAATATTTGTACTCCACCTACGATACAGGAGAAATTCCTAGTATGGGGCAACGTTTTTTATAAAAAATAAAAAAAATGATCCGCCTTTACAAGTTCTACAACCCAAGTCTCTGGATAGTACGATACCATTTTTTTTTTTGGGGGGTTGGGAAATCATCAAGAAACCCCTCCCGCTCTTGGGCAGAGCGGAAGGGAGTGTCAGACTGACTAAAAACCCATGTTCCTTCTTAGCTCTTGCGCCGAGGCCGCGGTATCTCTTTCGAACAACCCGCAGCCCCGACGGGGATAGTACGACACCTCATGGTGAGAATGGTTATCTGACTTTTAGGCTTCCGTCTGCGCATAACGATAACGACTGTCAAAGGTCTACACATAACAGCCAGAGCAGGGTTTAATGTGTTTTCCGAAGCAAGGGGAGGGGGTATACGTTATTTAATTAATGGTCACTGATGATGAGCCAACCCCAGCAAACTCTGTTTATCCTTGAAAATTGATCCGGGTGCTATCGCGTAGGCATGATGCCCAAAGAAAACTAATAATTAAAATATTAATCAGATTTTTATACTCGTCTTATTTTTCAAATGTATCAGTACTTGCCCAACAATTAACCCGCGTGGAATTCGGTAATACTACGATATAAAGTATCCTGTCTATCTAGGTTATATTAATATCCATGTGCCTAATTATCTCTACTGCTGAGACACTGGTTTGTAACATAGAGGCTAAAATAAGGAATATAAGATTGTCCATAATTGATTAAGAGTGCCCGCCCAGTGACGCACAGTTCAACTTTTTCATATAATTTAGAAAATCTTTCACAAAACACCGAACCACACAGAAGCTAAAGGCTATAATTGCTATATTACCTACCTGTACACCACTAAGGTCACTCTAAACTTACGTTTCGGAACTAGCTAAGTCAGCAATATATTACGATAAAAAGCGATCTAGGTACAATAAACCATTACAGAGTTACAATAAATAGTCCGAATGTTGACCGTGTGGACTTATAGGCTCGGAGCCAGCACTACGCTTACTTCCCCCGGCTTATGAGTCTAACACATGTTGGCAATGTGATAAAGCCCCGGTATCTATACGTACATATCTGCAAAATATTTGTTCTGACCCTAAATCTTTTGGCATCAAAGCGAGATAAAGTTTGATGGCGATTCGATTCAGAGTGTGATGTTGTTTTTTGAAGTTTATGGTGGGACGGTTTGAGTGTCTGACCCTTTGATCTTGGATGTTGATTTGTAGACAAATGAGATTGTTTACTTAGCACACAATGTCATGACAGCCTACTTCGTGTAAATAACTCATTTACTCTAAAAAGTTTTTCAAAGGTTGTGCTAAAATCTGGACGCTGCGTGAGCGAGCGTGACTTATCCCGTTCCATGTCAACCACGCATAGAATGGAAGAAAAGCCTTAGATGAAGCCGTATTTTTTAATCCTGTTGGCTTAATTAGTATAATTATGGAATTCCAGGGCATAAATAAATGTTCCTGTTCATATAACATTTCATTTGTATCAACCATCATTCTAAACATCAACACAACCTAAATTTCGACGTTCGACGACCAACTTGCTTCAACATAAAGCTTTAAATAAAGTATCACACTTAAAAGTCACACTAACTTTAAAGTTTAAGTCGCACAGTATGCCATTTTAGATGCACTAGACACACGTAAGGGGTGATAAAATCCGGCTTGTGTCCCAACAGGGAGACAAGTTAAATTTGATGACACACTGCAGTTTACTGAGCCAAGGTGTTACTTTGTCGAAGTTTTGAATGAAGTTAACGGAATATGCAGTAGTCAGTTATGTGCACATAAAAATAAGGTTTCCGTAAGTTGAGTGAAGATAAACTTTATATTCGGATCATGAAAAGGTCGCAAATGGCATATAAATGTAATGTTCATGTGATTATATGAAATTTCATTCACAGCACACTGTAAGAAAAATGGTAATAGAAGAGAGATGCCTTTGGCCACAAGTGGAACTGTGGGATAGACCAAACTAGAAAAACAACGTCAAAAAAACCCGTTGAGTAGTTACTGACAATAATCATGAGTAAAAGCTAATACAAATATCGCAACCTCTTTGCAAAAAAAAATCCGAATCGGATCGTCTCTTTTCGCTACCCCAAATCAGCTAAAGTTTATAGTTTTGACCTTTACTCAAATCTTTTACTATCCTTTCATCAAAATATCCAATCGAAACTTGGTGGGTAATCATCAGTTTCAGAGGCTTATGGTGCGAACATGTGCCTTTGACATAAAACCTTATATTGTCCAGTTCATACAAAGGTAGTCTGAAAGTTATAGCTTTTTTTTTGGGTGGTGGGAAATCATCAAATAACCCCTCCCGCTCTTGGGCAGAGCGAGTCAGTAGAAGTCTGACACTCCCTGTGTCAGACTTCTACTGACTAAAAACCACCCATGTTCCTTATAGCTTATGCTTTCCTTTTAGCTTATAGCTTATGTTATAGCTGAGGTAAAAGTGTCACTGTTCCTTTAAAAACTGCTATAGATATAATAATATGTATCAATTTTGGTGTACAATAAAGTTTATAGGGTAGTTGACAAAAAAAATGAATTAGTCCGTCAGAGAGATTTCCAGAAAATATTGGACACATATTTTTTATTTTTTTACGAAAAGAAACAATGAAGACGGTACAGTGCTTTGAAGACTCGTGTGACGTCTTAGTGTACGACATATTGACATTTTTTACCGGCGAGTGACGTCACAGGCCCCCACTCAAATCTGTTATGCATTTTATCTTCGTCATTTTTTATTGATTTGATTAAACAAAGAATACGTATCCAATACAGAATCACATTTTTTTTAGTCAAGAAACATCCCTATTCTACCTTACTTTTCGTGAATTCGGTGCATGGTATAAAGCAGGCATTTGTTTAGTCCCCCATAAGTAATTCTTTTTGGAATCAAAACTTGGATCAATATTTTATATTAGCTTGATTATATAAAGCATCATTTTATCGATACGGTAAAGGTTATCCCGTGAAGCAAATAAATTCTCTTACACGAGTTTTAAAACAACTTTGTTTATATTTTTTTATGGTCAAGAAACTTCCAAACAACAAATTATTTAGTTTTCAGTGGCCATCTGTTTCCAAGTTTGTAGAACAATAACTTACAAATTAATATACACAACAGATTTTGTGCGAAAATAATTGCTTGACACACCAATTAACAGTAACGTTTTCAAAGACAGTGAAACAGGCCATCTGCAGACGTTTTCGTACTCTCTGACCACCTGATCGATGTATTATCGTTCCATCAACATAATAGCGGACATATCAACAACTTTAAGAAGTCCAAAAAGTTCCTTAACACAGTTGCGACCTACTCAGAAAGTTGGCAACAGCCGATATGTTTTATTACAACATACTATTCACGTAAAAACTCGACCACTAAATTAGAACAAGTTAATACTGGCAGAAAACGTTTGAGAGAACTCCAGGGTCGTACTTAACAGCGCTAACGGTCAATAAAAGCAATAAATTACTGTAGGAAGCCGTGACCAGAGCGTTTACCCCAGGGCTGCCTGTTTGGTTCTACATTTTGAATGGATTCTAGAGTTTTTGGGGCGTTACTATATTTTCGAAAAATAAAAGAGCAAAATTACTAGTTATGGGAAAACTTTCATGAAGTGACTTGTGCACATATCGGTTGAATATGAAATAGTCAATAACACTCTTGGATTTACTTGCAGTTACATAAAGTAACGCCTGAAAACAAAACGAGAAACGCCAAAGGGTTAAGCAGAGTTGTACTTAATAGAACACCCTCAATTCATCTGTTTAGGTCCCATGTAATAGAGGGCGAGTATATTACCTTTAACCGGCCACAAATCCAGAATCACTTAGGTAAGCACAAACAGTTTAGTCAACATTTTTTTTTTGTCATTCTCGTAAAGACAAACTTACTGTACCATCGACCATAATTCGCTTTAATGTCCCCACATTCTCTTAAATTACCACGAAAATTGCAAAAGAACACGTACCCCTAAACTAAACTTAACAGATCAAAACAAACTTAACGCTTATCATTTACACTTTAATGGGATTAACTCCATTTTAATATCGAAAGTGTGGCAATAAATCTGTCTAAATTTTGCAACCCTACATTGTTCGTTCGAAGGGCAAACGTGAGAGTCTGACTCATTTTACGATCACCACATGTGCTGTCGACGTCGATTCAGCATTTTGCGTCCTACGAAACCGGTGACGAATTATTGAAGGTACCTTTAGTTTATTAACCTTGTTTTCTCTTTCTAGGTGAATGGATTTTATCGTATTGATCGCAAGAAGTAAACCTTCTAGAGTTTTCTACTCAGCTCTTTCTATTTTTCTAGGCCAGTATTTTGATTTATTTTTCTTCATATATGAAGTTGGTTGACGTCGTAAATTCGTCTCTGGGTAAAATTGGTCCTTTATTGGGAGATTAGACTGAGTTTATGAGGTTGTTGACTTCGTCGTGACGCTTATATTACTTGATAATGCTTTCGCAAAACAGGGATGTGACATTAAATCATTATTTGTAGGAAAAATATGTTTATAGCGTGCTTAGTATGTTACAGTACTCGAAAAGCGATTACGTTGCAGCTAGATTCGAAAATGGATCCGTATTTGACTATATTATCGACCAGATAAATAAACCTGTACTTATTTAGGGATCGTGAAACCAGACATTATTGATTTAAGCCTGTCTGTGGGAGCAACCTTAAAACTTGATTATCTTAAAGTCGTTTGACTTTACTTCAAATTATAAAAGTTTTCTGATACGGATATTTTTAACCTAATTTTGATAATAATATTGGTATCTCAAAAAAAGTTACAACGCTATGAGGAAGAATAATTGGACGATTTATTTTTATGCATAAGTTTCTATAAATACACATTGTTTAGATTTTGATCTGTTAGAGGGTCATTATATTACGTCAGATTTACTTATATTGTGACGTCATCAACCTATTCAGTACATAATATCAAAATTAAAACACGACTCAAAGCCTAGGAATAAAGATTATAATCATACATCCAAAGAGTCTTATAATAACGCTTCATTGACTTCAAGAATTTAAACGCATAAATCGTTAAGTTGGACTTTGAAAGTAATTTCTAAGAAATGACTAATGGTGACTCGCTTAGGTAGTATTTGAAAATTTGAATTTGAACTTTAGACGGCTGTGTTAAAGTTGAAAGTTTAATAGAAGTTTTTTTCTTTGAATTTGGTGGTGCACCGGTGCATGATGGGTTTTTTGAAATGGGGAAACCGTTTCCGATATACGTTTGAGAATTGAAAGAATGATTGCGTTCTCCCAGAGAAGAGGATAAGTCGTTTTAGCGATTCTTAGGAGAGGTCTTTGTTTTTGCAATTAAAACATTAAACTAAATGTTTATTTCCAAAATACCTAACTTTAGTCACTGCAATAACTAATAATGCCATCTGTAGATGAAATTTTGCCTATTTTTACCCAACTGAGGGTGGATTATGTGTTTATAAAATGTACCTATTATTCATGCAATAGTCTTGTATTTTAAGTGTTCTCGTCACCCCCGCTGCTAAAAGAACAAGTAATGACAGCAGGAATACACGAATAGGTACAAAAATTTTGTATGTATAATAGAAAAAATTGGCGTAGTTCTAAGCTTTTATTTAAAATTACAAATCCTACCAGCATCTCTAAATTAGACAACAAATTAACTACACCAGAACTGCAGTATAATTCCCGCAGCATCCTTCTTTGCAAGCTCCCAGAGATAACCCAACAAAAACTTAAGTTTATGTTCCAGACCCACAGTTGGACTTGTTCCAATTACTATGTTTAAGTTACCCTAGACGTAGGCGTAGGAAGATGGCCACTATAAATATCCTAGCTTGTTTACGCCTACGGTTTCTTTTGATTAAATGTTTGGACGGGACGGCCTTAAACTCCTGGGGTTACCTTTATTGCATCGGAAGTGTATTCGTGGAGGAGAAAATTAAAAAGTTAATAATGTATACTGGAGGTAATAAGAAAATATTACATCGAGACGGTAACTTCAGAGGAGTTAGGCAGAGTTGAGTGCACCCGCATTTAGTTTCAGTTGTCGTCGTTATTCATCATCATCTGCCTAGCCTTTTCCCAACTATGTTAGGGTCGGCTTTCAGTCTAACCAGATGCAGCTGAGTACCAGTATTTTACATGAAGCGACTGCCTATCAGACCTCCACAACCCAGTTAATACTGGGTAATACGATACCCTTTGGTCGTATTACCCAGTATTTTGTCGTCGTTATTATCAACTGAAAATTAATCCTAACTTCGGGCTGCAACCAACAAAATTCTGATGGAAAAACCGTATATCACTACCCACGTGGCAATCGAACTAAGAAATAACATTAAGAAAAAACAACGGGTTGCACTCCGGGAGTGCCGACAGATGTGAGAACTTGAACAATAACGTTGTGCATTTTTGAATATTTTGGAATGGTTAGGGAATAATTTTGCACGAATTGCTTTGTTTATCAGTACAATATTCATTTATTGCGCTATCGTACACAAACATGGCAATTTATATTACATGAAAAATTTAACACATCAGAACTATTACAATTATTTTAAATTAAAAAGTTTATCTCACAGAAAATTCAACTTGACATTTAATTTTTTTGACATTTGACACACACGCACATTCACGCAAGCGGCCTGCGCCCTGTGCCGTCTTACGATCAGGTCACATGTCCTCCTGACGTAAGTTTAATATTTTTTAAACATCTCAAAAAAAGCACAACGCCGCTATAGTTTTTTTTTTAAGTTTTCACTTCAAAAATATGAAAAGAAAAAAACAGTAGACCTACTTATTGATTTTATTAATAATTATGTTAATAAAAAAAACTTACTACTTTGTAACGTTTATTAGGAGCATTTTCGCTTGTCTGTAAAACAAAATACAACACCAAAAATATCCAAGCGAATCGAAATACCAACCCTAAAATATCGCACGAACATTCACAACGCATGGTCAAATGCACTTATTTTCAAAACCATTGCGCCTTCGCGCACTAAAAGCTTCGAACGCGAAGTAAATGCAATTCCAAAAAATAAGCCAAAAGTTGACAGTTGTCGCGTACAGTCGTACACCCAACGTTGCGATTCCACGACTTAGCGTACTTTCCAATGTCTTCTAATATCAGAGCTTACGAAAGCGATGGTCCTGGAAATTGAATTTTCAGTTTACTTCAGACATTTTTAAAATATCTGCTTTAGCATTGGTTGGGACAGTCGCTGACAATATTTTGTCATGTTTTGCCTCACAGTTTGGCCGTCAAGGGCTTAGTTACATTCAGTCTCTTTCGAGCGGAAATAAGATGTTTGTATTTATGGCGAGTTACGATTTTGTGTATTTGAATTAGAGAACATTTTTGGCAATGTTTATTGAAGTAGGTTTTGGATTGCATTCAATGTTGAATAAAAACGATACATTCCAAAAGTACTCCAGTAGCTTTTTGTATAGTTTTTCAAATGAAAAATCAACATCATCTGTCTAACCTTTTCATAACTATTTCGTGTCTAACCAGATGCAGCTGAATACCAGTATATTACATGAAGCAGTTGCTCCAAAGAGGCAACTGCCCATTTGAGCTTCACAACCCAGCTAGTACTAGGTAATACCCTTTTGTAAGACTGGCTGTCAGACTTTCGGCCCACCGACTTGTAACGACTGTCAAATATCTACAAATGTCAGCCGGGACCAACGGCTGCTTTTAGTTTTTTCGCTTTTAATTTTTAAATGAAAAAGCAACGTTATAACAAATTAGTAAAACACCATAAATTACAAAATGAACCGTCCTGCAAAGCTCAAAATGTAAACAGCAAGCTTCTAAATCACCAGCCATTAAGACGACCAAAACACCAGGAGATCAGAAATGTCGAGTAGGTCACGCAGTCGTCTCATATTTTACTTTTATAGGAGAAAAGGACGAATCCGTTGTTTGTGAAGGGTAGTAGTAATAGCGCCTCCGAGGAGCCTGTCTAATCCCTTTCGAGGGCGGTCTGACCTAAAATTGAAATTCTCAGCCCCTTTCTAAGTGGCAATGTTTCACAGGCGTAGTCCACGTTGTAACATTAAAGTTTAAGTAATGACGGTGTTCTTCGACTTAGAATTTTCTCGTTCCTACTCAAGCTATAGGTTTTATTGCGGTACGTTTTGAAATATGGTTTTAGGCTGTTAATTGGTTTGATTTAGTGTTCATCTAGCTTAAAGGATATTGGAGCTTGACATTAATTTGTGTGGTATTTTGACACTGACAATTTTAGACGTAGAACCCACTGAATTTTCCAAATTGTTTGCTCATATTTTGTTTCAGAATGAGATTAATGGGGACCCAAGTGGTGGCAGCCCTGACTTATGAGTCATGGATTCAAACCAAAACAAGCGCATTACTTTGTGAAATTTAATTCATCACCACATCGCAATAAGGTGATGGAAAAAATCGTGAGGAAACCGACATGTTCTAAAACCAAAACGTCGAATATATGTGACATCTACTGGGCTGACGTGGTGAATCATAGACCATTTCCTCTTATAGAGAGGAGGCCTGTGACCCAGCAATGAGAATATTATAGATTGATTGTACTATACTAACCTATGGTTGTTTCAGAATAGCACATTTTTGTCAGCTAGTCGATTCCAATCTATATATACCCATACCCAAAACTTAGCATTTTATCACCATTTACGCAGAAAATTAAAAGTATTTCACGACCACCTCATAAATGTTAAGGAATCGTAAAACGAATTTAATTGATTGTGAGCCATTTTTTCAAATCAATCTTTTGGGTGGTTCTTACATTACACCCGTTTTAAGGTTTATGGCTAATAAATTTTATATTAGATCAGTAGTAACTTCCAATGGGAAAGAAATAACATTGAGTACTTGTCATTCTAGGGTATATTAAAAATATTGGGATCACACCATGTGGATCTATAACATTCTGAATTTCCCTTTTTCTTTACATGTAAGCTGAGCTTTATTACTAGCTATAAAAATTATCTTTACATTCTGAACTTTATACAATAGTAGTATAAATAAATTCGATGATTTTTATATTTAACTAGCTGTGCCCTGCATGCGTAGCATTGCATCTGTTTCTACCTACCCTACCTTCGGGTGGGGTCTGGAGGGTGAAAAGTACTTTACGAACAATTCTCATACCTACTGAATATACACACATTTCATAAAAATCGGTAAAGCCGTTTACGAGGAGACTGTGACACGAGAATTTTGATGATAGATTATAAATATTTTTATCGTTATAAAAATATTTATATGGTGAATTATTTGTGACAAGCGCAGTTTAGATATTGATTAGTAATCTCTTGAAAAATGTATCTGACAAAATATGGAGTCAAGTCACATATACCCAAAAGCATTGGTACCTACAATTTATATTATTTCAAGGCACGATTTCACTTACAACTACGACATTAAATCCTAAAATAATAAAATATACCGCCTGAATGATAGAAAACCTAATAAAAGCTGTTTTCGTTGCTCATACAAATTTTCCTTCACTCAATTTCGATATATTTTTTATTTCAACATGGCCCACCATGGATACTTTATTCCTTATATTTTGGTACAGAACAAATAAATGACGTTGGTTATTTTATTGTAGTACAGACAGGGAGTTCAGATGTTCCTAAGAAAAGATTGTTTATATTCTGTTAAGATTTAGCAAGTTTTTCGGTCTATTTATTCTCATCTCTACACCATAGTGTGCATTTAATAAAAACTTTATAAAAATGCTCAAAAAACGCCGAAAACAGATAAGTCCAAATTGATAAAATTTTCCCTTATCACCCAGTTATTCAATAACGCCAGAGGTATTTACAAAAAGCCTTATTCACCATCTGATGAGGATCTAGCACCTAATTAATGGCGTCTGTTCATTATCGGAATACCAACGAAAGGGGTTGACTCCAAGCAAATTCAATGAGTAATGAAATTAAGAGCCTTTCTTTAAATACGGTATTTTAATGCTTTTAAGGAGTATTTATTTACTGATAAAGAGATTTTGTCAACAGATTATTTATTACTTAGAAGTAGATGACTAAATAAAAGTACATTTTGGCTGTTGAACATTTCGTTGCTACGCCGTAGCAGTATTGCTACGAATCTGCCGATGCGTAGCACAGTGTAGATACGTGCACACAAGCTACGAGTAGCATTGACAACGGCAAAAGTTGGACTGATCAATATTCTACAATACGTCTACAGCAGCTGAATGACAGTTCCCGCAGCAAACAGAATTTGAATTTCTCTTGTTATTTAACAAAAAAACTAATCATCAACATGAGAATAATATCAAGACTGATTTTCCCTAAGAGTAAGGCAGAAATGCTTCTTCAACTTAACAAATACTTTGATAATACGCAGGTTTCCATGCTGGAAAAAAATGCATGAATTTCTTCTGTATCGTGGCTGCGTTCACAAACACTGAAACAAAATACAAGATCTGGAAAAACTAAGGTAAGAAAAGGCAAACAATTTTTTGTTCCATTCGGGACAATATTCCAGGACAGGCAGCATCCAATCGTCCAACCTCTGTGCCAACCGTGTCGTCGATGTGTAGGTACATAATATTTGAGAACATTCTTATTACCTACTATTAAATGATAAACAAAAAAAAAATTCCCTCAATCTCAGTAATTGACTCTATAATTACATCATAAGTATAGTTGCTGCCTGTTAAGATGTCAATAGCGGTCATTGCCCTTTCCCAAATATCTCTTCAAACGAAACAAAACAAAAGAACCATATGTCGTTTTTCACTAGAAAAAATGTTGAAGATCACGATAGATGACGATTTAAGACATGAACATTGAACAGGCTTATTTTTGTATTTCAAAGTTAAGTTAATAAATATAGGTGGGTCAATAACCGCTATTGACATCTTAACTGGCAGCAATTATAGTTAGAAAATAAATTATTTCAAAAAACGTAATTCGACTCATCAACAGTTCTGTTTTAAACCGAAATTATGAACTAAAATAGATATCTGCTAGAGTTCACTGCACTAGACAGACGTGTTTGCATCGCATCCTATTTTCGTCCGTCTCGCCGTTCAAAGGGCTAGGACACACAGCCGGGAAGCTAATCCGATAAAGGGAACAGCTTAATTGCTGAAATTAGGACAGAATTATTTACGGTCTTACTTGATTTGATTATTAAGCTTGTATTTGTTTGTTTTTTACGGCTATATGTGAACTACTAGGTGAAAATTAAGCGACTTTTAAATATATTTTTTTTCGGAAAAAGTCGCGGCTATGCACCCTATTCATACTCGTAAATAACTTTATTACGACATATAAAATGTTTGAAATAACTATATAGCCACGATTCGAGCACTCATACATATCTTTCATCACTCAGAAAATCAAACTATACGTACAGTCAGTACCCAGCATTGCCTGACCCCCCTTTTCACACCACTTGCCCTCTTCTTCTATATACGAGGGGTCAGATAATGCTAGGTGCAATAATCACAAAACTAAAATCACCCAACTTTCCCCACCCTGTGTATCATGGGAATTCTTATTCAACAGCCAGGCCAACGACCCCGGCAGGTGTATAAAAATCCACAGCAGGGGTGCTCATTGTTTGTCCAACGTGACTTTGTACATCAGGGGTGCTCAACGCAACTGATTTTCAGTTACGCGTTCCTATGATGGTTGTTTTTCTCTGTTACACTTGACTGGACCGTTTCGGATTAGTGGGTAGAAGGAAAAACAAAGATTCGTGTTGATATTTATGTTTTGGAAAAGTAGTTTGTTGGTTTGGTCATTTCCTTGGATATTATATGGTTTGTAGTTATTTGTTGCCTCTGGTTTTATCCTCCTATCTACATAATATATAATATTTTACCTGTTCCCTCATTTATTAGTGATCGTTTATCGAAATGATAAATTATGACTGTAGAAGCGTATATTGTTAAATCAATCGTATATACTCGTAGTGCCCTCATAACACGTTTCGAGAAAAACGCTCTTAAGTAATAATTAAGAGCGTATATCTCGAAACTGTCATTTAGCAAATATTGCATTTGTTAACATTTTAATTTAAGAGACTTTACATCGCCTGAAAAAGGTTTGTGGACGGTACATGAGTAAAACTAACAGAATTTATAACATTAAAACCAAAGAGTATCCCAAAAAGGTTTTATGTGTCGTCAACAAGCGGTGAGCAATTTATTGTTAATTTATTGCATTAATTATCATAGGTCAGAAGAACCTGTGCAACATCATCAGCTGCCTAGCCTTTTCCCAACTATATTAGGGTCAGCTTTCAGTCTAACCAGATGCAGAGGAACCTGTGCATAAATTATAAATATTATAAAAGGATTGATTGAAACTTTTTTTCTTCTTTTTATCTTTTTAAAATGTTAATATTTTAAAAGTTTTAATTGTAGTCAGATCAGTAAATAGGTTAAAATTGTAGTCAGCCCAGTAAATAGGTTGAAAGTAGATGAGTTGTTATCTCGACGTTGGGCCTCTGTGAACCTTTTTTTTTTTTTTTGGGGGTTGGGAAATCATTAAATAACCCCTCTCGTGCTTGGGCAGAGCGGAAGGGAGTGAAAGACTTCTATTGACTAAAAACCACCCATGTTCCTTCTTATCCCTTGCACCGAGGCCGCGGTATCTTTTTCAAACAATCCGCAGCCCGGACGGGGGCTTCTGTGACCCTAAAGCCTGATCTCCTTAATGTTGAAATGTCTTGGATCTCGCCCAGATCACATACAATTCCTTTATTTGATTATAATGACAGACAGGAATTGACAGCTAATTCTGAAAGTGAAGTAACATAACATCTCGCCAGTAAATTCTAAAGGATTAGGCAGAGGTGTACCCATTAGCACACCCACGTTTCATCAGTTATGTTTAAGTGCCATGTAATAGGAGGCGAGCCTATTGCCGGCACAATTCCAGCCACGGGGGGTAAAACTGAAGCCTTAATATTTAAATATAATATTAATAGAATACATTTTTAAAGAAAAATGTGGTAACAAAACCAGCAGTGTAAAAAGGTTTGGGATCTAAAATCAAAGTACAAGCGACAATTTTTAAAATCTTTACAAAAAAATATAGAAACTGCTTGTTAGGATACGAAAAATGAAAGTGAAAAACCCGGAAAAGAGATTGGGAAAATCCGTCGCCGGTATAAATACGCCACGAATGCGTCTGAGAGGAAATGTCATTGCTAAAAGATTCGCCAAGAATTTAATAGGAATTTATTATTTTCCGATAGGTTATATTGAAATGCGGAAAATCGGAAAATTAATGTGAGTGTTATTAAGTAATTTGTGTTTTTAAGCTATGCTATAATAGTAGGATTTATACGGTATTCTTAAACGCTGAGTACCACTACTGTTGTAGTGTAGATACACTGTTAGAATTTAACTTTCGGTGGCTTCTAATAAGCGTTAAAAAAAAGCATTAGTTAGGATCCAAATGTTCTTTAATGCTATAAATTCCCTATTGAGTACTTAACTTTTTTCTTTAGAAATCGGTACGAAAATATTTGTTTTGTTCCATTCGTATATATTTCCCGTTCAAGACGCATTAAGGCATTGTCAATGTCCCATCGTAAAGCACACACATTACGCTCTCCACAGTTCAGCCACCCCAAAAAGAAACTGTACAAAACAATCGTCAAACCCAACTTGACATGCAACAAACATTGAAAGAAAGAAAGAAAAAAATAGAGGGCGTACAAAACACATTTACAAACCCAAATAGATTTGGATTGACGTAAAAAAGGACATTCTCACACAAATATACGAGCAACTATAAGTCTTGGTAAATCGTCACTTCAGCCTATATATCTCAATAAATTGCTTTGACAGTCTGAAGTAAGGAACATTGAAAATGGCGGAGAACAAAAAATGAGTGGAGATGGATCGTTTGTGTTCTGACATTCGGAACTAATTATGCCGGTGATGGGGTCAAGATTATGTGCTTGGCGAATAAAATAATTACTTTATTTGATGTTGTAAGAGTAATTAATGATTGCGTTGTGATTACCATATCTTGGAAATAGCTAGAGATATATTAAAAAAATATATTTTTTTTGTGTTTGCATTTTAAAGACGAATTTGAACGAGTAGGTGTTATTTTATACTTTTTTCATACAGAAATAAAATAATTCAAAACTAAAAACACATTTTTTATATTGCGTATACGTTACTCGCAAATGTGTGACATTAGAATCGTTAAATTTCAATTGATATCATTTTCATGTTGCCGCTGCGACATTTTCAGAGTATACTATGACGACGATTAGGGTTTCAGAAGTCGTCCGTACATTTTCAGTATTAATTTCTAGAATTCATTTTTCCCAGAAATATCTGCGATCACAATAAAATACACGTCGCCAAGCCTCCAGCCCCCACCCTCAAGTTATGGCTCCTAAAACACCTTTCGTATCAAAAAGCGAAGTGCCGCCTCATGCCAGAGAACAATAACCTTTTTCAATAAAAATCCTTAATATTATCCGACATGGCTTGAGACAAAAACGTAGGAAAAAAAAACATTCTTAACACGTAGCCGGAATAAAATCCGGCATTCGTCCATCCGATGGATAGAATTGCTGTCCAACTGTGTTCACGCATCGCTGGCTTTCGGCTATGGCGACCCGATGACGTAATTATGTACCTACCATATTCGGACCCAGCTTTACAGTAATGCTGTTTTATTTTCCGGAAATCTGTAGGAAAAACTTTTGCTACGTTTGTTCTGATGATGAGCTGGCATTAGCAACGCTTGACCTTCTGAAATTTTAGAGCCTTTAACGTAGGCAGTTTCAGCGACGCTTTTAACGACGGCTGATATTTTTTTGGCTTGTGAAAAGAAATCCAATTAGAACGTCTTCTTAAAACACATAAATGGCTCTGATAACTACGAGTATCTATAAAAATAAATAAAAATCCTTGTAAACTTTGATTTACATCATGCAGAAAGATACTAAGGAACAAAATGTTTCTTTTAAAACACTTGGCTCAGAATCAATTTAAAAACGTAAGTAATATCTTCAGAAAACATGATCTATTCATCAAAGACATGAGACGATGAAAATGTGACGGCTTTTTATAAATTTACGGAATTTTCCTCGTCTTTCAAGGATATTAAAAACACCTTTTAAAATGTGTGTACCTTGTTAATTTTACACGAGTTTTATATTTTATTAATGCTTTTTGTGAATGAATAATTAATCATTACGATATTTATGTGCATCATTTAGTGTTGTTCACAATTTTAAATCATCATCATACTCCTGCACTTATTCCAATTTATTTGGGGTCGGCGCAACATGCCTTTTTCTTCCATACTTCTCTATTTCTCGTCATGTCAGCAGTCACCTCCTTTCTAGTCATGTCATCCTTCACACAGTCCATCCATCGTTTCTTTGGTCTTCCTCTACTCTTATAGCCATCTACAATCATACTCAACATTTTTCTCACAACATTTTCTTCATTCCTTCGCATCACATGTTCATACCACGACAATCGATTACCACACAACTTTTCATTTACCGGCGCCACTTTGAGACTTCCTCTTATGTACTTGTTCCTTATTTTATCCATTCGCGTCAAACCACACATCCCCCTTAGGATTCTCATCTCAGCCACATGCAATTGCCTCTCATTTATCCCTTTTGTGGTCCATACACGACATCACGTTGATCACGTTGATCATTCTGATCCATACACGACAGCAGGTCTAATCATGGTTTTACATTCTCATTTCAGCCACAATTGTTGATCTATTTTAAAATATAAAATTGCTTATTTTCAAAAATTGCTTAAGTCATTAACACATATTTAAAAAAAAAAAAAACAACTTCACGCTTCCTTTGAGCACAATATTTTTACCTAACCAGCACAGCTATAGCTCGCTATAAAGCTAGCATACTGCCATCCTAAATAAAAATCCAAGACCAAAATTCTTTTGTCCTAAACTCGAGATAATCTCTAAGAAGGCCAATTGATGAAATCTTATCTTTATTGTGACAGTCTTGATCCCGTTCGCTCCCGTCTAATCATGAAGTATGGGCCAATAACAAAGTTCTACCCAAGTTCGCTGGAGTTTCATTAGCCCTCTTTAGGCCCGTGCTCATATAAAAACGTCAATGTAAACTTAAGTTGGATTTATCGAGTTTTGTTAGAGACTTTTCGGTAGTTAACTTTCTTAGTAAATGTTACTTGAAATAAATATGTTGGTGTGTAAGTAGGAGTTAGGTTAGGTTAAGTAAAATAGGGGTAATGTCACACTAAAGGATTGTAATGGTGATTTGTATCGTTTGGAGATAGGATCGGTAACATGCCTTGTATGGGCAATCTGTAAAAATCAAGGTTTTAAGATACTAAATCGTTAGTAAATTAGTAAAAAAGGAAACAAGTGAATTCAATTCTCCTATTTCATCACGATAGCCAAACGCCCCTTGAAATTTGTTTTCCATTATCACCAATACTATAAACACGGACAATAAATTCGCTATATTGCCAAAAATAACAAGCAAAATTAATTTGAAACGACTCCAATAGTTAAATAAACCTCTTTTATAGTTTTTTATATCCACAAACTTTTGCATTGTAACATTGGATTGGTCTGGTTATATCCGAATTTAACCGGTCTGAACCGGTTCCCGAAGTTGGCACACTGTCAAAAGTAGTGCATGGCTTACGTTTGCAGCAAATTTGGTTCGTCGCAGAGTTATCGGAGCGAATAAATTATAGAAGTAATGTTTTTGCGGAATTGGCCGATGGAATAATTAAGTTTTCTGTTACGTTGAATTTTCTAGTTTAATCTGGAACTTTCTTTGTGGCTTCGTTGGCTGTCGTCATAGTTTAAAAGTTAAAGTTCTTGAATCTTGACATAATTTTCTTCTATTCGTTTATCGCACTGTTCTTATAGTTTTAGTTTCGAAAATGACGAAAGTCTTTAGCTCATTTTTACTTACTATCTTTATTTATTTTTTGAGATCAATTAATGAATTGGTAAGCCAAGACTGTCTATAGACCCCGTAGGGGCTGCGGGTTGTTCGCAAGAGATACCGCGGCCTCGACATAAACGGCTAAGAAGGAACATGGGTGGTTTTTAGTCAATAGAAGTCTGACACTCCCTTTCGCTCTGCCCAAGCGCGGGAGGGGTTATTTGATGATCTTCCACCCGCCAAAAAAAAGGCTCTCTATAGACGTAACAATTTATAATAAATTATATTAAACAAAGAGAAAAACTACGATTAAAACATTTCTTTTCCCTAAACATTGTAAAAATAACACCAGCACAAAATACAGTACCAAGCACCATACCCGACTATAAAAATAAACCAATAAATCATTATTGAAGTTGCACTCCGTGCCTTCTACAATAAAACTTGCTTTTATACTCTATAAACACTTTAAAAGTAAGTAACACCTTTAGTTGAGAACTTTTAGATAACAATCGAAGCTCGATTTAAGTATGCTCTTGTCCGGTAACGTGGAAAGAGGTACAGGGACGGATTTAGGTGTTGTACATTGCAGTGTATAGTTGTAGACATATTGATGTTGATTGTAATTTTATGAGTTTGAGTGGTGGAGTATTTTTTACAAGATTTAAAGGTTTTTTAATGTGAAGAAAAAAGTGGGACAGCACATAGGAAGAAGCTAGTATTAAGGTATATGGGCGTCATAAAATTCGGACATCAGGATAGGCAAATTGTATGAGTACTTTTTATTGCCTATTCATACTTAGGTAGATACACACCTAGTAGACAGATACACTGTATATTTTGATGGTAGAAGCTGTTCTGGAAAACTTTGTTTTAGTGTGTACTCGAGGGAAGTCTTATCAGCATCTAGTATGAATTAAAACAACAAAAATATGATCTACGACATCTTGCTTTTCAAATTATGAATATAAGGTATTGGTTTCCCAAAATTGCGTTTTCACTATTATAACACTCCCTGTTAAATGAGACAAAATATGTTTTTTAGTATGTTAACAAAATTTTAACAGCTCCTGTCACATCTCGATATTTAGTTGACAATAAAGTCAACAGAACTTTAAATCTCGCCGTGCCTCCGGCTCTGGTTGCGACGTGTCACCAACAAACTCTCCTTGTAACTATTCTCTTCAGGGAATGTGCTACTAACGTCGCAGTGTATTTACTTTGTGTGTGCTTCTGAAGGATATTATTATGAGTTTTGTGACTGTTAACACCGGTTCCTTTTGATTTTTCAGAAAAAAACGCTAAATAAATATCTAAAGGCGTGATAGAGAACATGATTTTTAGAAACCAAGCGTGTTGCTTTTGTCGTTTAAAATTGAATCTGCTGTTTTATACAATACTGTAAAATAAATGGTGTTTTTTTTAATATTCGTCATAAAATTTGAATTCTGGTGCATCTAGAACCTTGCACCTGTTCCTGTATGATTCTTAAAGTAGTTTTGGATAAGCACATTATTTTGCGATGTCTAAAAAGCCCACCAGAATAGTCTGGATAGGCCTTTGTTCCTTTCATTCGTTTCCAATGTCTGGGCTATTTAATTTTTCCGACTGACCAGGTTGTACTTAAAATTATGGCAATTTTTAGTAATTTTGGTTGGCTTTTCCGCTGTAATGATTTTCGTACACTTACAAGATTTGTTACGAACGATGTAGAAAAATTACTTTGAACAAGATTTGTAGTGGGGTAAGATTGGTTTTTCATAGTCCAATTTACCTAAGAAGGTAGTAAATTATCGTTTTAAGCAACATTATAGCAATTATTAAATGATTGGCTTTTTTATCGATGGGGAATCATCAAATGACTTCTCCCACTCTGGGTGGAGCAGAAGGGAGTGTCAGATTCTTACTGACTAAAACCCATCCGTGTTCCATCTTATGCCTTGCGTTCCAGGGCCGTGGTAACTCTTCCGAACAAATTCCGCAACCCAGGCAGGCACTGGTCCCGTCGGGGCTGCGGGATGTTAGCAAGAGATACACGGCCTCGACATGAAGGGCTAAGAAGGAACATGGGTGGTTTTTAGTCAGTAGAAGTCTGACACTCCCTTTCGTTCTGCCCAAGAGCGGTGGGGTTATTTGATGATTTTCCAGCCGCCAAAAAAAAAAAAGTTGCTACAAACAAACCCCAGTAATAGTAACGTAGTTGTATATTTATTTATTTGTGTCATTATGTATGCCCTGTATATCCCTGAAACAGATAAATATTTATTATTTCTTTATTTAGCGTTAATTTTCATTTACACAAATATTAATGAATCCCTGATTTTTATTTCTCTGTTAGATTTTCAGCTCTTGTCGCTGAACGTTTCACGTGTAAGCTATTTAAATCATTATAAACAAATCTAAAACCAGTTTACATGTATAAACATTCACATAAACTCGTGTCTACACTGCCTCGTTGGTCTAGTGGTCGCAAGCGCGACTGCTGAGCATCAGGTCCTGGGGTCGATTCCCGGGTCGGGCAAAGTGTTATTGGATTTTTCCATCAGGAATTTATCAGTAACAGCCAAGGAGTCTGGATTTGTGCCCGGTTGATGGCAATAGGCTCGCCCCCTATTACATGGGACTTAAACGTAACTGGCGAAATGTGGGTGTACTATTAGGTACACCTCTGCCTAACCCTTCGGGGATTACAGGCGTGATTTTATGTTATGTTATAAACTCGTGTCATCAAATAAAAACATCGACATCTTCAATAGCTCATCTAGTATTTCCTTGCTCAGAATATTTTCTGTTATCATTTTGATTTAGTGATTGTGTCCTGTGTTCTACTAATTCGATTCCGTTGTCCATGTCGTTTCAGATATATTCGATCAGTATTTTTGCTTCAGGAAACATGACATATTTTGTTACATCGTGGAAATGTTCCAGATGAATTTATTTTGTGTCTTTCTTGGGAATTATCTCAAATGTTGGAAGATCAATAGTATTAGCTTTAAGCCTCTTCTCGTGTGTCTATTCTGAGCGATCGCGCTTTGATCTCGTTTTTGTTTGGTCTTCTGTTTTTTTTTTATGATAAGTTCAAGTAGGATTATGAATAGAGAAATTGAGCTAAATTGAGTAAAAAACCCCCAAGAAACGTATCTGTTTTATATGATTTTCTAAGAAGTCGCGTTGTTATAGATAATTTTTGTGTTTTTATGATGTTGGGTGGAATAATATTTAGATGCTGTAACAAGCGAAATATTTAAATATTCCGCTTGTCATTATTCTCAGTACAAGTGTTTAAGTAAACACCGACTTAAAAAACGAAGCGAGAATTGACTAAATAAAGTATACAGGGTGGTGCCGACCATACGACAATAAATGGAACCACTGGTAGTTCTAGTTCATAGGAACATTTTTAAACTATCAAATAAACGCTAACACCGTCGTGGTGACAACGATACGACAATAAACTACCTAAATGTCTTTGCCAAATTCGTTTGTTACATTGTATGTCCATACGTATATCGGTGCAAATTATTCCTAAGGTTAGTAAACCAATATTTGTTTATAAATTGTAATATATTATATTTCGTTTACAGTTTTATGCTACTTAGTTTTATTGTTTTTTTTTTGCTGTTAAGATTTATTTTAAAGTTTAAAAATGTTCCTATGAACTAGAACTACCAGTGGTTTCATTTATTGTCGTATGGTCGGCACCACCCTGTATATTATTTTATTGTCAATCTGTATCTAATATGTGTAAACAAAATATAACAAATCACTTGAAAAAGGCATACAAATTGTCAGTAACAGAAACGAAAACATAAAAGACTTTTGTATTCTGGTAAATTAATGTACAATACCCAGCCTCTCTTGTAAACATAACACACATCCAAACATTTGAAGGCACACCAATTTTTTATGTAATCCCATCAAAATCTAAGCCAATAAAACATTTCAAAAACACGCCATTCAAATATTAGGCCACCTAAAAAACAAAAGCGAAACGCAAACGATTTTTAAACATCGCGCAGTTTACATTGCTCCTGTTATGCGTCATCATATGCGATACAGGTCGTACACAGCCGCCATACGTCATGGCACTTGGCGTTTTTATAGCCTGACCGTCCAATACTGATATTTGCACTTAGACCCACGATTTAATAGGTCTGCGATGACGGATATTGTTTTTCGATGAAAAATTTTCAGTATACGAGTATGTTAGACAATGATGGAACAATGGACTTTGTTGGGATCCATATATTTCGTTTCGTTTCGTTGGTTTTATTGAGCAGTAAAAAATGAGTTAGCATATTGTGGGATTACGACATGTTTTTTACAATTATTGGTGAGAATTTTTGAGCGATGGATTAGCGGATTAGGCAGTTATTGCTGTATATTTTTTTTTTCAGAAGCCTGAAAGTCTGCCAACCTGTGTTATCAAGCGGTTTCATATTACCCTGTGTCTGGGTTGAGGTCTGGACTGGTATTCAGTTAAATCCCTATTCGACTGGATGTAGACGTCTTATAGGCAAGTAACAGATCAGGCAAGGAAAGGCATGGTCAGTGTAATAATATTTGCTTTCAATTAATTAGAAAATAATATTACGTCATATACATTCACTCGCTATTTTCCATTCCATTTTCCTGTAACTTCAGAAAAATAATAAACCAGAATCCATCGGTTTAAGAGCACTTTTGTTAAGGTAAGTTGTTGACTCCTCTCTCGAAGTAAAAATTTTATATCAATGTTTTGCTTCAAACTAAACATAAAATTCAGCAAGAAAGATAATATCAGCTCAAACGATTGACACTATTATACAGCAGCTAATCATATTAAAGATCTCGAACTTCACAGAATTCAAAACTTACAATCATTGGACAAGTATTCCCAAAGGGTAGAATATTTGAATACAAATGTGAGAAAATGCGGAAGATCTCAATAGGGATCTGTTCTCTTAGTACCTATTTCTAAAGAAAATCTAACTTTGTATTCTATTCAGTGCTGTGTTACATAAAATACACTGTTTAGTGGATGGCTAGATGTAGGTAGCTACCTAGGTTGGAAAAATTTGGGTGCCTGACAGAGGTCGTGTCGATCAAGGTGGCTAGCTAACTTATGTAATCGTGTGCGTACTGTTATTGAGGTATGGACCCCTGGTAGGTTGTGAATTACTTAAATTATTGTTTAACTAAAAAACAACACGAAAATAAAAATGTATAACGAGGAAAGATTTGTATTTGCGTATGTTTGGAACAAATTAACTCAAAATATACAAGACCAGTTTCAATTAAAAAATATTTAACCATTAGAATGCTTACTGAGTAACTTAGCCTACATATATTAATTACAAGTTTAAAAACTAAATGTACAGGGCGCCAGTCAAATATATTTTAAAGATTCATTTCACATTAATCTTATCCGGTTAAAAGTAATAAATATTAAGTCATGTCAAAGAGAACAGTCACTAAAAAGTAAAATAATTCCAAAGCGCATTTCCCAACCCTAAAAAAGAACAGATACACCCCAAATTGAGTGTTCAACCATACAAAACGGATCATCAATATCAAGTTACTCTCAAATAAGTACGGGCAACAAAACTGTCTTAGCCGGACATCAATAGGCTGTTACTCTAAGAACCTTACAATTTATCTCCCGTCTACACCACAATAGACAAATTCCCATTCATTTATCAAAGCCAAATAACCTAAAAAGAGGGAAAAACAATAGCCTAGCCCCCCCTTCCCCTCTAGGAATGAATTAATCAGCGCAGTCACGATCGCCCGTAACGATGGCACGAACGAAGCAAAATATAACGAAAGAAGTTAGTTAGGAACTTCGACGAAGTACTAGGAAAGTAGGAGAACTTCGATACTGGCTATTGGTGTTTTATACAAGTTTTTACGTCGTTCCTATTATTATCTTGTGTGTGCAATGGCGTGAAGATGATTGGATTTGTTTTAGTGGATGGTCGAAAGTTTTGGCATCATTCAAAATTATTGACATTACTTTAAGTATTGTTTTATGATTGGTATGTAGACGGATAGTGGTTTTACGTGAATCGTTTTCGTTGAGTCATAAAGTGGTTTCGGAGTTGTGAAGACTAGACAGTGGTTTTGGATGTTCATTGTTTCAAATCTTTCATCCTGTGTAATAATTCAAATTACTATTAGATACTTGACAGCTTTGACTACTCTATTTAAAATACGTTTTTAAGCTATTGCATAGCTTCTATCGCGGGCCTTGAGCGTGGGGACCGAATCCAGAAATTCCGTAACGAAAATAAAAAAAAAACCTAACGAACTGACACTTGACAAATTGACACTTGACAATTTCTTGAAATCAAAAATTGTGAGTTGCCTGTATTGTATTTAAAACGGCCTGTATTATTTTCAGTCAAAAACTTCCTCAAAGAATTTCTGTGAGCGTGTTAATTAATTTTATAAGCGTAAGATAAGATACTATTAATAGAAATTATCAATAAATTACATTATTTGAGCTAACATATTAATAAAAATAAATTAAATTATATAAATCAAATGTAACCTTCATAGCTCTAACCACTAAGAAAAACTATGACACAAAATAAAAGAAAAAGTAAATGAAATCTTGACAACTGACGTAATGTCAGATGAAAAGTAAACATTGAAAAATTATTAGATTTAATATTTTAAAACAGCAAAATCAAAGTTAATAAATCGAATAAGATCGATTATAAGGCTGCCAACAAAAATAGTTGTCGCCAAGGCGCGACATGAGACGTAAAAGGACATTTTATAAAAGATGAGGATGATTAGTAAAAGTGTAAGTATAAATACTATATTTAAATACTGCATTAATAAAATAAATAAATAATTATAATTGCATAAGTTGATAAAAAATGCTATGCAATAGCTTTACCGCGGCAGTAGTGCCACACGTCTTTTTTTTAATGCCATGAACAATAACGATTATTTATAGATGGATGGATTGTGTGAGGAATGATATGAAAGAGTAAGAAGTAAATTATGCCCTGACGACTGAAAACCCGAATTAGTATGGAACAAGGGCAAGAAAATGGTGATGATGAACTAAAACGATAACTTGCAAATAAAAACCAATATTTTCAACAAATAATTCTGTAGGAAGTACACAAACTCCTTTGTTATTTTTTCAAGATTGTTTACGCGAAGTCTGAAACATGTCATGAGTTGAGGGTTGTTCATCAATCAATATTGTCAAGTGAACCTGATCAACGTAACTAACTGACGGTACCAGGATTCCATAAATCAAAAAGAGCGATTGCAAGGTTTTAATTCAATCAGCTTAAGTGATTGTTTCGGAAGAAAATTTGGAGGATAATGACCTTTAATTACAGTGATTGACCTGCTGGATCTTGTATAATACTATTTTATAAGTGTTTATTACATTTTGCTACGTACCCAAAACGACAATTCATGTTATTATATTTTAACGTCACGTCATGTCGTTTTAAATACATTCAGAGAATGGATAGGAATTTGTAAGTTATTAAGAAAGAAAATAATAATATGTTTATTATCGTAGGTACGTAGAAGAAAACGTGATTACAAAAATGTATATTATGTAAAACCATGCTGAAACCCACACTTATATTTTTTTCCAAGGAAAAATCGACCAGTGAACAACATTTCCTAGTCAACAACCGCTACCAAGCTGCCATAAATCACAGAGAGTCATTGCAGAATTTAATTTAACCTACTAAGCAATCTTTTTGTTCCAGCTCGCCTTACAAGCAAAAAAAAAACGCTTGTACTGGCAACATCGCGGGACAATCTCGGGTGTTAATATAAATTTCATGAGCCAAGCTATCGCTGTGTTGCTATTTTATTAAAAGCTCGTTGTTTAGGCTCGATTCATATTAAAGTTAATCCTGTGTCACACCGTTCCGAACGTGGGAATTTATTTATTGGTACTAGAATGTAGGTCACGTTCGAACATGTCTTGTAGGTCGTTTAGGTAAAAAGGTTCTTATGGACTAAACGGAATACGTGTAATAGTAGACGATTTTTGTTAAAGATGTAGTATCAGTGGTTATTTTGTTTTTTATTAAATGTAATTTTTTTTATATTTCGTCCACCTCAATGTTATTTAAACATCATTTACTTTTCTGATTACAATATCTTCAGTACTATAAAATAAACGTAAAATGAAATCTACAATTTTAATGATTTAAACATGTATTTTCCCTCAAAGTATAAAGTATTATACTCTCTCCTACCACTAAAATCTATAGGTACTAATATTATAAAGAGGAAGGATTTGTATAATTATTTGTGTAACGAATAAAATTAAAAACTACTGGACCGGTTTGAAAACATATTTTACCGTTGAAAAGCTACACTATCCCCGGGTGACATAGGCTACTTTTTATCCCTGTGTTTCCAGGGGAACTGGAACTACGCGGGTAAAACCGCTTGACGTTCGCTAGTTTTAAGTTAGGCTAAAACCCTTCTAAAACTTTTAAATATGTTACACAATGGTTTTAAGTATATCTACTTGTAAATACTACACTTGTCGCCAACAATAAAGAATAACAAAAAAAATTGTGAAAAAACACAATTTCCACAAAACACTTCGGTGTAAGCAGCGGCTCTAAAAACCGGGGCGTAGTAGCGTAGTATTACTTATTAAAGACGCACAGGAAAGCTAGCTTATAATTACCTAGCTCGTAACTTGAAAGATGAACACATACCTATGGGAACCATGACTGCTAAAGTGGTTCAACCAGTTGCTAAAGTGGTTCAACCAGTTGCTAAAGTTTTACGGGAATTAATTAGTACAATACAGCTTAAAAGTTGTTAATTAAAAATTGGTGTTGAAAACTTTTATTTTAAAGACACTGTAAAAGTACTGGATTTATAATTTTAATGATATTTTCTTTGTTATGTTTGTTCTTTGAATTCGAGTTCGTTTTAATTATTCAGGAGGCATTTTGTTGAGTACCTAATGCAAGATTTTTTCAGTTTTATGAAGGAATTGTTAATTTTAGAACAAAATATTAAAACATGCTTCTTTGAAATATAATTATGTAGAAACATATTTTTGGAATACAGTTATTTTAGAAACGGACACTACAAAATGAAAAAAACGTCAACATTGTCATTATCATTACCAGAGGTTGAAATAAACTACTATAAAAAAAACACAATATGGCCTGCATACTTTTGTTTTAACTTAAAAATAAAAAAGTATGTATGAATAATAACATAAAACACAGCAATTATATAATAATATGTGAGGCCTACCAGTAAGACATGGGTCCTCCTTGGTTGCGTCATCGACAGATCGAGACTTACCTGAAAATAAGAAGAAAAGTGTAATTAGATAACATGAAAAAATGTACACGACGCGGCGACGCCTGGAGTAAAATTGCTGTAAGTTTTCAATGTGTGATTTTGTTTTATAGCTGGTTACTCGTTTTACTATCGCGTGGTTAGAGCCAACTAGTATCAGAGATTTCATGCAGCCAATGGGCGTCTAACTTGGCTTTACATACTGGCGAGAATTAATATCTGTCAGGCATGCTGGTAACGAGTAATAATTATACAATACGCACATGAATCCAAAAAATCAGAGGAGCAATATCAAAGCATTATTTCAAATAGGCCAGTTACAAGCACTTTTGAATAGTCGAAACAAATACAAATTAAAGAGAAACTACAGTCCCAGTCACAAGGTATAATAACTGTGAGTGTACTGTAGGTGCGTGTTTTGGGTTATGACATGGCAGTTCGACCACTAGAATATAACTGCTGCTGCTGATTACCATTAGGTAGCGTTGTGGAGAAACAGCTAAGTAATACAAAATAAAAAACACTAATAAGATCAAAAAGAAAACTGCCCTAATATTTCCACTCCATTAACCCCGAAAACAGCGGAAAAACATTAATAAATAAAATATCAGCAAATCTGCTACACAAAGGAGAATGCCCAGATTCTTTTAAGCGTAAGTACGTAAGTTGAAGTATCGGAAAATATTTGTCACACCACTGCCTTGATTGACAGCCCATCGATCATGAAGCACAGAGGCAAGTCTTTGACACGAAGTTGCTTGAGGAAAAGTTGACGCCTCGAAAGTTCTGATTCTTTTAAGATGTAAAACAAAAAGTATATTGGAAAATTAGGACCTAATGTTAAAAGTTTCAAGAGAACGGTGGGGCAAATTGATAATGATACTCTAATGAAAGATTATTTTCTGTTAACAACGATTTCGTTGGCCTCTGATTACGCTCGTCAGAAACTATGACTCTTTTCACGGGGATATAACCAAAAGTTGGTCAGGAGAAAATAGGCACGATCGTTTTAATCAGCCTGCAACGAGTGTAACGTTCCCACCGTTGGGACCCAGGACTACCTCATAAGAGAGAGTGGACGATAACTCACCACGCTAGCCCTGTGTAGTAATTTCACATGTCTTCATTAGTTCGTTAGAAGTTTTTCTAAACCGCTCTCCAAAGCGATCAGAAAAAAAAAAAAACATACTAAAGCCACTGTATTTATCAAGTCACTAAATTCATCCTTCTTTTCTATGCATTTGCTATATTTTGACCCCTAACAAGTAATTATTATTATTATTATTATTATTCGTTTATTTCAGATTCATAAATCCATAGCATAAAAAAATCATAATCAAAACAACACAAAATAAACAGAAAACAAAAATCGTAACACAATAATTACATAAAAAAAAAAAAAAAAAATCGAACATTTATATCTGAATCAAAAATTTAAATTATATTGAGTCACCCATAGAAATATTTAAAAAAAAATAAAAATAAAAAAAAAAAAAAACACCATCAATCAGGGAGCCAGACACGTCACCATCATCCCTATTACGCACGCCAGACACCACCAAACTCCTGCGCTAGTTTGCCGATATCTAGCGTCCCAACATGACACTCATCCATCTCTGTTGGATTGGGCAATCAGCACGTGCAGCAACCATTTTCAAGATGCCGTTGCTGCTGTCTCTCACGCGTCTAAAAATAGACGCGACTTTCTTGCGGAAAATCGCATGAAAGCCGTCTGTGCGTGCCACTGCAGTAACGAGGCAGCCGCAACAACATCCTGAATATGTTGTTGTACTGAACTCTAAGGACATTGGCGGCCCGCCGGGTATGACTCACCCATAGGCTGCTCGAGTAGAAAGATTGGCAGTATGCCTTGAACAGGATGATTTTCACTTCTACCGAGCAACGCGCAAATCTACGAGCCAGCATATTTCCTCGCACCGCCAATGCCCTACGTTCCCGTTCCAAATCGGCATCATCAGTCAAGTCTTCAGTAACAATGTGTCCCAAGTACTTGAAGCTAGCCACCACCTTTAAAGCCACTCCGTTTACCATAATAGGCGGAACATGGACTGGCGCGTTTTTGGTGCTTTTAAATATCAGAACTTCGCTCTTAGAGCAGTTATATTTCAGTCCATGCTCCGCTGCATACGCCTCACATATAGCCACTAATTTCCTGATCGCACCAACCGACGGCCCCAGCAATACCATATCGTCCGCGTAGCTTATATTGTTGACACAAACGTCATCTATGTGACACCCTGTATGCGTATTGCTGAGCTCGCCGATTAGGTCGTCTACGTACAGGTTAAACAATAGAGGAGAGGTCAGTCCGCCCTGCCGCACACCACACTCCATGCCATACGCGTCTGACAAGGTACCCGCCCATCTCACCTGGTTTTTCTGACAACCATACCAGTTTCTCAGTAAGGCCGTAACCTCCGCCGGTACACCCGCCCTTGCCAACTTGCCCCAAAGCTTGTCATAACTCACTGAGTCAAAAGCTTTTGACAAATCCAGGAAGCACGCGTATACCGGCGTCCCCCTATCAGTATAGTACCTGACAGCCTGCTTAAGACAGACGATCGCACTCTCAGTGGAAAGCCCAGCTCTGAAACCGAACTGGGCGTCTTGCAGAGTTATATGCTTGTGTAGTATGTTATTAAGCAGACTGTCAAGCACCTTAGCAATTATGGTTGCCAGGGATATGGGCCGATAATTATCAATATCAGAGATATCCCCCGTTCTGTTCTTTACTATTGGAACGACAATAGTTTTTGTCAATTCCTCAGGCAAAAAACCATGACACAGGCACAAATTATAAAACATGGAGAGTATGCGCGGCAGATGAACCCCAGCATATTTAAGATGTTCGATACTGAGGTCGTCATACCCTGGAGACTTGCGTCTACTCATACCCCTGATAACCTGGCGTACTTCTTTAGCCGTAAAACGAATCGATCTCCGATGGTTGACAACCTCAGCACCTTCAGGTCGATGTGACGTCTCAATAATAGGTTGTGGCTCCCCCCTAAAGTGGTCGCTGAAGCGGTTGGCAATCATACTGTGATCACTAATGCCGTTTACACTCACAGGTAGGCCAGGCTTACTATTCATTTTTCCCGTTTGCTTCCAAAACTGCTTGAAATCACTTTTGGAATGATTCGCAGCAAGGATGTCCATTTTAATTTGCTCCTGCCTATTTTGACACCACTTGAGCTTATTTTTGAAGGATTTCCTACTCTCACACATCTCTTCATATATTGGGCCACTTTTCGGTTTCCCATGACTAACCCATGCGAAAAATTTCAGCCTGGCCTCCCTATGGTACCCCTCTACATGCTTGTTCCACCCAGCAACGTAACCACCTCTCCTCCGTTGCTTCACCCGAGTGTGTGTAGCCGCAGCAGCTTCAGACAAAATGGCAACCAACCTCAAATACAAGTTCCGAAGTAAATCTCTATGTTCTGTATCGGAACAAAGTCCATCACAACACAGAGAAAACCCGGCTGGAAAATCAACATATTTAAGCTGTGCATGACATATTTCCTGATAACGTCGTATTTGGTCCGGCGTACGCTCACCCCACAACACAGTGTTAGGGCCTAGTGCACTTCTCACCCTCTCCTTACACACCACTTGCTGCCAATCACACTCCAGAACAAGTGGAAAGTGGTCGGACCACTGCACGTCATGATCAATTCTAACACTACTAACCGTTGGTAGCGCTGCACCAGTAACGACGCAATGATCCAACCATCTCGCACAACCATGGGCTTCGCTAACAAAGGTATACGCATCTGACTCACCCAATTTCGTCATGTCCACACACGTCCACTGCTGGTCTTTGCAGAAATCCAATAAATGGTCACAAAAAAGTTCATGAGGGTGAGCATTAAAATCACCCAAAATATACACAGCAGGAGTATCATTATGCTCCTCAATTATTGAACTCACTTTGCTTAAACAATGAGTAAACTCTGTTAAATTGTCTATGCAGTCAGTGGGCATGTATATACTAAAAATTATTACAGATTTGCCAATTAAATCGATTTTCACAGCCGCTAAACGCACATCACCACAGTTTATCACAGTAACCGATTTAAACACTGTATTTCTCCATAAAATAGCTACACCTCCATACGGCCTGCCTTTGAGCAAACCCGCCGAGGTGTCCACCGCCGACGTCCCCGTCCCACTGAACTCTTCATTAACCATGTTCAGTATTGGTAAATCATGAGGCATTAGCCAAGTCTCCTGCAGAGCAATTATATCTCCCATATCGCATAGATTTCTAAGGCCATCCCATGATCGCTTTAGAGACTTGCAATTATATGATATGAGCCTTGTGTTTTGCACTCTATCCATTAACAATGGTAGTACTTAGCCTCTCATTAACAGATCCCAGATGAGATTGGGAAGCATGCCTGCGATCACTCAAGTTTATAAAACGCCTGAACGAAATACCCGTCGGCCACAATCTGTCATCTAGAAAAGTCTGAGCGTTGTGTTTGCTCACATAAAACTTGAAGGCGCTATAGTTCCTCTCTTTGGACATTTTAATTTTAATAGGCGTTACATTCTCGTTTGTTTTTGACTTGATGTACTCTGCAACATCCGCCTCACTTACTTCCTTATGTACATTGGTGATGAAGAGAGGGATTTTGATATCAGCGGCTTTAAACACCACCAATTTTAATTAAAAACCACCAATTTTGTAGCACATTACTAAAATAATCCGTCATATACCGACTACGAAACGCGCTCGTAATTTCATAACTCCCTGATTGAAGTTTCAAAGCTAGCAAATAATAGTGACGAATTAATACATCGTGTATAATTAACGGCAAGCGTACCACATTCGAGTGTCGGCCACAAACCACATTCCATTAGTAATTATTGTTGAATAGAAATATCTCATTTTACAAGCGGTTTCATCGACGATCGTGAGTGAATTTAATGAGTTTAATATGTTATGTTATCTACGTTTTATGTGCATGTAGTATAAGATGGTATGTGGTAAGATACAATTTTAATAACTTGCTTGCAATAAAAGACCGATTAATATGAGTTGATTAATCCTGGCACGCGACGATTGCAAACGATCGGACAGCGTTGTCTTTGTTTCCTTGGAAGATGCATAGACCTTTAGTGTGGGACAGAACTTGTATCTATACTCTTGCGATATCACAGCTTCCAAGCTTATCGTGTAGCATCAGCGCTGCCACTGCGGCTGCGAAAAACTTCAAATGGTGTAAAACTTTGTTGAAGCTGTTTTTTTGAACCGCTTTGGGTTGAAACTCTTGGGCTGTAGAGTCCGAATGCTTAAAGCCTTTATAGGGAAATTTTAAAACTCTTAGTTGAAGCTTCCCGTAACCCAAGGGCTGGCTTTTACCTTGGCCAGAGGCTATATATAAGTATTGCCATATAACGTGGCAACGCCAGTAGGCTCTTGAGCGCATTGTTTGATGCCTTTTATAGTTTGTTGTTAGTTTAGTTATTTGAGTTTATTTAATCATTTTAATCGTCATAATCTATTGTAAGTTTCCTAAATAAAAATAAGCATTGTTGATTTCCAATGAAAAATGAAAACAAATAAATAAATCACATTGATGATCCAGCTGTAAGCAACTTTAAATTCAATTAGGTCGATAATTGAACCGAAATAGCGAAATTCAATCGACTGAATTATACTTTAAGCAGTAAGGCAAGCTCAGTCGAGAGTACCAGGCGAACAGAAAGTTGCGAGAGCCACGTAACAGGCCAGCGATAAAGTAAAACGATAACCGGCTAGTTTCCACAAAAAATCATTTTGAGTCCGTGTCCCTTTCTTGATAGAATTGTCCGTAACTCCCGGGAGCCTTCATGAGCCCCTGAATTATTTCTATGAAATAACTCCTTGCCGTGGCCCAAAAATAATTGGAGAAAAAATAAAGAATGAAAGAAAAAAACGCGTACAGAAACTAACCGTTCCCAAAAAGGCAATTTCACTCGCAATCATGAGAAATAACGATATTACCCCATAAACTTTCGACGTGAAACCTAAATATCTCCTCATACCTTTTTACTTCTTTACAGACATTGTTTATTTTATATACGTGGACCATTCCAGCGGTCCTATGATATTTTTATTGTGAGGTGAACGAAAACGATTCTGTCCCTTCTGTTTATTGTGTTTTAAGTTTGGTGAACGCTTAGAATTTTTATGTTGAATTTTATCGTACCATTCGGGCGTAGACCGTTCAGGTAGGAATCATTACGTGTTTGAATTTCAACTAATGTTTGTGCTGTTGTTACTGTATGCTATTGTGTAGCATTTTCTTTTCTTTTTAGTGACTCTAAAGCTTGTAGTACATAATGTTATGTGGGTTGGTAATGTTGTTGCTAAAACCTTTATTTCCACGTTTCCTCTGAGTTCATTTATTACGTTGCGTGAACCGAAACCAATTTTCAATATATACCTGTCTCTTTCCTTAGATACTTTAAAAATATTTCGTAAACTCACAGATTTGTTCAAACACCTGCTCTATAATGTTACGCCATTCAATCCGGCTTGTGTAACCGTAGAAAAATTTTGCTGCAGAAACCTATCCGGCTTATATGAATAAAATATCTCCCAAAAATAAGCTCTTTCAATACTTCCATCATACCGTCCTTGTATCAGATTTCAAGCCGCTCAAACCAGGCATACCAGGCGCACATGAATAGGCAGCGACAGAATCAGACTTTACGTAATCCAATACCGTCCACGAATCTTTAATATAACAAGCAAAAGTTTGGAATACAGCAATGAATAATAGCTAAAGTCTGGATGCATTATACATGAGTACACATACAGGGTGGCTTAATAAAAATAACTGTATATATGGTGGTGTGTATGTGTGTGTGTGGGATCAGAGAAACGCGTCCTTGGCCCGTTTGTGGTGTTATTGAAATCTAAAACGGCCTGTTTAGTGATGTGGCATTAAATTCTGTGGAGCGTAGTCGACGGAACGAGCTTGTTTAACCGACAGTGTTTCGGAAAAGTTGTTGGTTAAAATAATGCCTGGTAATGGTCTGTTTAAAATACATAATGCCTGATAGTGTACGGTTTCTATACATACTTATATGCTTTATTTAAACGCTTACTTGATCAGGCTAAATTTAAAGTAAATAATAGGGAAACATCTTAAAACATACCACTGAGCTGTTTAGTGATGAAGAATGTATTTAGCAACCATGCAGATACACTTTATCGTTGAAAATACTACAAGATTTGTCGTAACCAATGATTGGCAAGTACATTACATAGTCTTACTGATAGCCTGTGTCTTCCCACTGCTGGGCAAACGCTTCCAAAAATTAAGTCTAAAGACTAGTCATTGTTTCTATCCAGCTCGTCCCACCCTCCCCTGCGAGATCTACCGCGTCGCCTTACATAAATTGTAGTATACGGACATACATTATGTATGTTTTCAACCAATTTATCATTTGAACTGCACTGAAGTCCCCTCACCCCTATTTGCAACTCATTACCGAACCAGACCTGAAGCAACGAATGCACACAAATATTTTCAGAGGAGCTTGTACAATCATTAAACGCTTTGCTGAGAGAATTTAAATAAACACTCATTACGGTAGGTTATTAAATATCATTTGCACGATTACTGCATACGATCCACCGCTCCGTGAAGTATGAAATTAATATGTGATTTTATTATTTGTAGCTGACCACAGTGACGTTATAATTGGCTTTTACGGTCGTATTCTGTAGGAAATTGTTGATCCGATTGTCAATATTTCATTAATGAAATTCTGTGATTGTACTTTGAATAAATTTTATTGCTTTTGAATTAATATTAAAAAAATATAATATTTTTTACCCGACTGCGGGGAAGCCCAAAAGGAGGGTTATTTCACATATGCCCCACAAGGTACATACAACATTGTTGTTAATTTTCTATTGTGTTGGTCGTTTCCTATGGTAAAAATCCATAGTTACTCTTTTAAAATAGTTTGGATTTACAATATTTTCATGCTGTTAGTGCTCATAATATTTTTTGACAAAATTCTATCAAGTCGAAACTAGTAAAAAAATTTTTTACTAAAGTAACTCCGACTGACAGAGTACCTTCCTCTACTAACACTGAACAAATTAGTGATTCTGGATGAACCAAAAATTTGAGGACATGAGACAATAGCTTCTGTACTCAGTTGATGTCGTACACCGTTATACTAGTTTGCCGGCACGGTTGGCACAGTGGCTGGGTGATTGGCCGCTGCGCTGCGTGTCACAGGTTCCAGGCACGGAACAACAAATTTTTGTATGGCCTACGTGTAGTTGTTCCGGATCTAGGTGTTTTGTATATTATGTGAGATTAAAGTTTTGTAAACGCACCCACGACACAGAAAAACAACTAGTTTTGAACACAGTTTTAAAGTTTCATTTACTTCTGATTTTTTAATGATATTTACAAAGATATAAAAGGAGGAGGTTCTCAATTCGATCGGTATGTTTTTTTTTTCTATGTATGTACACCGATTACTTCGAGATTTATGATCCGATTTATCATGACACAATCTTTTATAGATCTGTACGAAAAATCAATTTATATTTTTGAATAAAAGGAATTTCATATTAATGACACTTAATATTTCGAAAAAAAAAAATTGCTTTCATTTAATACATCAATGACTTCAATAGTCTCTCTCGTTGAAAAGAATTGACACAATCAGTAAATCTTTTCTCCTGTAAAATTTTGATTTTTCGATTACCGGGTTATTGCTTGGAAGCATCGATTTATAGTTGTGAGTGAGTTCCCATCACTAGTCATTTGCCTTTCGCGGTCGCTCAAGTAACACTTATCGTGGTTGAGAGGGCGCTACGTTTGGCCGTTAAGTTTTTCATACACTGAAAAAACCTCGGTAACTCTTTCTTTTTCATAACATTGTTATGAATCGCACAATCAGAAGTATACACATCAAACCTTATTTACCAAGGGTTCAAGATATCTTTACGGCGGGAATTGCTGAGCATATAATCGGTTTGAAATATAAGCTTCATCAATGAAGTTTATATTTCAAACCGATCAGCAAGTATCAATTAGAATAAAATCAGATTAAATACTACATTATTAGCAGCCACAGTTCTTTCAACGTTCCGTGTAATAATTATTTCTGTTTTATTTTAATGTTTGCAACACTTTTAAAAGGAAATGAATGCTAAAATAAAGTACTGTATGCGTAAACAAAATGTTGTATGTTCAGTGTCAGGTTGCCTCTTGTGCTGTTTTCTGGCATTATGTTGAGCTGAGGTCCTTCTGGCATCGCCATGAGATCTGGAGGCGATAGTTCATGCGCGCCTGCATAAATGACACGTGGAGGTGCTGCACCGAGGGGTAACTCCAATGCCGTGGTAAATCACCGCTCAACGGACACTCCTCCAGTGCAATCTGCCCGTCGGGATTGCGGGTTGTTCGAAAGATATACCGCGGCCTCGGACACAAAGCGTTAAGAAGGAACATGGGTGGTTTTTAGTCAGTAAAAGTCTGACACTATACCACTCTGCTCAGAGTGGGAGGAGTCATTTGATGATTTCCCGCCCTCAAAAAAAGATCCTTCTGGCATTATAAGTTTTTTTTTGTTTATTTATTTTTTTAAGACGTTTTTGATTACAAATAGACACAATTTTCTTTCTCTGTTCTCTTCTGCCCGTCGTGCACAACTAATCGCACCCTCCAAGACTTGAATGAGGCAAACAACAGAACTGCCTGGGTAACCCCTCCTCCTTTCAATACAATACGGCCCCCTATCAACATATCTTCCGTTATCACAAAATTTATTCCCGTTGCGGTCCCGCACCGTATCGATGTGGTATCAATGACCAGACGGTGCCCTGATCGCGTGTGGTCACACACAACTGTGACCAGTTGTGGTCAGGGCGTAGCGAGAGAGAATAAATTGATTTTTGGTCGTTTATGTTGGAAGGTTTTCATTTATTTTTCGTGATATTTTTCAGGTTTTGGATTGGATATGACAGTTATCGGTAACTGAGCATTTTATTTGATAATAATCATTAACATTTGATGATCGTGATCATGGTGCTTCCGAAATATGGAGAACTTTTCGAGTTCCCGATATTTCAGCAAGCACACGGTCATGGTAAAGATCCCGTTTTCAGTGTTAATGATAATGACCATGTCAGTTTAAAAACTTATATTCTATTTGATGTAGTGTAGGGTTGGCAAGTATCAGGGTCCGGAATCGGGCAGCCCGGGTGAAGTTTTAAAAAGTGTCCGGGTAAAACCCGTTAATGTTATGTGTTGGAGAATCTGGCCCCACAAGAACCACGCAGCTACGATCGGGTGTTAAACAACTTACCACAGTGTCCTCGAGGTCTAAAATTTAGGTTAGTCTTCCTAATGTAAACCCAAACTCCATTAACTTTGGAATACTTTCTATACTAGCTACCTCACTTTTTTCGACATTTCGACTGGATTAATATTATCAACTAAGATAATAACTAGACTGTGTTGTTGGTCTAGTGGTCGCAAGCGCGACCGCCGAACATGAGTTCTTGAGTTTGATTCCGGGTCGAGTAAACTTGAATTTAATTTTCCATCAAGAAATTCTCAATAACAGCCACGGAGTCTGGATTAGTGTTTAAACATGACTGGCAAAATGTGGGTGTACTATTAGATCATCATCATCATCTTTATAATTTTAGCCATAAGACGTCCACTGCTGGATATAGGCCTCTCCCCCAAATAGGGGGGTTTTTCCGTAATCGCCACGCTTGGCAGGCGGGTTGGCGATCGCAGTATGGTTGTTACAAAGGCACAGAGAACGCTGCTGCCCATTTTTTGGTAAGTCCCTTAGTCGCCTCTTACGACACCCACGGGAAGATATACTATTAGATACACCTGCTTAATTCTTTGGGAGTTACAGGCGTGATGTTATGTTATGTTAAAAATAACAAAACGTTCCAAAAACGAGACTAAACAACCAAAAAATATACAAATAATCTACTAAAATCAAACAGAAACTATACATAAGATCAAACGCGCGTTCTATAACGTTTGGCGAGAAACGTGCTCTAGTGGGTAGTCCTCGATTTAAACACGTTAGTGACAGAATGGCTTCCCAAGGCTGGAGATATGGCGTTGACGTCAGTGTCAAGTGATATTGTGTTTAGGGTTGATGTTTCGTTACTATTTGCTTTGTTATTCGCGGCTTCTAGAATATAATATCCCCACTACCGAGACATAGGCCTCCTTTCAATATGTGGGACTGGGGTGGAATCCATCAGAAGAGCCCTATGTAGGTAGGTAGATGTCACTTAACTCAAAATTTTTGGTTCTTGGTTTTTGGTTCACGATATTTTCTTTTGTCGCTTTGAAAGCAATAATTAGACACAAACTAATACCAGAGTGGGTTCGAACCCACGAACTTAACACATAAGTCGGGGATTGGGGCCTTACGCATTTGCCACCGCTGCACTGTTTCCTTCCACTTCCACAACGCGAAAGCAGCTACTACCGTGTGTGTTTCTGTTTGTACAAATTCATAAGTAAAGTATATCTGAATCTTTCAGGCAAGGGGTTTATTTGTGAAATTAGGATACTTATATTACAAACATACTTTCTACTGTCAATATAGTTGATGATTTAATATAAACAACGACACAAGCTCTCCTTAGCAACGTGCTCCATATAAAAGAACACTGGCAAGCAACCAGACAATTAGTAATAATAATATAATAATAATGATTTATTTCTCTCAAAAAGGTACAGACAATGGTTCATATTATATCAAATCAAATTAAATTTGTAAACTTTGTGAGAGCTGGAAGTTGAAGAAATTGCCAACCTTTCACGTGTGATAAAGCTACCAAGTCTAAGTTCAATTTCCATACAAGTAGAAGAGAAACGGTTTACTCAGCTGATTCAACGAGTCTATGTCATAGATAATGCGTCTTATTAGTGCTACTAGTTTCCTTTGCTAAGCTGCGAATTTCATTCTGGATCGTTCGATCTGTGAGAAACATACGATTAAGTCTGGATAAATGATCGGGACAGCAGCGGTGGCCCGGTGGTGGCAACCACGACATACGAGTCGTGGTTTCGAACCTAGGCAGGCGCATTACTTTGTGTAATTTATTTCACCAGCATTGCTCTCGAAACGATGAAGGAAAACATCGTGAGGAAACCGGCATGTCTTAGAACCAAAAAATCGAAACCATGTGTAATCTACCAACCTGCACTGGTCCCGCGTGTTGAATTATAGCCCTTTCCCACTCATGGAGAGGAAGCCTGTATCCCAGCCGTGGGAACATTTATAGACTGACCAGCTAGCTAAATGATCGGGATGGCGTTTGTAGAGGATTCTACCAATAAAATGCATTACACAATAACATGAGGTTTGAAACCGTAATCTTTCAAAATGGAGAAAGGTTTATTGGCTATATTATATATATATATACTATTAAAAAAGTTTCATATTTTTTTTAAACAACATAATTAACATCGCATCTTTCATTTTCGAAGGGTTAGGTAGAAGTGTTCTTAACATCGGTTAACAGTTAATAGTTACTGTGTTAACAAAGCACTAAACACTAACCCAACAGTTAACAACCAAAACCTAACAATAACCGACTGATTACTAAAACCGCTTCCTATACTATCGAACATCGCTTTCAAGTAAACTTGTCGACTGCTAACTGGACGCATTATCTACACAGCGAACTCATCCCGTGGGATTCAGTGAGATTCAGTGAATCAGCTGGAAGTTAAGTGTTTCTGTTACATCTTGATAAGGATTAAATGGAAACACAGTTGACGGCTCCACTGTTAAACATCCAGTTAGTTTAGTTGGGAATTGATGTGACTTTTAGTAGGAGAGTTTCCTTTGTATTGTAAGGAGGAAGAAAAAGACAACTATTTTCGCTCAGCTAGCTTCTACAGCTAGCTGAGCGAAAATAGTTCTAAAAGCAGCTGAATTTTTAAACTTCGATAAAAAGTAATATACAGGGTGTAAATCAACCCATCACACAACCGTCAACCAAGCATTCTGTACATCAAACTAAGTACCCCTACGAAAAATTTTTGCTGGGAAACGACTTTTTTTTTGGGTCAAAAACCACATTTTACGGCAAAACTCAATGTAGCACTGTTAAAACATTGTGCTAGTGGATGCTCTGAGTAGTAAACGGGTCATGAAAGTAATTTAAGTAAAGTTATAACCTGAAAAACTAGTATTTACAAAAACAGCTGTGAAAAATTTGTAACTTTGACCCCCGATATCTCCGTAATAAAGAGGTTCCTAGGTTTTTGTCTAGAACAACAAAAAAAATGGCAGTGGTGGGGAGAACAAGTGCCCTTCGTTGGCGTTGAGGGTACTTTTACACCTTATATACTGCCTCAATGCATGCAAGGGAACGGCTGAGTATATGGTCCTGGGTTGAATTCCCTAATTGCGTAAAACTGCAATTGGGATTTTTTGTTTGGAATTTCTCAGTACCAACCACCGAGTCTGCATTTATGATCGGCTCGTCGCCTACATGGAACTGTGAGGACCTTCGCCCACTTTAACTTTTTGTAGCGATGCAGTAGCGATGCTGTCGCGCCTTCGCATCGATAGAGTTGTGATGCTGTCACTGGCAGTTTCTCTTGCCCACAAACTAACGCGCATCAGTAGCGATGCAGTCGCGCGTTTACGATACGCGCGGTAGCATCGCTACGAAAATTCGCCGTGGTCGAAGAGCCCAACATTACTGGCAAGATGTAGGTGTAGTAGTAGGTACATCTCTGCATCCCTCGGGTTTAAATAGGTGTGATGTTATGTTATGACTAGGCACAAGAAAGTTCTGTACCAACGTAAAAGCTTGTAACTAACTAAAGCCAACTACAGTATCTTTTTTTCTTTTTTTTTTTTTTTTTAAAAAAAACGTTGCCCCACACTAGGAATTTCTCCTGTATCGTGGGTGCGTTCACAAACATTTAAACTCACATACACAACCAAACACCCAGACCCGAAACAATTATCTGTAGATCATACAAATATTTGTTCCGTGCGGGGATCGAACCCGCGACACACAGCGCAGCAGTCCAATTGCTTAGCCACTGCGCCAACCGTGTCGTCAATACAATCTAATACTTCATCAGTTGCTCCACAAGCCACCTCCTCACTTTACAACAAGACAAGTCTTTGTGAAATCATGATGAATTCGTGTTCCCCGATATCGGACTGAAAGGGATTAAAAATGTTAAGTAAGGGCCGGTCGTTTTGTAGTCAACTGAATTCGTCAGGTTTCGCTTCTAGTAACATTTGTTTTGGGGCTTTTGAAAGTATTTTGTTGTAGATACTTTGATTGTTCTAGGTAAGATTTACAATATTGAGTTGTACTTGTTCTGAAATGTTTTCTAATTTAAAACCGAAAAAAAGGATTTCTATCTTTGTAATATATTTTCGCTACTGTGATGGTCACTCTATCAATGATTATGAGGCGGTGGGTTCGATTCCCGAACAAAAATACTACTGCGTTTTTCCAATAGGAACTTCTCGGTGACAGCTTCGCTTTAACGGGAAATAAATCGCTCTGTGTAATAGTACAAAAAAATATAAAATACTGGTATTCCTTTGCATCCAGTTAGACTGGAAGTTGATGATGATGGAATTCTCAGAAACCTCAACTCTAAAGTAAAGCCTTTGAAAGAAGTGAGACAACAATCGTCAACACACACAAAAATACTTTTATTTATTTAAACTTCATGCACAAACGTGGTACATAGGTGGACTTAATGCCACAAGGCATTCTCTACCAGTCAACCTTAGGGTCAAATAGGACGCCCGTCGGGGCTGCGGGTTGTTCGCAAGAGATACCGCGGCCTCGACATGAAGGGCTAAGAAGGAACATGGGTGGTTTTTAGTCAGTAGAAGTCTGACACTCCCTTTCGCTCTTCCCAGAGCGGGAGGGGTTATTTGATGATTTCCCAACCCCAAAAAAAAAGGGTCAAATAGGACAGCATTGTGGTAGAGTACAAAAATAAATAAATTAGGAGAATACTATTTTGTTTTCATTCACAAACATCATCTTCATCTCCAAAACAAATACCTAAAAAAGCAGGAAACCGTTAGGAGACGCTTACCTGCTTTTGTTTCACCTCCAGACACATCCTTATACATTCATAGTCGAAGATATTTTATTTGTACGCAACCTTTACCCCATGGGCACGGCTGAATGGGTTTCCTCGGGACTTGTCAAAAGATTGGCCCCAATCTCAAATCCAATCTTACGAGTCACAAGTCAGGGGGCGTCAGTGATCACTGACCCGCACCGTGTTTTAGAAAATCTTCACATACTTCACTGAATAGGAATATTCAAGGGGTATGGGAGATATTTATGGGATTTCTATGGTTTAAAATGTGAATAAATGAGAAACATACACATTGAAACGGATAAGTAGTACATACGTATACATGTAAATCTAATCTCACGCCTCTTTCCTATGGGGTGGGCAGAAACCACAGAACGCTACCTGCTAAGACCCTTTTTTTTTGTAGGGTGGGAAATCATCAAATGACTCCTCGCGCTCTGGGCAGACCGGGAGTGTCAGACTTCTACTGACTAAAAATCACTCATGTTCCTTCTTAGCCCTTTGTGTCGAGGCCACGATATCTCTTTCGAACAACCCGCAGCCCCGACGGGCGTCGGCCCTTGCGGGCCCATTCCATGTTGCTGACATCTCTTTGAGGCACCTGTTACGATCCTTACATACTCCTTTGGCCTCGTCCACGTTTCTACATCTGGTTATACACGCACGCCGGTAGTGAGAGCTAGGCTTCTGGTTTTCTAAAGAACTTCGCCAATAAGACCAGTGAATGTCATCATGGCTATATAATAGTTTTAAACTAACAGACACAAAGTTTAGATTAAAGAACACAGTGTTCGTGTTGCTTTGGAAATGTTACGGTAATCTGTTTTGCTAATTAATTGTTTAATTCCGCGAATAAAGTTGTAGCATTTGAAAAATTTCTCGAATTTTCCATATTCATAGCCCTCCAGTGTTTTCTTTTTAGTAATTCTTGCTAATCTGCGCATGTTTAAGTCGTCAACACTGAAAACAAGATATTTACCATGTTTACTATTTGTTTTAATTTCCCGATATTTCAGCGCTGTTGCAAGCACCATGATCATGGATTTACGACGGCGCGGTTGGCGGAGTGGCTGAGCGAATGGACTGTTGTATGGCCTACACATAGTTATTTCGGATCTGGGTGTGTTTGTGTATGTGTGTTTAAGTGTTTGTAAACGCACCCACGATACAGGAGAAATTCCTAGTGTGGGACAACGTTTTTTTAAAGAAAAAAAAAATTATAAACTTCCCTCGTTTTTTTCCCATTCGTCTCTTTATTTTCTATTATTTTTCTAAGAATACTTCAAGTTTTCAGTACAACGTTTTTCCACATTACAGACTTTCCATTGAAAGGAAATTCAAATAAAATAGTCACGATGCAAACGTAAAGGAAAAGTAGGTCGAACTGAAAACTAAAAATAACTTTCAGTGATCAAATAGGAGGCGTTCTCAGTGAATACAGGATGTGAAGACTCCGCCTTAGGTCATGCATGAAAGAAAAGGAGTGAATGTACAGACGCCAGGCAAATCAAGCAACTTAAAACTGTACAATTTCCTAATCCAACATGGAACCAAATGCTTGAAATCTATTTAAAAAAAATCACAGATTTTAGAAGCCTATCTACCCATATATCTGTAGGTGACCTTATGCACTACCCAAACACGACCATGACTTTTTCATGCATAAGCTTCGACCAGGAAGTAAGTTTGGTCGCAGGTTAGGCCTCCGACCAGTTTTGTTCATGCGTCGAGAGCGGTGGCCAAGTGGTGGCGGCCCCAACTTACGAGCAGAAAGTCATTGGTTTGAAATTTATATTATTACCACTGCTCTGGAAACGGTGAAGGAAAACATCGTGAGGAAACCGACATGTCCTAGAACCAAAAAAACGAAAACGTGTGTCAACCCACTCTGGACCTTTTTTTTTATGGTGGGTGGAAAATCATCAAATGACTCCTCCCGCTCTTGGGCAGAGCGAAAGGGAGTATCAGACTTCTACTGACTAAAAACCACCCATGTTCCTTCTTAGCGCTTCATGTCGAGGCCAAGGTATCTGCGAACAACCCGCAGCCCCGACGGGAGTATATACTGCCTCAATACATGCAAGGGAACGGCTGAGTATATGGTCCTGGGTTGAATTCCCAAGTAGCGTAAAACTGCAATTGCCCACACTGGGCCTGCGACGTGGATTATAGCCCATTCCCTATAATAGAGAGGAGGCCTGTGTCCCAGCAGTGGGAACATTATAGGCTGATTATGCTATGCATCAAATAGTGGTCGTGACCGTCTGCGCGTAGTCCTCAAAGGTGCGAAAAACCACGAGCTACACGCTCAAGCATCACGAGATTTGCAAGAAAAGGACAAAACAAATTTAAAAAAATCACTTAAAACCTGCTACGAATTATTGCGACTTGCAACACGATCGACGCAAAGCAAACAGAGTGAGATGCGTGTCGCAACGTTTAAGGTTCATGCATAAGCAAGGACCCATAAAAATAAAGAAATGAATGTAAAGGTTCAAGTACTGAGACTTGTGTAGTATCAAAGTTGTCTCGACTTGAAGCAAATGTTTCTACTGAGAAATTATTTATATTTCTCTTACCTTTGAATTATGAAGAACATCTCAAAATACTTGCCTTGCTTCTTTCAATTAGTATTTCCTAGTAACTACTTGTTTCTTAATAATATTATATATTCGACATTTTTAATACAAGCGTGTCGAAGTTGAAGAAGACGCTCTGTAATAAGTTCTTCGACAACCCATAACGTTTGTATTTTGCCAATCTGTGTTCTTTTTCATTATTTTGTTTTATATAAGGTTTACTAATCCTTTTCACTGTCTTTTTGTATTTACTTTATTTAAATATTGTGTGACTACTTTTGAAAACTTGTAATTGGCCATATTGTTTTTATAAACCTAAATATTGTGTCTACCTAGCTGTAAGTTTTCCTAAAATAATAAAATGAAATAAAAGTTATTTACTCGTTGACTATACACTCTCACACCTTTGCAAAACATAGCTAATATCAAAACTGCCAAAAACTTGTTTCAATAGGGTAGTTAACAAAAAAAAATCTAATTAGTCCGTCAGATAGATTTCGAAGAAATATTTTACACAATTTTTTTCTTTTTTCCCATAAAAAAGAATGAATACTCGTGTGACGTCACAATGCAGTACATTTTTACCGGTCAGTGACGTCAAAAGCCCGCACTCATGATCTTTGACGCGTTTTATCTTCGTCAAGTTTTATTAATTTGATAAAACAAAAAACACGTATCCAATATTTTTCGATAAATTTAATTGACGGACTAAACAGATGTTTATTTTTTCTGTCAGGAAACAGCCGTATTGAAGTCAAACGAAAAAAGTACTTAGAAGGACTGGGGAGGGTTTTGACCAGCACAGGAACAGTTGCATTTTTTTTTGCTAACCTCTGTCCCACTCCTGGGCAAAGGCCTCAATCCACTCCATCATCTAACAACAAAGCCGTTACATTTATGACCGACTAAAGTATTTTTGTCTCGAGTGTCCGTGTGTAACATCAAAGTCTCCATGTATATAACCAAACATTCAAGAAATCACAACCCAAAATCTATCATCCACTGATCCTAATAAGGTTCAAAACTCTATCCTACATCTATCTTCTCTAATTACATCATCACATAACAGCCTTAGCAATTATCCATCAGAAGCCGACCCTCAGGATCCATTAATACAAGGGCTTTCCACACATCTTGCAATTACAATAGCCTTCTTTGTCCTCCTGACAGGAATTAATTGACAAATCGTTGGGTCTTTAATTGATGGTGAAGTCAAATGCAGGCGCTTGTGACAGATGAAAGAGTGGCCTGTCGGATACATCGGCTGTTTGTTGTATGAGCTCGAATGAGTAGTGCGTAGTGCGGATTTTTTGTTGAAGAGTGAATGGTGAATGATCCATGCGGTCATCGTTCATTCAGAGTTGGTTTAGATTGTGTTTATGGTTGTATGAGATTCGCAGATTTTGGTGACTATTTTTGACAATATTCTTGTTTAAAGATACTTTGATATTTAAGACTTCGTTCAAAAAAATGTTTATGGAAATCTTAACGTTTTTTGTTTTTTTTAGAATTTGCGAGACGATCTAGACACGTGCAGAGGGGACTGGTTCAACGACTTACAGTAAAAGATCTCTTGAAAGGAATTTTAGGCTGCTTTTGTCTAGGAGTGGGACACTACAGGTTATAAAAAAAAGAAAATTTTAAGTTTTTTTTCAGCAGCTTTTTTTCTTTTAGATGTTCTGATTCAATTACAGAATCAGAACATCTAAAAGAAGTAATATTGAATTTCCTTAATTATGTACCAACTCATTTGAAAAACAAAAATCAATCGACTGTTCCAAAATCGAAACCACAGAAATATTCACACAAACCATCGCAAAAATACCTTTTAATCAATTACTTCCATATTCAACTTTCAATTGAACAAATTACTTCAAAACATACGCTGTTCATATTAAATTTACTTCGACAAACTCAGTAAACATTTCCAAGTAAACGAAGGGACAACTTTGTCACATACTTCTGGAACATTCGTTACATTATTCAAGTTATAGACTTTTTCCGATGCAGTGTAAATAGGAAATTGAATTTTGCCGAGTGTACGCGAAGTTAGCCGACCGTGTGTAGACGCTCGTACTTGCATGCTAATCTTAGGACGAGTATACACACACATTCTCGGACCGGGAATTTTGAAGGTTGAGTTGGTCACAAGTCTTAAAAACTCTGCAACTCTGATACGCCAAGAAAAGGTCTTGAGGTCTTATCCCAGACAAACACCTCTGATTTTTCGAATTCATGTGTGTTTTGTACAATTTTTACTTGCTTCGATGAAGCAAAGCATAGTAAAGAAACCAGAATGCCTTTTTATCTTTTTTTGGGAGGTTGGAAATCATCAAAATAACCCCTCCCGCTCTGGGCAGAGCGAAAGGGATTGTCATACTTTTACTGACTAAAAACCACCCATGTTTCTTCTTATCCCTTGCGCCGAGGCCGCGGTATCTATTTCGAACAACCTGCAGCCCCGATGGGAAACTAGCATGCCTGAGGGATATTTCTCAACGCAGAAACACCTATCAGGTTAGGTTAAACAAAAATTAAACGGGTTTGGTGACTTAAATGTGGAATATGCATTAACTAAGTCTAGTGTAAATGTAAATGCATAATAATTGTTTAATATCGAAGCCTATACACATCCAAGCTTTTAATATAACTAAAATTTCTCTTTAACACAGCACAAAAATTCAGTTTAACAATAACAATCTCGATTGCAGAATCATTCTCACCACTCGAACTCTCGTAGTAGCTTAAATTCAGCACCACCTTGCATCTTACACTACATGTTGCATGTGTCTTAGACACAAACCATAATTTGGTGTGATTGTTAGCAGTGAACTCGTAGACCACAGAAATGTGGTTATATGCATCAAAAGTACAGTCTGCACAAGCCCTTATTCTTCCCGGACTTTCTTTCTTGCTCGTTTTAACTCTAACTCAAGAATCTATTAAAGTTATACGAACGATTTAAACTACGCCAAGACTACGTATAATGAAGGAAGTAGTTTCTATAGATTGAACGATTATTCGCAAGTTTTATAGGGTCGTTGTAACAAATTATGTCAGAAGAATTTATGGGACTGAATTAAAAGTTGTAGTTAATTTTTACGACGTGGTTACAGGTTAATGCTCGTTTTAAAGACCGGATTAATGAGGTAAGTGACAAGGTTAAAATGGTAAGATTATATTACATAAGTAGTTAAATAGATATTAAGGGTAAGCTGGTATGTAAGCTCGCCATCCGTCCGTCTTATGACGACGACAGGCCGTGTCGACGGCGCGTTCGTGTTCCACGCGCGCCTCAAATAGATGTCAGCAACATGGAAGGGGCCCGCAAGGGCCGACGCCCGTCGGGGCTGCGGGTTGTTCACAGATACCGTGGCCTCGACATGAAGGGCTAAGAAGGAACATGGGTGGTTTTTAGTCAGTAGAAGTCTGACACTCCCTTTCGCTCTGCCCAAGAGCGGGAGGGGTCATTTGATGATTTTCCACCCACCATAAATAAATAAAAAAGGGTAAGCTGGTATTAAACAGTTTCTTATGTGTGGAGAAAAACATTAAGAAGATTATGTTGTACGAAGAGTTGGTAATAAAATTCATGTAACCTGAAATAATTTAGCAAAGAGGTTATTCATTTTTGATGACCGTGTTTTGATCTCTTCTTTGTGAGTGGAGACTGATTGAGTTCGCTGATTTTTTTTCTTCAGTAGCACTAGACCACTGAGCAAAAGTCACACACACACAAAGAGGTGACGAGATGATCGGGACGCGTACAGGGCTGGTTCGAGGAAGCACATGGAAAGAGCATATTGAAAGAATTGGGGGAGGTCTTTGCCCAGCAGTGGGACAGTAACGGTTACTGAAAAAACTAAGTAACTAACTGAGCGAGTTATTTTTCGTCATTGAACAGGAGAATGTGCCGGAACTTTTAGCGGATACGGAAAATAACGTCACGAAAAGGACAAGAGGTTTCTTTTACGCTTAATCCCGTGGGAAGTAGGGAAGTAATATTTCTGTTTGTAGTTTGATCATATATCCCCATGGTAAAAAATATTGTGTTAAAAGTTAATGGAAGAGAATTTCACAGAAATACCTAATGTCAAAGATAAAACATCATCATCTGCTTAGCCTTTGCCCAACTATGGAAGGGTCGGTTTACCTTAATACCAGTATTTAACATCTCTCAACTACCTATTGACCTCCATTTACTATAAATCACCCTTTGGTATAATACCGGTTGTCAGACTTCCGGACTCAAGGCTTCAGATCTTTTTTTTTTTTCCGGGTAGAAAATCATCAAATAACCTCTCCCGCTCTTGGGCAGAGCGAAAGGGAGTGTCAGACTTCTACTGACTAAAAATCACCCATGTTCCTTCTTAGCCCTTTATGTCGAAGACGCGGTATCTCTTGCGAACAACCCGCAGCCCCGACAGAAAGTTTCAGATCAACAAATGGTACCTACCCAAAAAACAATATACTTTGACGAGCAAACACGTCACCACCAATAATGTAGTTAATCCAAACCATTGACTTTAACAACAAAACAAAAAGCAAGATTAGATAATAGAAAAATGATTTCCAACTCTACGCAGTGCTAAAATCACAAGTTAACCCCGTATAACCCGACCGAAACGCGTAGACACACAAAACAGAAAAGGTTGAAACAAAAAAGGCACAATTTCCACAAACCAGTATATCACCCACAATCATTTATCAGAATATAACTAGTGGGGCGGAATAGGATACATTGGCTTGGACATTTTCGTCCGTGTACGCTTTTTGCGAACATTTTTTGCTTTATTTTTTGTACAAAGCTGCTTTCTGGGGCTGTATGAGTGCGGCTTTGTACAAGTATTTTCGTTTTAAATGCGGCGGATTGATTTTTTTGCACGTTTTTGCTAAATATTTGGCAAGGAACGTTTTGGTAGGTAAGTGGCACGTATCTTTTAATAAGGTTATGGGATCGAATTCGAAATAGAAAATTGAGTTTGTCGGTTTTATTTTCTTCTAAAATATTATCTTGATTCAATATTTTACATGAATATTAAGGAATTACCAAACCACCCAGCCAGCAACCAGTCTTACCAAAGGGTATCGTATTATCTAGTATTAACTAGGTTGTGGAGGTCAGATAGGCAGTCGCTCCATGTAAAATACTGGTACTCAGCTGCATCCGGTTAGACTGGAAGCCGACCCCAATATAGTTGGGAAAAGGCTAGGCAGATGATGATGGTGATAAGGAATTAGCTCTTGAATGACGTTTTGTAGAATGGTGATTTCTTCATTCAGTTTTAATTCATTTAATCTACATGGCCAAATATCGCACATGATAGAAAGGTATGGAAAGAGAAAGGGGAGAGCTTTGCTCACCAGTGGGACAATAAAAAAAAAACTTGATACAAAACAATTCTGTCCTTGTCATTACAAATGCCTGACTTGACTAACAGCATAATATAAGTCTACATTTGACCAAATTCACCCCAATTCATTTACCATCGACCCCTATTCACCAAATCCACTTATTTAGCAGAAAGTATACCCAAGACCACTTTGTTAACCCGTATTGACCTCACTAACAAAAACCCAGAAAAAAAACACGAGTTAGTTACTTTCCCGTCTATCCTCAAAGTTCCTGTATCGTTAGAATATCAATGTGATACAGAAGAAAACTTCGTACTTCGATACTTCGTTACTGTATTTTAAACGTTTTCGTCAAGAATTTGGAAGCAAAAGTTGTAAAGTGAATTCTTGATCCGTAGATGTCTGTTGGTGAAAGCGTTGCCCGTGACCCGACGGTATAAAGATTGAATTAATTATTGTGGTGGAACCGTTTCTAGCATTTAAATGTGGCTTCGCGGAGTAATTGCGTAACACTTACAGCTCCAATGCTAGTCGTGACAACTCGGGCGTATCCATTGCGTTATTTACGTTACGTTATATTATATTTAAATATACCTCCTTACCGATTTCGGTAACGGTGTCCCTTTAAAACTGTTTACTAGCTTTGTGCCCTTTGTAGATTATAGCCCATTTAATCTTATAGAGAGAAGGCCTGTGTCCCAGCAGTGGGAACATTATAGGCCGATTATGCTTAATATGATGTTCTTGTAAAAGGCCAACCAAATTATTTTTTTTTCTTTAAAAAAAATGTTGCCCCACACTAGGAATTTCTCCTGTATCGTGGGTGCGTTCACAAACAACTATCTGCAGGCCATACAAATATTTGTACCGTGCGGGAATCGAACCCGCGACATGCAGCGCAGCAGTTCAATCGCTTAGCCACTGCGCCAACCGTGCCGTCGAACTTCTTTTATTAATTCACTAAAATGGCATCTGTAAGTGTTAATACATAAACAACGTTCTCCAAACACTCCTACATCAACACCGACTTTTCCAGAAACAGCAAGACTACATAAAATTGTATGTACAACAGTCAAAAAGCAAGTCAATTCGAGTTTGGAACTCTCGCAACAGCCCAATTTGCATCGCGTAAACGCACGTACACAACCCTAAAAAACTTGTCTACATTTATTGAGTTTAAGACCCTCCTCGAGCCCTTGATTAGTTCCAGGTAAACAGTTTTCTGGGTTAATTTATCCAAGAATAGCTTCTTATTTACTTTTAAATAACTAGATGTTGGAGGTCCAGAAATTTCTATTAAATAAAACGATATTAATGAATTTATTTTATGTTGGGTCGGGTTAGATTGGATTGTCTATGTTGGTTGGGTATTGAGAAAATAGACGATCAGGAAAATTGGCGATGGTGAAATAAAGTTTTGGTTTTTATGTAATCTATTTGGTAAGACTTCGACTCGGAGAATTAAACTGCATGGGATCCCCATTTTTTTTAAACGACTTCCAAAAAGTGGAGGTTATCAATTTGTTGTTTTTTTGTGTGTGAATATTCAACGATATCGTTGTTAAGAGGGTACATCACACCCCCGTTTCGACAGATAGGTGTAAGTTCCATTTAAATGGGATTAAACCTGTATTGTTTACAATCTATATATATAAAAATGAAACCCGTTTTCCGTTGTCACGACTTGGCATGAAAACGGCTTGACCGATTTGGCTGATTTTTTTTTTTAAATGTTCGTTGAAGTTCAAGGATGGTTCTTACGGCGAGAAAAATTCGAATAATGGCCGGAAAAGCCCTAAAAACAGCCCTTTTCTTTTTCCCATACAAACGTTTTCTAACTAAAACGTAAAATCAATTTGAGCTTTAATACCGTACCCATAAAGTTCAAGTGTTAGTGGAGAGGTTCCGGGAAGGCAAAACAATTGAGTGACGTTCAGTTGTTCAGTCAACGAATGACAACTTCAAACAGACCATACGACATTATCACAATAATCACAAATAATTACTGTTTCTTTCCCAATAGAAAAACGATTTTTCAAATGGTGTTTGCGTATAATATAAAAATTAATTGCTGTTAGTTAGTCGCGCTAGAACTAGAGAACGGGTAGACCGATTTGTCTAATTTTGGTTTTGAAACATTTGTGGCAGTCCAGAGAAGGTGAGAAATTAGTAGTATGTAGGTAGGTAGGTAATAGGTAGTTGGTACGTAGCCAGGTAAAAGGGCATTGCAACGCACGCGGGGTACAGCTATATTATATAAAAATGAATAGCTGTTCGTTAGTCTCGCTAAAATTCGAGAATGGCTGGACCGATTTGGCTAATTATAGTGTTGAATTATTCGTGGAAGTCCAGGGAAGGTTTAAAAGGTGAGAAAGTTTTAGGTAGGTAGGCAGGGTAGTAGGTAGAGTAGTAGGTAGGGTAGTAAGTAGGATAGTAGAGTAGGTAGGGTAGTCGGTAGAGTAGTAGGTAGGGTAGTAAGTAGGTAGGGTAGTAGGTAGGTCGGGTAGTAGGTAGGTAGCTAGGGTAGTAGGTAGGTAGGTAGGATAGTAGGTAGGTAGGGTAGTAGGTAGGTAGGGTAGTAGGTAGGTAGGGTAGTAGGTAGGTAGGGTAGTAGGTAGGTAGGGTAGGAGGTAGTAGGTAGGTAGGTAGTTGGTACACAGGCAGGTAGTAGGTAGGAAAAAGGGCATTGCAACGCATGCCGGGAACAGCTAGTGTAAAATAAATGCATAACAAATATTTATATATTGCAACTAAAAATGGAAAAATAGTTCAGATAAAAGATATTATAAGTGGATTTGTGCCCGGTTGATGGCAATAGGCTCGCCCCCTATTACATGGGACTTAAACATAACTGGCGAAATGTGGGTGTAGGTACTATTAGGAACACCTCTGCCTAACCCTTCGGGGATTAAAGGCCTGATGTTATGTTATGTGTTAGTTCAGATAAATCTTCATTAGCCTGTTTTCTTATATTAATTTCGATTTACTATCCTAGTCACACGAACATTTTTCAGAATGTTTTTATTGAAGCTGATGATCATTAGCAAATACCCTCATGACGAAACTTAGACCCCCAGCCGACTAAGGGTTAAATCCACATCAAAGTCAACTTCCGCAAAAGACTTTTCGTCGTACCAAAGTTTTTTTGTCTTTCCACACACCAACTCAATATTTATAGAGGAAAAAACGTTCGATCCTGGCAAAAGGCTCTGAAGAAATGTTGTTTATTTTGGTAAATGCAATTACCCTTTCTGGGACGGCGGACGAGTGTTAAATTACTATTTTATTAAGGACCTCCAATATAATGCTTAAGATTGGTAGTCACGTAATACTAAGTTTTAAGGGTTACTCTCGACTGTTGGGTTAGAAAGAGAGGATTAGAGGTAAGTGCGTCTACTTACCCGACTGCGGCGAAGCCCAAAAGGAGGGTCATGTTTTTTATTTTTACTTTGTCTAAACTGCTTTACCCTTCGGAAGTTACAGACGCGATGTTATGCTATGTTATTCTATACATAGACTAAAACGTGCTTGCGTAATTACTACTCGCTGGATAAAATAGGCTTAGCCAGACAGGAGGTCACGGGGAAGACCTTTATGAAACTCACACATACCAGGGAAACATGATTCAAAAGAGAAAATCAAAATTTAAAAGTCATTTATTCAAACTAGGCTGATAATCAACACTTTTCGAACGTCATTTACTTTACTTATTTACAAGAGACAGTCCCCCAAAACGCCCACCCTTCGACACTTCCTAGTGTTTTTGCTGGAAAGAGGAAGTGGCGGAACAAATTCACAAGCAACATCTTTCTGGTAGGTGTCTGAGAGGACGCATAAAGTCACACTTATATAAGAAAAGGCTGCTGATAATGCTGGCTGCTGGTGACGGCACGGTTGGCGCAGTGGCTGAGCGATTGGACTGCTGCGCTGCGTGTCGCGGGTTCGATCCCCGCACGGAACAAATATTTGTATGACCTGCAGATAGTTGTTTCAGGTCTGGGTATTTGTGTATGTGAGTTTATATGTTTGTAAACGCATCCACGATACAGGAGAAATTCCTAGTGTGGGGCAACGTTTTATAAAAAAAGAAAAGAAAGAAGAAGAATTATATTTAGAACAGGAAAGTATTGTTGAAGATTTAACTAACAGTTAATACCGACATCCATACTTGCCATAACACCTACATAAGTATTTAAATAAATGCGCAAGTCTGTAGGTCTGATATTTTTGTACCTGTCAATGACTAAAGCAATACACCGATTGTTATAAAACTATAAATTCTAGTATCGATAGTGTATTTGTAATAAAATACTGATATTTGTGTAAAAAGTACAACCAAAGTCGCGGACAAAAGCTAGTTTCCTTACAAATATGTAGATTTTCCTACAATTTGCATCCTCCTTGATAAATGCGTCCTCAAAAGGTGGCAAAAGGCTCAGTTTACCCGAACAGGGATAAAAGCGAAACCGATATACATGTACCTTCGGGATTTCGAGGGCCGATATCCGAAGTTACCAAAAATAAACTTAAACTTTGAAACCAGAAAGGATAGGTCAACAAAACTTTGCACAAAGGTAAACCTTGCTTTGGAAAGGATTTGCGTGGTAGTTAGGTGTTTTTTGTGGAAAAAGTGTTGTTTGGACTTAGATAAGAAATGAAGAATTAAGTGTGTAGTGCCAGTTTTTAACAATAAACAAATGTCTTAATAAATGCGCAATAAGGATGTATACTGACTAAAAAAATATGATTCTAATTAGTCCGTCTGTTAGATTATCAAAAAATATTGGATACGTATTTTTTGTTTTATCAAATCATTAAAAATTGACGAAGATAAAACGCGTCAAAGATTTGAGTGGGGGTCGTGACGTCACTCACCAGTAAAGAATGTCATACTAATGTCTTAGAATATGACGTCACACGAGTTTTCAAAGCACTGTATCGTCTTCATTGTTTGTTTACGTGAAAAAAGAAAAAATACGTGTCCAATATATTTTGGAAATCTACCTGACGGACTAATAATTTTTTTTAGTTAACTACCCTATTAGAGAAGCTCGTGATTTAATAAACAGCTGCTAGTTTCGATCTTTAGGTTAAGCCGCGCTTGCCTATGTTGGTCCGTAGATGGGTGACCACCCTTTACATACCGAGTATCCTCCTTGCCTCAGAAAGTAAGTTAAAGCTTTGGTCCCGGCCGTCTTTTGAAGGTCTTTGATAGGCGTTACAGGTAGTCAGTATCCTGAAAGTCTGACAAGCAGTGTTACCAATAGGTATCGCATAACCTAGTACTAACTGGGTGTGGTCAGATAGGCAGACGCTCCATGTAAAATACTGGTATTCAGCTCAAAGTGGTAAGACTGTCCTGAAAGTATGACAAGCAGTGTTACCAAGGGGTATCGTATTACCCGGTACTAATAATATTAATTTAGGTTAAGTTTCAAAATACATAATGAAGTTACACTTACCTAACAGTTAGTTAGCAGGTAGTCAAATAATATTTTAGTATGTCAGTAGATCCAATATAAATTGATGGGTGGTTGATTCTACGAAAACCTTTAATAATTGTATTTCATCTCGAAACTCGATACTCCCGTAATTTACCTAACCCACCTACTGGAAAGGTCGGCGTAGATACACAACCAATTCCAAGACCAACCTACATATTTGTACAATTTAACGAAATTAGATCCAATTCACACATTGGTAAATTGGTCCAAACATTGGCCAAAGCAGCCAACATTAAACAAAATTTCAAAGACGCTTCTGAAAAGCGAATGTACGTAGTGGATTGGAGTGGGTAAAGGGAAGCTACTGAAACTGAATTAGCTTGGTAGGCTCTGTAAACTCGACGCTGGAACTCAGTTGGAACGTGACGTACATACAATTTGTTAAGTACGCGAAATATGTTGATTCCGAAGGCCTTCCGGAATTTATAAGGTTCAGTTTAGGAGTTATAGTGGCTTTTTAACATATCATTACGGCTGTAATCTCCGAAATGTTAGGCAAAGGTGCACCTAACGGTACGCCCCACATTCTGCAAGTTCTTTTTAAGTCCTATGTTATGCGGCAAGCCTAATTCGATCAACCGTGCACAAATCTAGACTCCGTGGCTGCTACAGAGACTGTGGGAAAATCACAATAACAATTTGCCCGACCAGGGAATCGACCTCAGGACCATGAGGTCTTGAGTTCGATTCCTGGGTCAGTCGTGTCAGCCGTGCCGGCTCAGCCGTGGCGTTTGTAACGAGGCCGTTTTTCAACAAAATAAAATTACTGTTTTCAAAAATTCCCTTTGACTCAATTTTACGCTCTAAAATATCAAAATTGTGAAACATTTTTTGATTAAACTCTGTCCAGAAAAAAATGCTATCAATATTTTCACATAAAGCCATTGTTGTTCAAATAAGTAGCATACCCTTTTTATAATAATTCATGGTTCAGGGCGTAATAACTGATAACTGCCGATACTTGATTCCCAAGAGTAATAACCACAACAAAAGGATCCTCCCATACGTAATTCTGAATCACAAAGCCGACTCGTACTAAGCAACGAAAATAATAACCCTTCTTTTATCGTATCCGAGGAGAAATCCTTTCAATCAATTTGGAGAATATAACAAAATCGTAAACTTAGTTCAGCTCTTTCAATGGGAATTGGTCGTAATAGGAAGCCATGGCCAGATCGCCCCATCTGCCAAAAATGTATACCGACTTTCATTAATAAAACTGCAAACTTTTGGAATGCAACTAACCAATATTGTAATCTTTCTTGTTTCTTTTTATTTGTATGGTTTGGTCGCCCATGGACCTCTGATTCAGTTTTAAATACCATCGAGATTTTTTCTCAACCAAGCTGGTTATCTTGGTTTGGCTCACGATGTTTTCCTTCACCGAAGCAAGTCATAATTTATACAATACGCACATGAATCCGAAAAATCCGAGGTTCTTGTCTTACTTGATTTGACATACTTTTGTATGACAAAAGTGTCAAAACCTTTACTAAGGGATGGCCTAAGTAATCATTAAAGCTCTCTGAGAGCGGCAGTTAAGTTTACATTTTAGATCCATAGATCTCAGATCTTAGTCATAACTAAGTAGTCCGACTGTCACACCACAAGACTCATCATCATCTTCCTACCCTTATCAAATTCTATTTTGGTTCGGCGCAACACGTTCTCTTTTTCCATTCTTCCCTGTTAGACGTCACGGTGGCATTTACTCCTTTCTCTGTCATAACATTCCTCACACAATCCATCCATCTTATCTTTGGCCTCCCTCTTCATCCATCAACATTTATATCCATCACCTTTTTAGTCACATGCGATTTGTCCCTCCTCATAACATGTCAGTACGACAACATTCGATTCCCTTTTAATTTTTCTGTAACTGGCGTAACTTTTAAACTTCCTCTAATATACTCGTTCCTCACCTTATCTATTCTTGTCACACCACACATCCACCTCAACATTCTCATCTCAGCTACATGCAATCTTTGTTCATCCATCTTCTTCACAGCCACACACCTTCATACACCACAAGGCTATCACTACTAAATAATACTGTGGAGCTGTCTCCCTTCACCTCTCAATCCTATTTCAAATTCCTAAAAATCATCTACGCAAGGGAAATTCTTTTTTTGTATTGGCAACACCAAACTCATCAAGATGAACGCAGCCTTAAGCATTTAAAAACTCTTGTAAACCTAAGGAGGTCGCAATCAGATGAATTTGCGAGCGAAAACTTTTTAAAATAAAATTGATAGCTGTGGTTAGCGCCGCGGCCGGAGGGCCAGTGTTATTTTTTAATTAAATTTTTCATCTTTCGCTTTTGAAGATACTGATATTTAATAATAATTATGGAATACTTTTTTGCGTACATATTTTTGAGCAGAAATGCTTTTGTTTGCTTTTTGTTGTCTCATCAAATATTTCTATAATTAAATTTGTATGGAAAATGATAGCACAACAATTATTATGTTTCATCGGTTTGTAAATATGCGAATACAGCATCTGCGTATAGCTTTTCCCAACTATGTCGGAGCCAGCTCCCAGTCTTACCAGATTGAGCTGAATACCAGTATTTTACTTGGAGCGACTGCGTCTGACCTCCACAACCCATTTAGCTCTAGGTAATGCGATACCCACTGGTAAGACTGGTTGTCAGACTTTCGGGCTACTCACTCCCTGAAACGACTGACAAAGTTCTAAATGACTGCTGAGACCAACGGCTTCCCGTCGGGGCTGCGGGTTGTTCGCAAGAGATACCGCGGCCTCGACATGAAGGGCTAAGAAAGAACATGGGTGGTTTTTAGTCAGTAGAAGTCTGACACTCCCTTTCGCTCTGCCCAAGAGCGGGAGGGGTTATTTGATGATTTCCCACCCATAAAAAAAAAAGACCAACGGCATAACGTGCTTTCCGAGGCTTGAAACTTGGTATGTAACGTGTGGTCACCCATCCACGGATCAACCTTGGTGAGCGCGGCTTAACCTGAACATTGACCCACGAGCTCCTCATCAAACATACTGTGGAATTGCTGTGGAAGTATAAGTATGATGAATAAACTAAAATTAAAATTTCATGAAACTTTTATCTCTGTGGTCAAAATTGCCTAATACAATAAATTTTATTTACACTGGTTACAAATATATTATTATTAACACCCATTTATAACTAAAACACTATATTGAACCTCCTTTTACATTCTACCCAATTTTATCTTCACAGCACACTTATCGACCGATAAATAAAACTGAACCTTACCTCAGAGGACCTAATGACCATAACGAGGTACACACATGTAAGTACCAAAGAGTAACCTGATCACGCCATTGGTCAGGGATAGGGTAAGCTCACCAGTTACAGTACCTAATGGTGACTAAGGTAAGGGCACCAGTAAATGGCGACTCATTTAATTTAATTGTTATTATCCTTCAGTACCCACCAAATGACTTTCAATGGCCCCCGGTAGAAGGTTCCCGGAGAAAAATTAGGAGGTCCCGATTATGGTTATTTTTCTTTGGCGATTGATTTGGACCCGTGTTTTGAAGAAGTGTAGGTTGACACTCGTAGGTAGTGGTTGGTCCCTTCGGGTTTCAACAGGTGGGAATTTATTACGATAACCCTTTTAGTTAGTGTTTTTTTTTATGTAGTGAACAGAGAAAGGTCATACTACTTTCCTTTAAGTATGATCAGTAACCTGGATTGGAGGCCTTAATTCCCTGGCTGGAGGCCTTCATTTCAAGGCATCCACAGGAAAGTCCGGTAAAGCAGTAGCCATCCGATCTACGAAGAACTGCGAGATGCCCTTCACAAAAAAAAAATTGGTGGTGACACACGGACAGACTGACGGACAAGAGAGTCCCACTGCTGGGCAAAGCTCTCCCCTGATTCCTTCCAATAGCTGTTTCCCATTCCTCCTCGTATCAGTCATCTCCATGATTTCGATAAAAGAATATCATTAAAAATGCTGATGATTTGAAATTGCAATATAAATGTTACACAAGCAAGCTCAAATATAAACTCAATATTCTCAATTAATCACACAACTGCTTTCAAACATCATACGAAAGATACCTATCCTAAAGTCCTATTTCAGAGAATTATCACTATATACCTTACACAGTTGACATAACCTAATACGAACAATACGAACAATATCAATTCCCCAATTACAAAGGGCTTATCCAATTGATCAAGCGCTTACACTTAGCTTCCCTCTGACAGGGCCCGCATGCCAACAATTAATTATCTGCTAATGTAAATGAGCTTATAAATTAGTTAGAATCATACTAGTGTAGTAATACTGGAAATATGAAATAACGTTAGATACATTAAGTGTGCTGTACAATTTTTGACTTTCGGCGCTGATGGGAGCAGTGAAAATTCAACAGAAAACTCGTGTCCCTTACGTTATTTCCCATTTACACGATCGGTAGGTGCTGTCACGAGACATAGATCTGAATTAATTAACCCTATCGAGCTTACACTACGTGAGATGGATGTTTTTTCGAATTATATGCATGTATCCTAAAAGGGATTAAGTAAACGCCATTGATATTAAAGTGCCATGATACAAAATCGCCAAAAGTGGAGAGATTTGCAAGAGACACTCAGCATTTGATGGCTAAGGTTGAAGAAGAAGAAGCAGAAAATATATACGTCTCAGTTCTGCCAATTTAAGCTAATAGCCTAAACCTGCGAATGTTTATACGCTAATCCGTGTAAGCGTTAAAAAAAAAATATATATATATTAATTGCAAAGGCAAAAAACTAAGCTACGTAACGTACGTAAGAATTTTATAAAAACACTCTACTGTTATCGTAGATATTATAATACACGCATCGGCAAAGCGGAGTGTATTAAAGAATATTCTAGAACGCCTTCAAAAGGTAAAAAAGGTACGACTTTTTGTGTCACTGATTTAATCATTAACCAGATTCAGCCACCTGTACCTTTTCGATTTTTCAATCAAACTTTTCTTAAAAACGGTCCTCCAAATGTTACTTTCTCGGAGCCCAAAATGAAACGGTTTTCCTTTTTCCAACTTTTTTAACCAAAAATCAATACAAAGAGCTCAAAGTTGTGTAACAAGGGTGTTCAATAAAGAACAGAATTGTCGATAATAATAATCGCTTTCAGTTTCTCTCCATTTTTTCCTTGAAACGTAATGGGCAGTTAAACATAAACGGCTTGAAAATTGCAAGCTGTTAGACGCTTTTAACATATTTTCCAGTATTTTAATAGTGGAAATTGTGTGCAAGCAATTTTGTGTAATTAACCGAGAAACCATTTAGTTAGACAATATCACGAGTAAATTACAGAAGTGTTGAGTCTATGAATTTGCATTCAGTAATAATTTGATAAAACACTGGATTTTATGGTTTTAGAATATCGCCGGTGATACTGCAATACCGCATAACTTATTTTTTTGTTTTAAGGCCTAGATTTTAATGAAATGAAATTGGTAATTAGACATTCTAGCTAGCTAGTTGGTGCTTACTAAAATAGTCGAAAGTTTCACTAACAGTTTTTGAATCCTAAAATAAAGAAAAATTCTATTCTATTCTTAGCACTATTTTTACCGGTTGTATGTAGCACGTCGTAGAGTTTACAAAAAACTAACAATTGAACAAGAAAACGAAAATACATTAAAGTCTATAATTAAAAATGTCTTATGTCTAAATACTTGAGACGGTTGTTGAAGACTAATGCGATAAGAAACAATTTAGATACAGACACGACGAGAGACTAGAACTACCAGTTACTAAGAGCTGTAGTACACGATCTGAAGGAAGGAACTTCGTGTCACAATCAGCATTTAGAATCTACAAAGTTTGAGAAAATCATCATTTTCCTGGTGTTTATCCCATTCTATTTGGGGTCGGCGCAACACGTTTTATTTTCCATTTGTCACGGTGGCATTTACTCCTTTCCCTTTCATATCATTCCTCACACAATCCACCCATCTTTGCTTTAACCTTCCTCTCACTCCCCATCAACATTCATATCCATCACCTTTTTAGTGACATGGGATTCAAAGATACAAAGTTCGAGACCAAAAAGCAAAAATTTCACGGTCAAAATATGTGTTACAGCCGTTTTCATTGTAATAAGCGACAGAAAATTTTATACTGTTGTTTCTAGAATTTATAATTATGTTGTACTGCATCCATGGTGATAGTACAAGCAGTGATAGCTTACTAGAGGTGTGATCGTCGGACGGCCGAGTCATAGGGCTCAACTTTGAACCCAAAACACGCCGGACCTCTGATTTTTCGGATCCACGTGTGTATTATTTAAAAACTCGTAAGCAAACCAGCATGCCTTTTTTTGGAACGAAGTTCCTTATCGCGCGTTGTGAAGGGGGCTAGACGGAAAAAAATCTTACGAAAAGTTGTCACGACACTTTTTGCTATAGTAAGCTATGCTGTGCGGCGTCGCATGTTTCTTTGTCTGTCTCTCTCTCTCTTATAGAAAGCAAGCCAGATATTTTCATTACTACATTTTTTTTTTTTACATAATAAAAAATAATAATAACTTCGTTCCATTCGAGTGTTCCTTGACACCTCTCAAGTTTTTTTTTTTTGGGCGGGTGGAAAATCACGAAATAACCCCTCCCGCTCTTGGGCAGAGCGAAAGGGAGTGTCAGACTTCTACTGACTAAAAACCACCCATGTTCCTTCTTAGCCCTTCATGTCGAGGCCGCGGTATCTCTTGCGAACAACTCGCAGCCCCAACGGGAAATCAGCATGCCTGGGAGATATTCTCAACGCCATATAAAGTCAAGTTAGAGACCCATACTATTTTGGTCCAAGGCTGCCCAACTCAAATGGGACTGGGCAGGACATGTCTGCCGCATGCTGTACAAACTGTGGGCCAACAGGAAACTGGTGCCCTGACACAGCGAGACAGGGTCGCGATAGGCCACGAAGGAGATGGTGGGCCTAACTAGATAAGTTCCGTCAGGAGTGGAACAGAGCAGGCTAGTAAAAAAAAAAAGTGGCCCACGGGCAGCATAAAACTCTGATTCCTGGTTAAGCACTAACCTCAAGCTAGAAGAGATGATAATAGTTTCCGTCACATCTATACTCTATACTAATATTATAAAGCTGAAGAGTTTGTTTGTTTGTTTGTTTGAACGGGGTAAACTCAGGGACTACTGATTGGAATTGAAAAATGCTTTTAGTGTTGGATAGTCCATTTATCGAGGAAGGCTTTAGGCTATATAACATCACGCCACAATCAATAGGAGCGGAGCATAAATGAAAAATGTTGCAAAAACAGGAAAAGATATTCCTTTTTGAGAGCTTCCGTTGCGTGCGCTGCGAAAACGGTTTAAGTTACGTAAATATCATGTATGAAGGAATTGTTGCTCTTTAAAAGTTCTAAAAAAAAGTCCGCGACAGCATATGTTTATCTTTTACGATTGACTCACTGTAACCATTTTTTTATATTAAAATGTTAGGTTAAAAAGAATTATATTTTGCGAAGCTTATTTAACCCATATGGTATTAATCTATATCTAAATAAATGTGTTTACTAGCACGAAAATTTAATATAGAATATTTGTGCCCTTTACTCTATACAGTTTAAACAAATATCTTTGAAGATATCGCAATGTAAAAATATACGGGCGACAAAATAATTAATTAATAATTAGCGCGTGGCAGTCATTCGGTCCGGTGCGGTAGGTACGTGGGGATTCTGGCTTCTGGGGGCTCCAGAGAAATTCAAATTCAAAATATTTACTGCACCATAATGTTTACAGGTACAAGGTGTTACTGTATATTAAACAGTAAGAGATACCTATAGTAATTGTTACTTTAATAATATAATCGAAGTCAATCTAAACTAATAGGTATTTTATAGCGGAAAGATAAGATTTGTTGTTTGTTACGAGTAGGATATAGCTCAATTTAATAAGTTGGATAGTCGATTTATCTAGAAAGGTTATAAGCTATATTATGTGTTGCAGACGAAGTTGCGTGGGTCAGCTAGTCTTCTATATCTACACTAATATTATAAAGAGGAAAGATTTGTTTGTTGGTTTGTAACGAATAGGCTCCGAAACTACTGGACCGAATTCAAAAACCGTTGGGAAGCTACACTATCCGCGGGTGACATAGGCTACTTTTTATCCCTATATTCCCACGGGAACGGGAACTACGCGGGTGAAACCGCGTGACGTTCGCTAGTTATTTACAAACCGCTTCCACATGACTCAAACCTGGGCACACCACATTCACTAAAACTATAACTATGTAACACTCGAACTTCTAGCCAACAACTATCTACAAACAGTCTTTACCTTACTAAACTCCTAACTATATTACAGTCAGTGCTAAAACCTAGAAATACTAGGAAAACATGGGCATCCCACGTATCTATTCGGCAAGTTTAGTATTTGTACGAGTATTTGGCTCAACTTTTTTCTAGAACAACAAAATTTTTCTAGAATGTTTGTATGTGGAGTGGACCTACCTAACAATTTTATTGAATAACCCTGTGTTTAGCCTACAGCAAAGAGGATTTCCCTCAAACATTTGTTGACGGTGATTTTGACTGATAACAGATTCTTATTGATCATTTGTACGTATCGAGTTTTCCATAAGTTATTGTTCAGTATGCCAGACTATAATATAGTGATAACAAAACCAGCATAATCTAGTCCCTAATTTAATTGAAACTCCATACTATTCTATGCTAGCTTGAGGTCAATGTACTACCATCGACTTGCGGTCGACTGCACTTTACACTTATATTTGTCGAGTGAATGAAGCATTTGCAATAAGAATTTTGTTGCGGTCAGATTATTGCTAAATGATGGTTACAATAAGGTTATTAAATTGTTGAGTATACCTATTTTTTGGGCAAAGAATCGGCATTGCCATCCAACGTGGGAATGCTGCCAGCGAATTTTTTGACACTCTGTATTTCTGGCCTTTTTGATATTTGTATATATTTTATTATAAGTTTAGTTCTGTAAATAATTGTAGTTTGTAAATATCGTTAATAAAAGTACGTAAGTAGTTTTGTTATGAGAATGAATGTATGGAGTTGTATATGCATCCAAAACGTTATCCGATAAAGACATTGTTGATAGAGTAACTATCGTACATTGCATGAAGTAAAATAAGTATACTCGTAAATTACCGCTACTACCAAGAACTATATACATTATTATTTATTTAAATTCTGGATTGTGTTTAACAACAGTTTAACAGACCGTGCAAACAGAAAAACGTATTAAAATATAATAATTCTCTTGTTACCTCTAAATCATCTAAGACCACTACTCACACAATAATCTCACCACTTACTATAGCATCCAGAGAACACAGTCGGCATATCTCTACATCCTGATTAAGAAGGTCACAGCCTGCAAAGGGTCCGATTACGCAAATAACAACCGTAAATAAAAGCGAACGTCCACAGGTCCGTTTTGATGGAGGTCCATACTTACCTGAAACAAACAAATGGGGTACTTAGTTATGTATATTATGAGTTAAATATTAACTTGTGTATAGTAACAAGATCGGGGTAAATGATGTGAGTTTTGATCTTGACTTGTTGTTAATGTTGTATGTGTCTAGTTGATTTTGAGTAGTTACATCAAATTCTTGTAGTATTTTATAGCTTTTTGAAGTGAAAACTTCTTTAGCCGCGTTGTGCACTTTTTTGGGATTGGTAAAAAATGTTAGCGTCGGGATATGTGACCTGATCGAAAATACGTAAGACGGCGCAGGGCGCTTATGCAAATGTGCGTGTGTGTCAAATGTCAAAAAAATTAAATGTCAATAAGTGCAAACTTCTTTATCGGCGAATGATAGTACTGTTATGCCGTTAAATAGGTAAAGCAATTCGTGTGAAATTATTCCCTAACCATTACAAAATATTCATAAATGCAAAACGTTAATGTTGCAACCTGTCTTTTTTTTCAAAATGGGCCTGATTTCGACCTCGATCACGCCTGATTAAAAGCGATGGATGAAGTCTTTGATGGAACGAGCGTGCCCAAAAGATGCTTGTGCACTCTTGCTTTGAAGGCAGACGGGTAAAATGTGAGAAAGAATCGTTATCAAATCATTGTTTCCTTACAATAAAGTCAGACGCCTGCCGGGTGCAAGTACATTGATATAACCTACCATTAGCTGTTACTGATTCAATAATTTTGATTTCGTGAAATGGAGGAGTATGTCGGAGATGACCAACTGAATTGTGGGCTACTTGTTGTAGAACTAATGGGCAACAATCAGCCATTTTTCTGCTGACCCCGTCCCGGAAGGCGTGTCAGTCATGTTCTGACTAAAATCGACCCATGTTCCTTCTTAGCCCTTTGTATACAGGGCCGCTTTATCTCTTTCGAACAGACCCGGCGGGCATCGGCCCTTACATTGACAGCTTTTTTTTTTTTTTGACGGGTGGAAAATGATCAAATAACCCCTCCCGCTCTTGGGCAAAGCGAAAGGGACTGTCAGACTTCTGCTGACTAAAAACCACCCATGTTCCTTCTTAGCCCTTCATGTCGAGGCCGCGGTATCTCTTGCGAACAACCCGCAGCCCCGACGGGTTACATTGACCCCTTCCATTATGTTGACTTCTCTACAACAATCAGCCTATGATGTCCTTACTGCTTAGACACAAGATTCCTGTCTTTGAGAGGACCTCCATACATTGACTCCCACACATTACTTGGGTGGCTAAGTAAACTTGATGATTATACTGATACATTATATTAACATTTCACTTATGGTCTCTATCTCTTTATAATTGCCATACACACACAAATTATAACAAACTCTTGTGTAGTAAGCACGATGAAGGCAAAGAAGAAGACCCCGCGCCACCCCGTCTACCGTGAAAATAATATCACGTGCTTTCGACACAACGACACGCGCTTGCATTGCGGACAGACTCAGTAATTTACAATATTGAAGCCTTTCACTGAAGGGCGAGAAATATCATCATCATCATCAGCCTATAACTGCAGAGACTCAAGCCGCCTCCCGGAGACGGGTGGGCTATAATCCACTACGCGGGCCCAGTGCGGGTTGGTAGATGTCACATGTCTTCGAGTTTTTTGGTTCTAGGACATCGTATCCTTACGATGTTTTCTTTTACCGTTTTGAGAGCAGTGGTGATGAAATAAATGACACAAAGTAATGCGCCAGCCTGGGTTCGAACCCACGACTCGCTGTACGTAAGTCGGGGCCGCCGTCGCTGGGCCACCGCTACTCACTCGAAAAATATGTGCAATCATAAATTTATTATGCATTCAATTTATTACGATTAACGCTGATATTTTTTTACACAATGACACAAACATCCATTTTAATGGTGATCAATCTCACTTAATGGTTTCCCTATATGAGTTTAAAATTCTATCCTGCGAAAATTATCACACCGATATTTTTAAAACAATACATTTTATGAATAAAATTGGCTATAACTGTAGTCGTCTCTAGGTACAATATTTTACAAAAATCAGTAGAATAAATATTTAATGCTTTATACTTGTTAAAAAAATCTAGTAATTAAACAGCTTCCTCGTTTTTAATAGTTTATATTTGTTTGTAAAGTCTACAGCTATCTTATTTTACATAACTAAACTAATATAACTACCAGTAAATACCACCAAAGACCTTTTGATCGATGCTTAACCTTTCACAGACATTGCACCGTAGTCAGAAATATCAAATACAAATTCCGTTTTGGTAAATCTTAGCTGTATTCCAGTGACCTAAAAGCACTTTATGATATCCAAATATTTGCAGAACATTTTCTGCCAGTGAAGTATTCAGTTAATTGCCAGTCCACAGAGATAATACTTAAAATAGCTAGTTAATATTTTAGAATTAGTACTGGGCGTTTACTAAATACCGTTAACGATAATTAGGTTCATTCATTGGCTCGATTGAGCTCTTTAGGAATGGGATATTTATGTTGAATATGTTTTGTACGTAGTGAAATGCAATGAATGATTGTAGCAGGTGGTATTATCTGGTTTCTGGCAACCTTTTTGGGTCAAAAAATGTTGCAGTTGCTTATTTTGATGCCTGATTGAGCCACTTCGTGAACAAAATTACACTGTTACAGTTTTGCATTTGGAAAAGCTAACCAAATAACTTTTTCTTTTGATCAAAGTATCAAAATGTTATCCTTATTTACAAGAACTGTAATATTTTGTAAAACTTGTTTTGCAATTTATTTATCTGTGTTTACAATTTATTAGTATACCATGGTGTTCCTTGGTTTAATAAAAAGTTTACAACTTTGTCTATGGTAATAATATTTATTTTATCTTTTCTATCTACTGTACTCTGCTACTCTTCCCTTCGGTCTTCAAAGTAAATTAAACTGAAGTACTGAACACAGTAAACCAATAGCATTTAAATGTTCACATTGTGCGTTTAACTCGTCCTACACAAACGTACGGGTCCAGACCAAAAAGCGAAAGTTAATATTTATGAAATATTAATTAATTTGCATTTAAATAATATTTGAAGGACTCTTAATAAGTAAGAAGCAAAGGTAGTATGATGATAATACCGATCGAAGCCGTTTCACATCGCAAACATTATAAAACGAACATGTGTACATATTAAAGTTGCATCGTACTATCATAGTAATTAATTAAAAGATTGTACCGCCACCAAATAGGGCTCATCGGTGAGAGCTTGTTATACCGCTGAAAATATCGGTGTCCGCAAAGTCAACAGTTCAGCATAATTGAATCGACATAGGTAATGGTCGTGATAAAGGAAGGTGGGAGCCACATGTACGGGGGGAACCACGTGCAGAAACTGTGCGAGCGAGACACCAACACGCTCCCTCTGTCACACTAATGGCTGACGTATACGTGTGCTTACAGGTAGCGTGGGTACGGTGCGTGTAGTCTGGCGCAACATATGTTCCACATCGAAATATATGCCACATACCGTCCCGTTATTTTGTTTCATAGGTACGTTCGTACGTAAATAGGCCTCTGTTACAAGTTTCGATTTCGATACGCCATTGTGAGGCGGCGTTTGATAACGAATTCAATCATGGAGAAGTAGGTGACGCAATTTGCGTTCACACGCCTCAAGGAAACGATCGTAAAGGGATTTTTGTTTCCCCCGATAGCACCAAAAAGAAATATTGCAATGAATATAAGGTAGAATTTTCTTTAATCTATGGTTGATATTTAATCTGTAAATATTTCTGTCAGTTCACTTAACATGTCATTATTACAAAACTATTTGGATTTATCACACATAAATTTTACAGATCTAAATAGTATGTTTTACTAACAAAAATGCAGTGTTTCTTTTACGCAAGCCATTGATAAAGAGTTAAAACAGAAGATTTTTTCTTATACGGCGCGATGTCTGTACTTATTGAAAGCTCCACGGTACTGCTCATTATAACTAATGTAACACAGATGCTAATCATTTCGTGTTTGATGAATCCACTCACTGATGTCGTTACTTTGTCCAAATATATAAAACAATTCAACGAACAAGTGAGGTCAAGTGAAACAAATACCTATTATATCGCAATAGGATTCTTTTATGTTTTCTTCATAGCAGTATTTGGTATTTACGGTCCGTTGCAAACATTATATTATGCAAAAATTCCTGTTTTAACACCAACAGAAAATGTAAAACGTATAATAGCAATCACAAATGCGACCAGAAACTACTTGCTTGCATCTTTCTCACTTTTTTTTCTACTGGTGACTTGGAGATTACTTGACTTAATAATATTTTCAGCGAGACTTCACGAATTTTCTGATTTGATGGGACACTACAATTTGGTTGATGTTGATCTTTGCAAAGACGAAGATGAAGATGGTGATGATATCACTGAATTAAATGATAACTCATCATTTGAGGATGAAGATTATATTATTGAACTTGAATCTTGGCCTGTAGTAGTGCAGTTGAATTCACAAGAGACATTACTACTAAAAACATTTATAGAAGAGGCGACTACTGCCTTTCCTACAAATCGACTCCAATCAGTATTACTCCTTCCTAACCAGACAGAAGGAGAGAACAGAGATTGTGAACAAAATACCAGTGTTCCAGACCCGACTCGTGACCAAAGTCCAGCTCAACAAAGAAGACTAACAGACAAACCTTTTGATATCAGCGTTTCAGCACCGACTCAACATACCAGAGTACCAAACCCAACACAACTTACCACAATTTTAGAATCCAGTCCTCCAGACCTCTTTAACCAAGAAAGAAGGAACTCGCGAGATATAAAACTTAATAAAACAAAGGAAAAAACGGAGTAAACCTAAAATGCTGGGTGTGTTCCGCATGTTTCTTGCATCCACCCTCTTCGTGGAACTCGTTACGGTGGTAGCTTTTATAAAACCTTTAAAAGAGCCATGTTTTATAAGAGACTACTGGTGTAAGTTTAAGCTAAAATATTCTAAAACACCACAATTCATGTTGTCCCTCATAAGTCTTGCAACCTTTTTGAGCACACTACTTGAAATCTACCTCGAAAAATCTCGGGGTCTAAAATTAAGTATTTTAAAAGATGTGGAAACGAAACTCGTTTTGGAATTTGTGGCTTGTAAAATTTCTTTGTGCTATTCTTGTTTTTTTATGGAGTTGTACCTCATATTCTTGATTGGTTGGTTATTACGCTTCATGATTAGATTGGCACGTCTTTTAGAGTTCGAAGTAATGTGCAGACATGCCATTTTGAAGAAAGAAGAAATATTAAATCAGGTATCTGATACTGCCGTTGTTATGACAAATGTGTTTGCACGTTCGGACAGTCATGAAAATTTGATTGAAATACCCCCCCAAAAACCTTACACAGCAATTTGCATCAAGTAATTGTCTCAACAAATTAATTATTTTTTCGGATTAGAAAATTTAATTACTTGAAGCATCATGCAGGTGTGATCTAAAAAGAATCGTAACAAATTGACAAGTTAACATGAACCACAAAAGAATAAAATAACGAATTCACAAAACGAATGCTTGTCATGCTCTTGTCAGTGAAATGTCACATGCAACATGTTTTGAGAAACAGGAAAAGTGAAATAATAAAAACAAAACCAATTTAATTTTAATAGTAAAATGCCATAGAAAACTTTAAATCCAGCAAGATGATGGAGTCCAACTGCATGGTACTGACATGTTTGCTGTTAGTTCAAATGGCCGTGTTGTTGATCATGCTGAATCCCGTTTATGACGCCACGAAACTGACGCAGTACATCAACAGCATAACAAAGGTCTACAGACGAACGTACTTATTCTTTATAGCATTTTACTTCACATCTGTGCTATACCTCGGCATGTATCTGCCTCTCCAAAGTATCCACACATTAATCTTTAATACCCGTCTGCATGAGTTCGATAAACTGACACTGCTGCACAGCATCGAGAAGAATTACATCACTGCTGGTTTCTCTTTGTTCTTGGTCGTGGTTTTGTACGGAGTAAGAGCTTTGCTTGCATACACTGCTAGCTTGTCTGTATTCACTAAAGAAATAGTGCCAGTTCGAGTACCTTCAAGAACCAAAGCAAGTAAGGTTAATGAAAGTATCTTACCCAATCTGTTACGCGTTAAGAGATCCGTATCCTACGAAACCGTATTATTTACAAAGGAACTGAAAGAAAAACTCAAAATCATAATCAGAGGCGTGGAATACCCTCAAGAGATGAGCACGCTTGCCAATATCCTGGAAGCGAACCACGCCACCTTGTCATGAATGCATACTTTCACAATAAATTTTTGAACATTTTTTTTTCGTGTTATTTTTTCTGAACTATTGGTTACAAAGACAGCGGCAAGTATTTGGAAATTCTTTGGTATTACACCGGGGCGAGGCAACAGGAAATATTCCAAGACACGGCTATAAAAATAAAATGCCAGTACAGAAGTAAGGGAAAGAAAAATGTCGAATAAGAACGTTTGGAGTGTGAGAAAAAAGGGAGCGTGTATACATTAGGGGCCGAAATGTTTTCCGTTGAATTGAGTATAACGTTTATAGGGTTCCGCACAGAATCATAAAACGAAATACTTATTGATTCGACGCGATACTGTCTGTCTTCAGGTGAACCGAGGTGAGGTCACATCCATGTTTAATTAGGTATACCTTAATATTTTATAAGACAATGTAGATCCACAGAGATACCGTTCAGATTCTTAATGTTTACTATTTCACATGCCTACCTACAATTGTATACTTTTATAGACAGGTTTTTTTTTCCACTGCTATCAAAATAATGTAGTAATGTATAATAATTTGTCCTACGGGTCGAATTTCGGTCATGGTGGTCTGCCCTTAACAATGATTACTGTCTGCCAAATTTTATCGAAATCTGTTCAGTCATTAACACGTGGAAACAGAGGCAGGAAATAGAGAGTTACTTTGGCATTTATAACATATAGATTGAATGTGCAAACTCCAAAACTATAAAACCATGAAAATTTATTTTTTAAACTTTCATTTACTTTATTTACAGCCTTATACAGCCCCAACAAATCTGCAAGACCAACCATTGATTACAAAGACAGCCATACTATGTAAGAATACATGGGTATTGTATGGCTTTGGCACCAATTCAAAATTGCCAGTGTGGCGCCAGACTTGTCAGGTATCTGCCATGCCAGGCCAGAATTAATGGCATACTGTTTAAATTTAGCATTGTTCGACTAAATATAGAAATGTTTTGAGATTCTTTTTCTTGCTTCAATGGGTCATGGATGAATAGAAGTGAGTATGTGGGTGTGTGTGTTAAGGCGTTTATGAGATATTTTGTGGCGATGTAAAGTGCGTAGGAATGTGATTTGAGAATTGATTGTCAATCAGAAATAATCGCGCGTCAGAAATAAATTCAAAATACTGCATTTCAATTTGTTGCCTCATTTAGGTAACAGTATAATATTGATGCTTGGGGCTGTGCCTGCATAGATGATTGAAAATTGTTAAATTATCTTCACGAACTAAATCCTTTCTACATAATGTACGGTCTAACTATTGGATGTCTATGACTCTCCTTTAGTTTTTGCGTATAAACATGACTTCTTTCACGTGTACATTTTAATTTGTTTTTCCCGGGATAAGAAGTAAACTCTGTTCTATTTCAGACTATAATCTATCTCTGTGGCAAATTACATCCAGTTACGTTCAGCCGTTCTGGCGTTAATGAGTCGCAAAGGTCTATCCAGCTATCAAAACTATCGTATTTATAACATAATTTAGATTGTATGTCAAATACAACAAAAATCACCTTCAAATCCATCCTCTTCAACAAAATCAATACCTACAGCAAAATAAACAGAACGTTAAACAAATAAAGTCCAAACCCGGCCATAAAACAGTAATACAACATTCATTTGAGTCGAGCACATTTATAATTACCGAAGCAGCGGACTTTCAGAGGATTGTGCAAAGAAACCCGAAATACGTAGGTATTGCGGTCACCCTAAGCTTCCCTTGGGAGGCACGCAATGCGCTTGATAAATATTACAGTGCTGACTACACTTTAAGTTGTGGAGAGAGGTGATTCCGATGAGATATGCAGCTTTTTGCAGAATTCGATGTCTTTTAACGGTGAAGGAAAACATCGTGAGGAAACCGGCATGTCTTCGAACAAAAAAAAAACGAAGATATTATGTGACATCTAGCGACCAGCACTGGGCCTGCGTAGTGGATTACCTATAACCAAACCTTATATTAAACCAAAATTGGTCCTGTACGAGGCCAAAAGGCCACTATCTCAGCATGGTGCTGTAACATTTATGACAAGCGTTATAGCGCTGATATTCTGATAGGGCCTTCGCTAGCACGTAACCAGTTCTAAAGACACTAGGCTCCAGGCGCTGGGCAAGTCAGCTGTCAGTGCGTACGTAGCCATGTAGGCTGTATGTATTATTATTCAAAATTCAACATTTCTTTCACATAGACCTATATGGGCTCTTATGAAACGCCGAGAAAAGGTTCGGGTTGGTCATTTCCTTTCGTATGCAGAAGAACTGACAAAAAACTCGTTGTTTACTACTCTATTATTTTAACGATTTAATATTTTTGGATTTGATATCTACAAGATATTTTACTAATCTTTCTGTTTAGTTCGTCGCTTACCATACACCAAAGTAATCTGCAATGGAAAATACTTATACCATACAAGGCACAAACTTCACACGTTCACTAAAACCTAGACATTTACATCATCATCTACCTAGCCTTTTCCCAACCGTGTTGGGGTTAGCTTCCAGTCTAACCGGATAAATAAATAATAAAAATATTTATTTATTGTTTTTGCAAAGTTTTTCTTACAAACTAGTGATTGGGGTTTCCTTTTAGGCGTCTAACGCCTGTATTAGGAGACCCCACTCTTCCATATCGTTTTAATTAACATTAACAAACTTGTTTTAATTTACACATAAAAAGAAGAATAAAAATAAAAATTTTTGTTTAGGAGAAATAAAAAGAAACACAAAATTAAGACAAAAATTAAAAAAAGTGAAAATGCTTGTCACTCAGATGGTGTGTGGTTAAGTGTGAGTGAGTATGTATGGAGGGTGAGTGTATGGGGGCAGTGAGTGTATGATGTATGCCTGTGTGAGGTAAGGGTGTGTAGTGGTGAGTGTGTGAGTGTTTGAGTGTTGAGAATTTAAGCGTGAGTGTGTGAAAGGGTGTGTGTCGTGTGCTTACTTATGGCTGCGTGATTGCGAGGGATTGAAAATTATGTCGGTTTAAGTTTTATTTTAGCAGCGCCTCCGTGTCCTCGTAGGTAAGTGGTTTGATGCAGCTAAATATCAGTATTTTACATAGAGCGACTGCCTATCCGATCTCCACAACCCAGTTAATAATGGGTAATATGATACCCTTTGGTAAGACTGGTAAAACAAAAAAAATTCAAACAATTTCACTAAAACCTAGACACGTACATTGATCTGAATAAAAATAAAAGCTTTTTCAGAATATCTCAAGTTTAAGTCCTTCTTAAAACCTTATGTTCTCCTTACCCTGATCAAAGTCACGTACGATTCTAGTACGGTTAGCAGCAGAAGTAGCTTAATATTTCGGAATTTTAATTATTTGATGTACAGGACTCCAGTCATTATTTTTAATGTTTCAGAAGATTACTCTTTAAAATATTCCTTACTATTTAATAACTTGTTAGTAACGAGTAACATCTAAGAAGATTTTATTAAAACACCTGCTTTGAAACTTTGTGTAGTGTTAATCTACTTCTGATGCTGACCGTACCTATTCCATATTTAAATTAATGTTTCCACATTGATGTTATTTACAGTTGAAGACATTTTGGCTTTATATTTGAGTTGTTGCTCGTGGCTTAATAATAACTGCTACTTGGGTCAATCTGTGGGTTAAGCCGCGCTTGCCTAGGTTGGTCTGTGGATGGGTGACCACCCATTCCATATCGAGTTTCCCCCGTGCCTTGGAAAGCACGTTAAGCTATTGATCCCGGCTGCCATATATAAATCTTTGGCAGTCGTTACAGGTAGTCAGTGACCTGAAAGTCTGACAACCAGTCTTACCAAAGGGGTAACCAGTAACCAGTATAACCTGGGCTGTGGAGGTTAGATAGGCAGTCACTCCATGTAAAATGCTGGTATTCAGCTGCATCCGGTTAGACTGGAAGCCGATACTAACATAGTTGGGAAAAGGTTAGGCAGGTGATGATGATGAGCAAAAATCGTCACTCACTGGATACCTGTGGGAAGATATTGACTCAGAGCTCGACCGCAGAAAAGGTGGTGGGATGACTTGATAACGCTTACGGGGCAAACATGTCCAGGGGGTAAAAAAAAAGCCACTTTAGCAGCATCATAATGTGAATTTCGTTAAAATTTCATAAAACTGTCACAAAGTGACAATTCATAATAGTAACTGCGTCTGTGACCATGCATTTTACGAATTTTAACGCAAGTCATATTATGATTCTGCTAAAGGAACTTGGAAGGGACCCGCAAGGGCCGACGCTAGTCGGGGCTGCGGGTTGTTCGAAAGAGATACCGCGCGCTCGGCGCAAGGGCTAAGAAGGAACATGGGTGGTTTTTAGTCAGTAGAAGTCTGACACTCCCTTCCACTCTGCCCAAGAGCGGGATTATTTGATGATTTCCCACCACCTAAAAACAAAAAAAGGCTCCAAGCAACTCTTTAATGCCAAGACTGTTGACAACATGGACGCAGTGCTTCCAGAATAAAAATTAAAATGATGGGGATACCAACAGGAATCTTCCCTTTCTCCTTCTTTATCGGGCTATTCTTTTATCAGCAATAGACCACAAATAAATTGTTTACAGATTTCATTATGACAAATTTAATTGAAATTGTCCTGATTTTTTTTTTGTCGAAATGCGTACCTACTTAACTTTATTGGTGGAAATTAAAGTTTATTTTTCAAAAACGTACTGTAGACTTCTTTTCAGTCTTGAAAACTTAAATCCTGAGCCCAGATTACTACTACATAACCGTCGGTTAAAGATAACGGGTGTGTAAACAGTGTCAAATCACTAATTGGCTTCTGGCGTTGTAACCCGTTTGCTCTACGATGTGTGTAATTTTCAATATGATACGTATTCAGGGTCATAGCGACCCTTTATATTGGGTTAGTGTTAGCAATGAAAGGTTGGATGTAGGAGGTAATTATGAAGAAGCTCGTGTTGAATATTTTCTAGAACAGTTTAGTGTACTCGAGAATCAAAAAACTTGATAAGTTATATTTGCAACTGTTTTATAGACGTTCATACACGGTCCACATTTACACACGACGACTTATCACGTTATAATAATTTTCACCATGGATAAAGGGGTTATCGAGGGAGGTTTTAATATATTTTATGCCTGGAATAGGTTCTCATGGGTTGCGCGAATGAAATCAAAATTTCATGATTACTTTTGGTCACGATAACCGACTCGGGCGAAGCCGCGCGCATCAGCTAGTATAATGTAATACATGTTATAGCTTCACGTGAACGCCATAAGTACAAAAAACCAGATTTAAAAAAAAAATCGCGTATCTTTTTAGAGATTTGATGATGACTAAAAAATAAATTGTAGCTGCAAGGGGCCTGATTCGAAAAAAATAAATAGGTAATACAGCTTTCACTTTTTGATTAGATTTAATTTATATGTACAAAAAACATAACAATATTGCAATATTATTAGTGATATAAAAGACAAACTCTCAAAATTAAACCAATAATTCTCGAAGTAAAGATACCTAACAAAACAAAACACATTTATACATTTCCAACGTTACTTCATTGCAACAAAAGTCATTATCTAATAACTTTGCATTTATTTTGTGACCTACGGTGTGCGGCATCCTAGACGACTGAAAGTTTCATACAAATCGGATAAACTTTAGTAGCAAGTTTCTAAGATAACTACACTACTCCCACGTTTTTCTCAAAGGTTAAGTTGAGATGTCTTGTTTTGACTCCTACAGCTTATTGATACTTCGTATTATAATGTATATAAATATTAAAGTAAAACACACATGAAAGAAAATATTACTGGAATTCGTTATCCGATCCTTCTTAAGCTATAGCTACTGTGACAATTTTCTCATTGTTAGACCATGCAAGCAGTAGAAAAAACAAAAATTTTTTCATCATTCATCTCACAAACTCCGAATACAAAATCTTTCTGAGCACTGTTTCAATATTGATGCATAAATAATTATATACGTAAATCAAAAAATATCAACTTTACAAGAGAGTGAAAAAGCAAGATAATTTTACATAGATACAATTACAATATCATTTTAAAACTGGTACACCTCAAATAAGATAGAAACGTTGCTAGTTTCTGATAGGCTGAAATAACGTATCTCCCTATTTTCTAGAAAACTATATCAAAATGTTAAAACCCAAAAAAATACTTGCGTGAAGTTTGGATTTATACGACAATACCATACATTTTAAAATAACTTCAAGCAACTCAATTATTTCCACTAACAATGACTGTATAATAAAACAGCCGCCATTTTGTACAATCAGCAAAACAGAACTTACACTACCCTCCCAAATCCTTAGCAGAGTCAACAAAAGAAGTTAAAAAACCGATATTTATCGTATTTACGAACCGTAATTACTGCTATCGTATAGTATTTGGTTTAAGATTTATTTTATTCCCACATATCCCTCCTGAGGGCAGCTATCGTCACCGAATTCGCACAAACAGGAAACAGGAATCGCCTTATAAATGGTATTACGGTGTAAACGATGAGAGATTAGTTAAAAAGGAAGTGTTTGGGTGGTATTATGTTTTGTTTTATTATGCTGTTTATTTTTGTTTTTATGGGTGGGTCAGGGGGAAACCTTAAGATGTGATTGTTTTTTTTTGTATCAATGAGCTTAAGCTCAAGTGGTATAAGTATCAAAAAATCCAACGTGGGTTTAATAGAGTTAAACTTCAATATCAAGATACGAAATGAATCCATTTGACTTTTTCAAAACATGATGAAAATACAGTCATAAAATTTGTCAAATTGTTCCACAATATGTCTTTGAACTACATCATTTTAGAAAAATTTAACCAATTCGGAATGTGTTAAACATGACAATGACATTAAAATTACCAAACACTACAACTGCCGTAACGTATTAAGCAATTTGCCTGAAACAATTGTACACTCATATAAATATCTGTTTCTTGCGGAAGCCCCAAAACACACACGCACACAATAAAACTTGATTTTGTTTTGTACACACACACATACATAAACTCACGCCCTTTTCCCATGGGGGTAGGCAGAAACCACAGAACGCCACTGGCTACGATCCTAACATACTCCTTTTGCTTCGTCCACATTCATACATCTGGTCATACACGCACGCCGGTTACGAGTACTACGCACCTGTCCTTTCTTTTTGTTTTGTAATTAAGATTTATTTGATGTTGGCGTTCTTAAGGCTTTTTTTTGGAATACTAAGACGTATAGGCGTTGTCTTAAGGTATTACATACATATACTCTCACACACCCACACACGCATACACCTACATACTCACACACCACACTCACACACAATCACCCATACTACATATCTACTAACATTTATGTCGCATACTTAACCTAGATTTTAATAATTGTAATAGAAACTATGAAATGCCGTATGATTGATTACTCACTACATTCTGTCAGTGCGTCTAGTACATAATGTGTAAAATGAAAATGTAAAGGGGTGGGATCCTGGTGTCCTGAAACACAGGCCATGAGCCTAGCTTAAGCACCAGTCTCCCACAATATATACTTACCTGAATTGTGTATCTTGTCGAATCTGACCAATGTTAAATAATTTATGTATATTGTGGTGAGAAAAATAAAGTTTATTATTATTATTATTATTTTTTTCAATGTAATTGGCTTATTTCATTAAAGCGTGACTATTTTTGTAGCTAATGATGGTAATGTAATGTTACTGTCTCTCTCTCCCTATGCCAGGCCATTAGCTTTTCTATCGTCTACCTTTTTTTCAATTTTCCTTTTGCAGGTTTGCTGGCAGAAACATTGGAAATTAGCAATACCTATGTACTGAAATATATTATATGCTACTAGCAGTACGTTGCGTTGCAGTTTTTCCTACGTACTAACCTGTTAAGAATCGGTCGAGCCGTTTCGGAGGAGTGCGATCAGAAACACCGTGACACGCAATATGTATATTAGATTTTCCTGTGTATATTAATATTATAGTAAAATAAATTAATAAATCCAAACAAATATCTATGAAAGTTGGTACGTACGTACTGAACGAAACACACGCATTCACCACATTGACCCATAGTTTCATAATAAATCTAAAAGAAAGTAGATCAAGATATAATTGTTATTCATAAAGCAAAACCGAACCAATACGCATTGGTCAGGTTTTTTTTGTGTCTATCTTTTTGAGTAATAAAAAATGTATCGGTCAAAAACGTTAGCGAATCCGATACGGCAATCATGAATATTTTATTGTTACGGAACAAACAATAGTTTTTCTTTGATTTTCTGATTTCTGCTGATCCACGGTCAAAAGAAAAACACTACTGTGAATTCTAATATCCGGAGTGGGTCTTTGAAACGTTTTTAGATTTACAAAAGTATCGGTTTGTTTTTTCAATGTTTAATCTATGTAACCTCGTTTTATTCTAGAAAATAGTTTTTATGATTTCTTCTCCATAGAGATCTACGGTAGGGAATGAGCAATTATAGTACACTCACAGTTTTTATGCCTTATGACTGGGTCTGTTACAGCTTCTTTTATTTTATTGTGTACTAGGTGTTGTCAGCGGCTTTGCCCGCTACAACTCAAAATTATCCCACGGAAGATAAAATCCGGATAAAAACTATCCTATGTGTTAATCCAGGTTATGAACTATCTGTGCACCAAATTTTATCCAAATCGGTTCAGTCGTTTTTGCGTAAAAGAGTAACGAACATCCATACTTACAAACTTTCGCGTTTATAAATTAGTAGGAAGTACGATAGTAGGATTTGTTCGACTATTCAAAAGTGTCTGTAACTGGCCTACTTGAAATAAATGCTTTGTTTTTTTTTTTTACGAATCTATACTAATATTATAAAGCTGAAGATTGAGAAGCTGAAGAAGCTGAGTTTGTTTGTTTGTTTGTTTGAACGGGGTAAACTCTGGAACTACTGGTTGGAATTGAAAAATTCTTTTAGTGTTGGATAGTCCATTTATCGAGTAAGGCTTTAGGCTATATAACATCACGTTACGATTAATAGGAGCAGATCATAAATGAAAAATGTTGCAAAAACGGGAAAAGATATTCCTTTTTGAGAGCTTCCGTTGCGTGCGCTGCGAAAACGGTTTAAGTTACGTAAATATTACGTATGAAAAAATTGTTCCCCTTTAAAAGTTCTAAAAAAAAGTCCGCGAAAGCATATGTTTATCTTTTAAGATTGAGTCACTGTAACCATTTTTTAATAACTAAATGTTAGGTTAAAAATAATGACATTTTGCGAAGCTTATTTAACCCATATGGTATTAATCTATATCTATATAAATATGTTTGTTAGCACGGAAATTGAATATAAAATATTTGTGCCTTTTACTCTATACAGTTTAAACAAATATCTTAGAAGATATCGCAATGTAAAAATCTACGGGCGACAAAATAATTAAGCGCGTGGCAGTCATTTGGTCCGGTGCGGTAGGTACGTGGGGATTCTGGCCTCTCGGGGCTCCGGAGAAATTCAAATTCAAAATATTTACTGCACCATAATGTTTACAAGTACAAGGTGTTACTGTATATTAAACAGTAAGAGATACCTATAGTAATTGTTACTTTAATAATATAATCGAAGCCAATCTAAACTTATAGGCATTATAAAGAGGAAAGGCAAGATTTTTTGTTTGTTACGAGTACGATTTAACTCAATTTAATATGTTGGATAGTCGATTTATCGAGAAAGGTTCTAAGCTATATTATGTGACGCGGACGAAGTTGCGTGGGTCAGCTAGTCTCTGTATAAAAACTAGTTACCACATATATATTATACCCACATCATAATCATCATTTCATCCTCATCGATTTTATTTATAAGTTCTGTCATTCCATTACAACTAACAGTTATGATTCCTACACCCAATACTTCACCGCTACAGACTTGAAATGGAACATTTTAATCCCAATAATTCTCTCTCTCTCTCACATCACAAATACTAAGCAGGAAGAGTGAGGCAGAGCATCTAGCAGACTGATTAAACTTCCCCGTGTGTAATAACTGCGATAAGCTTAAAGTAGGAACTGTACCGTCGGCAAAAGAGATTGGAGTAAAGGTAAGTAGCGACACAATTACATGTTTTAAGCACAATTTTCACGTGGTTTATGTAAACATGTGTATTTCCAATGAATTTATTAAATGAAATAGTCACACGACCACTTTTTTATTTTGTTTTGAATACCGCTTCTAGAGTAACACAAAAAAAACAATGATTTTATTTCGTTGTGTCTCGAACCGTCTCACGTAAGTACCAGGAGACTATAAGTGAAGTGGAGCAAGCTAAACCTTCTGTAACAAGTTTTCTTAGTAACTGTTTTCCTTAATTTTGCCCTTCCTCATCATCAAAATCTTATTAGCGGAAAGGGAAATAAAGTTGAAAAAGGAGAACAAATATTTGAATAACCCGTAGCCAGGCTAATCCCATGACTCGCGTTTAAAGGTAAAGTTTATTACAAACAGAGAAATACGGCGTTAATTTATAATTAAAGCTTCCTAAGCTTCCTTGGAGATTTGTTACTATGCAGTTTTACACAGAACTGCAATATTATTAATATTATATTTTGTGTATTTGGTTGAAAAAGACATGCTGTGCCCCAAATTAATTGGGATTGCCCATATCCCAATTTATTTGGGGCACAGCATGTCATGTCATGGAGAATGATAATGACGATGATGTTTGACCAGGTTTATTAAATTCATTTTTGTATACACCACCAGTAAACTTTTACTAAAAGTACTCTGTTTGCAATATTTAACATAATTATTCACGAATGTACTGGACTAAATGTACAATAAGTGAATAATATTCATATACAAATAAACATCTCGTGAAACAGTATATTATTATAATAATATTAGACAGTAGTGAGTTGGTGGCGTCATTAAAATGCTTAAATTCTTGAATGAACACAACAAACAAAGGGTAAACACAAACACTATGAAGCTGCGAGTTTGCCACAAAATTGTTCATCTCACCCTACACGAGAAACATTCAGGCGCAAAAATAAATAGCTCTAAATAAAATTCATCACGTTTAATAACGGTTAAACGACTTGCAAACGACGCATACGCTGCCTACCGAAAAATATTAAACCTCTGACATAGATCTATTTATAAAACCAGGTACCCATACCTTCTCATATTATTACGGTTACCTCCGCACCAAAATTCACAAAAAAAAAACAATTGAACACGAGATAAAAATCTCGAACACACTGATAAAAACGTACGTACAATTTTCTCCGGTTCAAAGTTTAAGTGTTTTAACCCGTAGAGTAATAGTGCTGGAAAATCTTGGCGAAACAGCTTAATATAAGCCTGCTGTAGATAGAGGGAGACAGATATAGTGGTCCTGCTAATGGCTTGGGGCAGGCAAGCCAAAGGCACACTCGTAAATAAATGAGCGAATGTGTTTTCTTTTTTTTTTCTATTTTTTCTTGGCGTGGGAGCCCATTGCTGTGAAGTTAGGGTCGGGTAGGATTGTTTTACGAGTAGTTGTAACGCTGAAAGTAGGTTAGTTCTGCGTGTTTAGCTTGTGATGAGCTTGTTTTAAATATGGCACGGAAATATCTGGAGAGGTGTTGGTTTATGATTACTGAGAATGTCGGTTCAGCTATTTTTGTATATTTTTTATGAAAACATTCCTGTTCGCTCGTTTTTTTGTTCGTAAAATGAAGCTAGGGGAATTTCGTAACATCTTCAGGTTCTTTTTAACATAATATAACAACACGCCTGTAATCCCCGAAGGGTTTGGCAGAGGTGTATTTAATAGTACACCCACATTTCGCCAGTTATGTTTAAGTCCCATGTAATAGGGGGCGAGCCTATTGCCATCAACCGGGCACAAATCCAGACTCCGTGGCTGTTACTGATAAATTCCTGATGGACAAAGCCAATAACATTTGCTCGACTCGGGAATCGAACCCAGTACCTCATACTCAGCAGTCGCGCTTGCAACCACTAGACCAACGAGGCAGTATCTTTTACAGGCAGGCAGGTTCTTTTTAATAATACATTTTAGGCTATTTATTTTCTTTTGGTCTTTCTTTATCTAACCTGATATTTGAGTTTTATGCTACCCATGGGCCTCTGTCATAACTTTACATGACGTCGAGAAACACCTCTCAGGCGTGCTGGTTTCCTTACGATGTTTTACTTCACCGAAGCAAGTGATAATTAAACATTCATCATCATCATCATTTCAGCCATAAAACGTCCACTGCTGGACATAGGCCTCCCCAGAAGGGGGGGATTTGCCACATTCGCCACGCTTGGCAGGCAGGTTGGCGATCGCAGTATGGTTGTTACGAAGGCACAGAGAACGCTGCTGCCCATTCTCTGGTAAGTCGCTTAGTCGCCTCTTGCGACACCCACGGGAAAATATGGGATGGTGCTATTCTTTACGTCTGACACCATACGGGCAAAAATTAAACAAACAAATTAAATTAAACATTACACACATGAATTTGAAAAATCAGAGGTGCGTGTCTGGTGTTCAAACTGGAGACCTGTGACTTGACAGTCCAACGATGACACCACTACCATTGCTTCGGTTCGGTTAAAAATTGTTTTTAATCCAAACCATAAAAGTAAAACACGTGTTTTATATTATCTAAGTGCAAAACACAGGTGACCTAAACAGCATCCTTTAAAACCGTCGCATTGTAAACTTCTTGCTGGAAAGTGTTTACGAAAACTGTGTAAGATAAAATTTATCAACTCCCCCCCCCCCTCCCATCAGTTTATTGTAGCCATTTTCTGGCGCCCATTGTTGTGTGGGAGGGGGCTGTAGTTCGTGACCGTACGCCGACAGGGGGTGTGGTGTAAGTTACAAGAGAAAGATTCGTCTCAAAATCAATGAATTTGATATGAGACGAATCTTTAATTTTAAACCGCAAATTTTTAATTAAACTGCTCCAGTAATTGGTTGAAAGTTGCAACGTTGAGGAGGATTGTAATTGAATGATATACGATTAAAATAAAAATCAGTTGATACGGTTTTTCTTTAATTGTACGTCAAAGCTGCTGGTTTGCCGTGGTTAACCAAGGACAGCTATGATTCAAGGTCGTTATTGTAATCTGATTCTGACCATGTTCAGTTCAATAGGAATAATGCCATCAATCTTAGATTTAAATAACGTTAAATCATATTAACGTTATTTAAATCTAAGATTGATGGCAAATAAAATAAATTATTTTGCATTATTACATGGACAGTTAAAAATAATTAATGACAACATTTAAATTTCGACTTTTCAATAAGAACATTACTGGCGAAATGTGTACTATTAGGTAAACCTCTATTCTGCCAAACCCATCGAAGATTACAGATACAATGTTAATATGTTATTAAGTAACCCCAGCTTCAATATTTTCCGACATAAACATTTTCATCACTTCCAACTTCGCGTTCAATCTTGCATACTCGCTTCATTCTTTCACTTGCACCACACCGTTGTTACAGAAAGCGTTCGCCAGCATCGTCCGAGCTCCGATGTATCAGATATAACCTTAAATTATTAATGTTTATTCGCGTATTTACTTCTCTGCGATGAAAGTCGCTGCTCACTGCTAACACAGCGTTGTCTGTACATTTTGAACATTGTTTAGACATTAGTGTTGTTATTATTAAATATTATATTTTAGTAACTGAAGGTTGTAGTTTAATATATTATCACCTTGATCATTCTCCTGCCTAACTGCAGTACTCACAGATGTTTAATGATTACTTAAGCCGTCACTTAGTAAAGATTTGACATACTTTTGTATGACAAAACTGTCAAAACCTTCACTAAGGGATGGCCTAAGTAAACATTAAAGCTCTCTGAGTACGGCAGTGAGTGATGGCCTAAGTAATCATTAAAGCTCTCTAAGTGCGGCAGTGAGAGATATTTCTGGACGGCATGTAAAACCAAGTCAGTGACCCTTGGGCGGCATAAAAATTACACTGACTCCATGTCAGACCTTAGCTACACGATAAAAAGCAAAAAAAAATAGATTCTACTGCCATTATCCCAATTACTCGTAATTTGGGGTCGGCTCAGCATATTTTTACTTCCATACTTTTCCTAATACTCGTCATCGCAGCAGTCAGCCATGTATTTCATTATTTCTAATGCGAGCTAAAAACGACTATATTTGCAGTAATATTAATTTTGGTGTTTTAAATGCGTGTTGTTTAAAATTATTGTAATTTTATAATATCATCGCATTGAAGATAGGGTACCAAATAATTTAATATAAGATAGAAAAAAGGATATATTTTATTTTAATTGCATTATCTTAACCTTTCAACTTCAACCTTCATCCAAAATATAATGAATATAACAAAAAAAAAAACACTGAAATAGTGCTAGTGAGCATGTCAGTTTAAAATCTTATAACTATTAAGCAGACTGTTATCCATTATCCTACAAACAATGCCAATGACATTAATTGAATAAAATCACCCATCCAAAGATGACCGTCTTACCCTCCAACTACACCCTGTAGGTACAGACTGATAGTAATTATGCTTACGCATCACCCTGTACACCGTAATCTTTGGAGTGGGTGTTCTGTTTATGCTAATTTTTAAGGGTCGAAACAGAATATTCGCAAGGGCAACAACCATTTATTTTTATGATACGACCTAAAGCGTTAAAGTTTATTTTCGGTATTACCAGCCTCTGCACTTTGTGGGTACGTTTTTTAAACACCTATTTTATTTATTGTCAACGCTTCGAAAATAATACGAATTTAATTTTTTTGGTTGACTGAGATTTTTTTTACGAAGTTTTTATGAATGTAACCAGGAATAGCCAAAATCAGGCTGTCGTGTTTTTTTAAGTCAAAATAAGGATTATGCATAGTTTAAGTACGATAATGTATATTTTATATCCATTAACTGTTTCATATATTATCTCCTCTGGAATTTCGAACAGCATTATAAGTTTTTAAACATGGTCACTAACATTTTCTTCAGGGTAAACGGGATATTTACTATGCTTAATATTTGTTTTGAGTTCCGGATACATGGTAAATATCAAACAGCATCCTTTTGCTAGAATGAAGCGATATGCAAAGTTTAAAAAACACACGCTAAAATGCGGTTAAATTATTTCCATAGTAAAAATTGAAAAATCAGTCGATCGATCGATCAAATAATATCCTTTCAGTCATTCTAACTAATATTATAAATGCGAAAGTAAGTTTGTTACCTTCGGTCTGGGCTGCGGGTTGTTCGAAATAGATACCGCGGTCTCGACAAAAGAGCTAAGAAGGAACGTGAGTGGTTTTTAGTCATTAGAAGTTTAACACTCCCGGTCGCTCTGCCCAGAGCGGGAGGAGTCACTTGACAATCAAAAAAAAAAGTTTGTTACCTTTTCACGCCTAAACCACTGAGCCGGTTATCCTGAAATTTTGGAAATACTATGTCAAGTGTAAAGAAACGGACATAAAGACTATCATACTTTTTAAAAAGTACTATTCTCGAAGAAACCGACAATAACGTTCTTACGATAATAGATGGCGCCTACGTATCTTTCGAATCATGATTGAATTATTTTATTATAGAAACTTTAGTATGTATGTATATTAGAGGAAAGATTTGTTTATTCCAATTTAACTCAGAAATAACTGCACCGATTTTAAAAATTCTTTCACCATTATAAAGCTACATCTTTACGGAGTAACATAAACAAAATTATATTTTCAAAATACACGCGGAAGAAGTCGCTGGCGAAGTTTTAGTTTTATAATATTTTCACTCGGACAAAGGTCGTGAGATTAAGCTAGTTACCAAAATAAAACTGCTTCTTGATCAGCATTAACTGCGGTACTCAGAGATATTTAATGATTACTTAAGCCGTCACTTAGTAAAGGTTTGACATACTTTTGTATGACAATACTGTCAAAACCTTTACTAAGTGATGGCCCAAGTAATCATTAAAGCTCTCTGAGTGCGGCAGTCAAAGTTACAAATAAAACAAAACAACAGCACGCATTCAAAGCACCATTCTAACTAAAGCAAGCCCCAAAAAGTTCCCCTCTACATATCATTCGACTTTGTTTGTAAAACATTTGTATAAATATGGCCCTGCTTATCATATTTACTGTCGGTCCAGCCATAACCTATGCTGTTAACATAGTTACTGTTGGTTATATAGGGCGGAACATAACTGGCGGACGCCGAATGGGGCCAGAATGCCATGCCAATATTAGGCATAAGAATGGTAATGCGGCTGATTGCTGTGTGGACAAAGAAGGTATGGTTTATTTGTATCGTTTTGTAGTATTTGCTGATTCTTGTTGTATTTATGGGAGTTTTGCTTAAATATAAGTAATCGTTATTTTTGTGTTACGTTAAAATGTACTACTCATTAATTTAGTACTATTCAGTTTGAACAAATTCATGTTGGAAAAACAGATCATGTTCAGTAAAATTGTAGATTTTAAGGTGCGTTAAGAATTATACTGCTAAGATTCCGTGTTGTACTCAATTATTGATTATGAATAATCTACAACAACACCAATGCCAACTTTAGAGGCTTTAAATGGCTTGTCGTTGACTGCCTCCCTATCAATTTTGGTGTTGTTAGCCGTAAGTAACGCAAACACAATAACATAAATAACTGGTTAGGATTCAACAAAATAATACTGGTTGAAGTGTTTTTACAGTGGTACAGAATAACCTCATTTTGCTAATTATATTGAATTACTACGTTGTAGAGAGCAAACCTATTGCTATCAACAGGGCAACACACATTGATCATACAATCACCATTTACTGAAACACATGAAATGATACCATTGTTTCCAGAACGTTTGAAACTGTTTTGACACCTTTAAAGACCCCAGTGTTGGATGAAGTGTCAACATCGAATGATAACTCACAATGGTTTAGAGTTCAAAGGGATTTGTGTCATACGTGTGACTGTATTGTTTGAGAGGATTTCGCTGTGTTTGAAGTATTGACCGGTCTCTCGATTATCATCTACAATTCTACACCATTATAAAGAGGTACCCAATGTTTGTAATATTAATTTTAAATGTACTAACCTGTTATACTTATTGTTGGGCTTACAATGTCTACCGATACCTAAGTAATAAATTACACAAAAACATTGTAAAACCAAATAATTTGGAAACGGCCAACCCGAATCGTGGGCCTTTTTTATTTTTAGTTTGTTTTTAAGTTTTGTATGAAGGGGGTACTCTTTGTAAGTATTGATCTGATTACAAAACTTTTACTTATGAGAAGTTAAATTATCCTTGAGAGTTATAAGCAATATTTAAAAAAAAAATCCCGAGCAAAGCAAAGACTTTTCTTTGAGATTGGGAAATCATCAAATGACTCCTCCCGCTCTGGGTGGAGGGAGCGGTAGGGAGAAGACTTCTACTGACTAAAAACCACCCGTTTATCTTCTGAGCCCTTTGTGTCGAGGCCACGGTATCTCTTTCGGACAACCCGCAGCCCCGACAGGAGCAAAAAAAAAATATAGGAGTGATGTTGCTAAGTTCTTAAAATAGATATTCGAATTTGAAACCACATAGGTAAGCAACTTTAAGGAAAGCAACCAAAGCACTTAAGTTATTTTTACTCCCTAATTCTCGGTGAATCGCAAGTAATTCAAACACACAACTCTTGTTGTGTTATCTACCTACTCATAAGTATACATACTTTACTCGACGAACCTCTTCACAAACTTTCAAGCTTTCAAATAACTTTTGAAACATTTCTGTAACGGTTTATTGCGTGTGTTTTGAATTTTTACTGGCAAATTATTATTTTTATCTGTAGCCACATGATTATGTTATAAAAAATAAATACATAACATTGTGCTTGTGATCCCGAAGAGAAGAATATAAGAATAGAATAGATTAATTTTCTGGTAACAAAGATCAATAGACAAATATCCTAACCTAAATATACATACTAATAACATTTGTGTTACTATATGTAACTTAAAACTATGTTAGTAGCACTTCACTTCGTTAGCTATCGCCATTAACCGGTCACAAATCGAGATTCCAGGCTGACATCCTCTCCAGTGGAAAACCTAATATAACTTTGCGTGACCTGAGAATAAAACCCAAGACCAAACTTGGCAGTATCGCTCATGGCCATTACACCAACAAGGCTATTACAAAGTTCAGTTAGCGACATATTTCATCATTCTCTTGCCATGATACCAATTCATTAGACGTCGGCGCAGCATGTCGTTTTCTTCCATACTTCTAGAAACCTCCTTTCTTGCTATATCATCCTTTGCACAATCTAACCATCGATTCTTTCATTTACATAATTATATCTTCAAAAACATTAAAAGCATGACCATCCATAGTTATCGCTTAGATTTCTTCATTCTATCCATAAGTATCCAAAAGAACATTAATTTACAACATTAAAATTGGGTTAAAAGTACAGCCATTACACGAGTACTTTCAAACACAATTCATAATTATGACATTCATCTGCCGTTGTAACCTAATTATATCGCCATAAACTTCGTTACGAGATTACAGTAATAGCTTAATGAGATTAAACACCTTATGAAGCTGGATAATTGCTTAATTACTCAGACTATGATGTCATTATTGAAATTATACGTAAGATGGGCTTGATGTCATTGATACTGAACGTAATAAGGGTATTTGTAACTGGTTTGTACTGATTAGTGATGGTAATTCATCGCTTATAACTGTAGTAATAGTGCTGTCTTGTATGAATCAGAATGTTGGGCCACAAAAACGATGAATGAAACTCATTTGCATGTGGCTGAGATAAGAATGCTTAGGGGGATGTGAGGTGTAACGCGAACCCCGTCGGAGCTGCGGGTTGTTCGCAAGAGAAACCGCGGCCTCGACATAAAGGGCTAAGAAGGAACATGGGTGGTTTTTAGTCAGTAGAAGTCTGACACTCCCTTTCGCTCTGCCCAAGAGCGGGAGGAGTTATTTGATGATTTCCCACCCCCCAAAAAACTCTACTTAACTTCAAATGACTTACCTATCTCACAAGTTTTTCATTTAATTTTATGCACCATATTAGGCGACATAAGCTTTTATTTTTTCTTTCTAATCCGTAGATACAAAATCGCACGTCACAAGAAATATCTCTAAATATTCTACGCATGAAACCCTTACTCTTCCCCAACAACTACCGCTCTCAATCAACACAAACACACACACATACACACATACACTAAACAAAGATCCCACGAACAAACATACGCAACTATTAGATGCCACCTGTTCGGCTCAGCATCAAAAGGGTTTCGTTTACAAAGCGGGCGTGACAAATAGATGATTTGGGCTGTTTGGGACTGTGGGACACTCCTATTGTCAACGCATTGACGGCACAATGCGAAGGTAACTTGTCACAATTATTGTTGGCACGCGGCCGGAAAAATTACGTTTGATAGGAAGAATGTGTATGAATGATCACTTTTTTTTAGGGTTCCGCACGTCCGGATCACTCGTGTCTCTGTCTGTCCGACACCCTGGACAGACAGAGATACGAGTGATCCTATAAGGGTACCGTTTTGTCCTTTTGAGGTACGGAACCCTTAAAAAAAACCCCCTTATCTCCGAAACTACTGAGCCTAAAATTAAAAAGTTCAACACTTATAGATTACAGGAAAACCTATAAGAAGTCGTTGGTGCCAAAATAACATAAAAATTTTCTCGTTATCTACTACAATGGTACGAAACCCTTCATGTGCAAGTCGAACTTGCACTTGGCCAGGTTTTTTTCATTTTATAGATAGCAAACTGGGCTGTTCACTTAATGGTCAGTGCTGTCTAACTGCCGCACTCAGAAAGCTTTAATGATTACTTAGGCCATCACCTAGAAAGGTTTTGACAGTTTTGTCATACAAAAGTATGTCAAATCTTTACTAAGTGACGGCTTAAGTAATCATTAAATATCTCTGAGTACCGCAGTAAATAACATGTTTTATATTTATGGTGTAAATCACAGATATAGATACAGCTAGATAACGCAACTACCACGATCGTATGAAAACCAAGCGTCCCATTTTTTGACTACCTACTATAGCGTTATTTAAGCACTATTTAGTTAATATACAAATTAGATTACGTTTTTGTTCTTACACTTCTATAATTAAGTTCTTGAGTTGTAACGGTGTAACATGTTGTTTTAAACAAATTAGCTTGCTCGACACTACTCGACAGTAATCTCGTTTAGTGTAAAATACTTATGCCGAGCACGCGAAGTATGTGCTCATGAAGTTACTACAATAATATTATCTTTACTACAATTTATTTTCAACTTTATCCCCGTAGCATTAGGTTCAAGGTCAATTTTACAGTTTCGGGTACCTTCATATGCAGGCGTCTGTGCTAAATTCATGAAAAAAATTTGGCTGCTATGTTCTATTCCACCGTGTACTTCTTTGAAAGTAGGCACATTAGTACTCGCAACAAAACTTTGAACTACAGACAGCTCCCTCAAAGTATGGTCAGACTGTAACATTTTGTTCTTTGTTTTAAACGAGTATTTTTAAAGTTTCCAGCACTTTTCCCGGCACTTCTTGAGACTCATTAATATCAAGCTCGTCTAGATAACTGAAAAGTTAATATAATTACAATGTACTTATCAAAGTTTAACTTTTAATAATTTTTAATTTATAAGAAAACGTGCATTTCTAGTTTTATTAGTAAGTTGTTATCTTTACCTGTCAAATAATGCCCTTTTATTAATCAATATATTTTCAAAAATAAGTCGAGACGATAGTTCAAAAATAAGTCGAGACGATAGTTTATTGCTCAAATAGCTCTACCGCAAAGAAAAAAGATAGCCAATTTTAAACCATTTATAACAGTCAAGTTAAGGGGTAATATTTCAGCAAAATCATCACTTGTTTCACAAAAACCCAGCCATGCATCTTAGGGTTGTCAGATCCACAAAGCGCGACAAACCCGATCACTATCGTGGCACTGCCATCTATCACTACGGTTTACGGCGGCCATATTTGATTATTTTTACTGCCGGAATTTGACCGCTACAGCTCGTATGCAATCCTGGTACATGCGAGTGAGTAAAATGGTCGACTATCGTAAACGTAAATGTTTCACAAGCCAGTTACGGTGCAAGACAGGTTTAAAGTTTGAACTTTATTATCTTGTGAGTAATAACCATATTTGATTATTCTTAGTGCCGCAATTTCATCGCTATAACCCGTATGAAATCCTGGTACAACTATCTGAATGAAACTGTCTACTTTCTAAATCTTAAATTATGTTTGATAGAAAGATACGATGTAAATGAAAGATATTATGATGAAAGGTTTAAAGTTTGAGCTTTATCCTACTAATTTTATAAATGCGAAAGTTTGTGAGGATGTATGTTTGGATGAATGTTTCGTACTCTTTCACGCAAGAACTACTGAACAGATTTGAATAAAATTTATACACAGACAGTTTATAATCTGGATTACACATAGGATAGTTTTATCCCGATTTTATCTTCCCGTTGGATAATTTTCGAGTTGTAGCGGGCGAAGCGGCTGGCTGGATATTTGATTATTTTTTGTAGCGCTATATGACTGCTACCAGCTTGTATGCAAATCGCTGCAGCCTGTATGCAATCCTGGTAGGCAAATTGTCATGAGAAAAACTGTCTAATTTAATATACGTTAATTTTAACATGTAAAGATAGGATAGCTGTAAGAATGGTTTCAAAGAGGTTCAAGCTTTGCATTACTGCCTGTGTCAGTAACTTATTAAATTCAAAACAATAGAAGAATCAAAATAATAGTTAAAACGTTCATAAATATCGAACATAATTTCAAACAAACTTTAAAAATAACTCTGATTTTATCGCACGGATATTAACTACGTATTCATGAAAATCATGTTACTATTTTTGACATCTAAAATGGATTTCACACCAAAATTCGTGTTGTGAAACGCTCCTTATTATCTATATTGGAAACCAAAAATCAAAATTCACAAAACTTAGCTCACATAAATTCAGTTTTGCTTGCTAAAGGCAAAGAAACATTACTGTTTGAAGAATAATAGATCAGTAAGTAAATGGTACATCAATTCAAGTCTCTAAAGTCTAAACTTTTACGTTATCTTAACTTAAACCCAAAGTGCATCAGTTGTATTTGAATAAACAAGAGGCACCTTAATCGACCGTCATGTAATCGTGCTTGATCTCAAATGTAGGTACACACTGCATTGGACAATGGTTTCCGTTTGACGAGTAATTGCTCTTAAGTGCCGTGTCAGGAATATTGGCATTTAATGTAATAGTAGAGTAGCTAATAGCAATAGAAATAAAGATGGTTTTGGTAGCAAAAATAGGCATTTAAACAAAACGAAGTTTTACAAGTTGGTTAATATAAAAATTATGAGGCATCCAGCTCTTAAATCCTTATAAGATTGACGTAGAAATTCATCATCATCATCAGCCTATAATGTTCTCACTGCAGGGACTCAGGCGTCCTCTCTAGGTGAGGGATGGACTATAATCCACCACGCGGGCCCAGTGCGAGACATGTGACATCTACCGATGTCACATGTCTTCGAAACTTTTGGTTCTAAGACGTGCCTTTTTCCTCACGATGATTTTCTTCACCGTTTTGAGAGCAGCGGTCATACAAAATTATGTCAAATGTTTACTAAGTGACGGCTTAAGTAATCATTAAATAACTCTGAGTACCGCAGTAAGAGCTGTATAAGTCAATATTCCACTTCAATGATGTCACTAGCAGATCATGGACGTGGTATATATAATATGCTTGACGTGTTTAGCGTATTATTTTAAATCCACTGTGACTGAAACGATGATGGATATTAATGTTGATGGACGATAATAAAGAGGAAGGCTAAAATCATAGATGCATGGATTGTGTGTGGAATGAATTGTCTGACAGGGAAGAATGGAAAATAAAGTAGAATGGGACAAGAGCAGAAGATGATGGTATTGAAATTCACCCTGAACTGTAATGCTTTGTGTAAGTTTCAAATAAGGCATTACATTGCCTTGTGAAAAGTCATTTCACAAAACACAATATTATTTAGATCCCTCCCATCGTGTTTTTTTGGGGGGTTGCGAAATCATCAAATTTTAATAACCGGAGTGTCAGATTTCAAAACCACCCATGTTCTTCTTAGCCCTTGTGCCGAGGCCGCGGTATCTTTTTCGAACAACCCGCAGCCCCGAAGGGCAGGTCCCTCCCACCTACGAACACAATCATAAGATAGCTAGAGTTATTCAAATGCTGACATTTAAAAAGTATGTTTCAATATATTTACACAAAAATGACGACCCAAACCAGCCTTATTCCAGTACCACTCTTTACATTTTTTGTGTAATTTCATAGACATTATACAATTTTTGTACACAAAACAAAAACATGTTGTATAATGTTGTACATTTGTATAATTTACTAGCACACAAGTGTGTACGTATTATTACTCCGTCCCAGTAACATTAAAATTGTCTCTGCATTGGATAATTTTCCTGCCATATGCTACACAACGCGTTACTTTTGTACTTAAAAACGTTTTTTTAAACAATAATGTGCAGAGGAATAATAAGATGGGTTTCGCAACATTTTAATTTAAAAACAAGGATTATTCTTGTTTGACGTTACAGCCTGTTTAAATTGAAAAAAAGGTTCCTTTGAAATGAGAACTTTCTCCTTTTTGATGTTGGTTAAAAATTAAGGTAAATCACTACATAGTATAAAACAAAGTCGCTTTCTCTGTCCCTATATCCCTATGTATGCTTAAATCTTTAAAACTACGCAACGGATTTTGAAGCAGTTTTTTTTAATAGATAGAGTAATTCAAGAGGAAGGTTTTAGTATATAATTTGACCGACATCTACGCGGGTGAAGCCGCGGGCATCAACTAGTACGTAATACACGTTGCATCGTCCTGAGATAACCCTTTGGCCTCATACAGGAACTATTATATTAGTTAAATTTTATGTTTTTGTTTTGTTTTGCTTTATACCCCATGTTTTTATGTTAGGGTTCTTTTTTTCTTTGCTGTCTTTTAGCGCACTGTATACCCAGTGCCATCGAAAATCTAAATATCGTAGTTTGATTGCAATAATTTTTACGACAAGGTTGGTGCAGTGGCGGAGCGATTCGACTGCTGCGCTACATGTCGCGAGTTCGATCCCCGCACGGAAGAAATATTTGTAACATCACAACACATCACAAGCCTACAGATAGTTGTACCGGGTCTGAGTGTTTGTGTATGTGAGTTTGAATGTTTGTAGACGCACCAGAGTGGGGAAAGTTTAAACAAAACATAATTAAAACAGATCTTTCAACGCAAGTTTCCATTTTACATTTATATTTCCCATATTTGTCCATCAACCACACTTCCTCGTGGCTTATCGGATTTAATAACAGTTTCACTGAAAATTTTCAGCACATATCCAAGGCTTCGGATGTGGAGGCATTCAATTAAATTAATTAATTATACAAAATATTGTCCATTTCTTTTCCTCGTTGATGATTAAAAACGTTCAGCCGTATTTAAATATTAATTGAAGTTACGTGTTGAGTTTTGAGTGTCGGATATTGGTGTAACGGGTTTAATGAAAGTGTATCAATATTGTGTGTAGTTCCTGTCATGTTGTTGGATATTGAAATGTGGTTTATACAAGACCCTACTATTTTGCTAAATTAGTGAACGAAAAAAAAGGCCATATGACGTGAAAATTAGTCTACTGCGCGCTGGTTTTAGGCTAACGTTAGGTCGGCTTTCGGGCTTTCTTCGGGTTACATAACGACTGTGCATAATAACGAATTACAGAAAGTATTAACAGTCAGACAGTGCATAATTCGAACTTTATGCCACTGTGAGGCATGAAGGGGTCTTGATATATAATGGACGGCCACCCATCCATGTACTGACACCGGTAAGTGTGGTTTGACCTTCAATTGACCCTGCTGATTTTTTTGTCCACACACACATTTTACGAGTAAATTTTCAGTCAACACGGGAAAAATACAACCGTCGATTAATGTGTCGTTCCCAAGCGGGTTTCGTCCCTCGGTCCCCATACATCATCCATAATCGAAATTCTAATTTCTTCCACTCGACCTATCCTTTTGCACCTAAAAGGAGCCGAAACGCTCACTATGGCGCACTAAGGCATATTTTATAAGCTTCCCATCGTGGGAATTTTTGTAGTAAAGGGTGAAAATTGAGCCTTAACGAAGCTGGAAGGTCCTCCCCGTCATTATATATTTTTTTGTCTTGGACCATACCTAGAAACCTTCTAGTTGCGGAGATATTGGGGGTCAAAGCCAAAGGGCTATCTCAGCTCCCATCGGGGCTGCGGGTTGTTCAAAAGAGATAGCGCGGCCTCGACACAAAGGGCTAAGAAGGAACATAGGTGGTTTTTCCCAGCGCGAGCAAAAAAAGCATCAATCAACACAATATTTTGAGTACATTACTTACATTAAGTCCTACCGTAAAATGTGATATTTCAACCCAAAAAAGTCGCTTCCCAGCAATTATTTTTGTGTACAGTTACCTATGTTCCATACTCACATTATCAATCCAAAAGTTACTCAACCTATCTGTTACATTTTCACGTTAGAAAGGCTCAACAGATTTGAATGACACACGGAGTAGGACATATAATGCGTTCCCATGGATTAATTTCAGCGCTCAGCGTGAGTGATCATTCATAATCAAAATTCTGTACATTCTCATGGACACTGCAAACGGGATATTTACAATATTTACTATTTGTTACACCCAGCCGTAATAACTTCAGTTTATCCGTGATCTTGGTTGCAACTGCGCCGAAGTATTTGAAACTCGAAACAAACGGTAAACATGGTTAATATCTCCAATAAAATCTACTTCTTCCATACTTCGAAGACTCTCGTACCTACTCTGTTTCTCGTGCCACATAATTCTTAACACAGTCCATCCATAGTTTCTATGGTCTTCCTCTACTCTTATACCCATCCATATTCATAATCAAAACCTTCCTTACGACATTTTCCTCATTCCTCCGCATGACAGGCCAACCACGACAACCGATTTCCACACAACTTTTCAGTCACCATGTCTGTTTAAAACTTATTTCTAATTTCTTTTACATCTTAAAGAAGCTAAAACACTATGACCGGCTATGGCACATTTTATGAGCTTCCCATGGTGTGTAAACGTCCTTAGTAATACGTAAACGTCCCTGGTAAGCCCACTACTCTTATTGATATTGACTATGTAATATTACATACATGTGTGATATTCCTTGATTTTTTTACGACTCTTGTCGTGACATTTATGACCGTAGCTTGCTATGTAGGGTGGCGTAGGTATTATTACCTCGTTACATCAGAAGGGTCTTATATGTTATACTTTTGTATGTATGTATTTTGTATATAAACACATGCCTGTTAGCTCTGTAGCGTGAACGACATCATTATTTGCTAGTTAAAGCACAACAAATATATTAATGATTTTAATAAGGTGGTGGTTGACAAAAAAACGAATTAATCCATCACTTCAAAAAATATTGTACACATATTTTTTAATTTTAAACAAACAACGAAGATAATTCAGTGCTTTGAAAACTCGTGTGACGTCATATTGCATGACATTTTTAACCAGAAAGTGACGTCACAAGTCATCTTTGGCGCGTTTTATCTTCGTATATTTTTTATTAATTTGATAAAAAAAATACTTATTCAATATTTTTAGATAATCTAACTGACGGACCAAACAGAAACATACTTTTTTTAGTCAAGAAACATTAGTATTTTAACATTAAAACCTTAATTCAATTTCCTTCAAAAATAAAATAATGTGTCCACTGCTTCTAAGACTTTCTTGGTGATGGAAAACGTTGTTAGCGAATAGAACTCAACCCTCTGAAGTCGTGCAGGGTATAAAACACTCCGACAGCGTGAGTTTGTGATGAAAGGGTTGACGTTTATTTCTATTTATAACTTAGTTTGCAGAAATCCTTTTGCACGTCAAAAAATCTTACTATATAATTTTATTTTCCTTTCTAACTGCCTATACTCGTAATAATTGTATTGCTGTGTAATTATAGTAAATATTTAAATGGCTAATTGAATTTACCAACCAGTGCATTAAATTTGTTAAATATTAACTTTAAATTATTTTAGTTACTAACCGAAATACAAACAATCAAAATAAACGCACCTATTAAATACGACACAAATTAATATTGCGGTAAGTTTCGCTCATTTAAACACGTTTAGTCCATTAATGGGCCTTTTTATGTTCGAGAGAAATTTGTTTGTAATAATATTGAGGGAGATAAATGTTATCGGACGATGCCTACATGAGTATTCAATTAATCGGTTGCGAATTTTGTCCTTATTATTCCGATGGAGGGAATGGAATGGGGTTTGAGAAATGTTCTTCTATTTTTTGTGTGGTATATTTTGGTGTAGAAGAAAATAAGCATATTAATAGAATACATATTTTTGGAGTGCCTATGATCCAATCGTGCACTGCTAGAAAGTTTTAAATTTGTAAGTGAGCAGTTCAGAACAAAATCAAAAATAAACTTTAGACTTAAAAAAATAATATTTAAGTAAACCTCGAAAACTCTAAATAGTCGTAAATCGATCAAATTAACCTTAAAATGTACTTATTTGTAATTCGGCAATCGTAAAACAGTCGTAAATCGATCAAATTAACCTTAAATGTACTTATTTGTAATTCGAACAAACCCGCTACAATATTCCTAAGCCACTGAATTCTTGAAAGCCAGAATCAACAGTGGCGACCACCAGAAAAGAAACAATGATGCTCGGCGAAATCCCTGGGATCCAGCAATTAACTTAACCATAAAAGAGCTGCAGAAAGCAGTGATATTAAATACGTGCAGACTGGTGACGAAGTTCCTACAATGTGAATCAGACAACCCACACCAACAACATTTTCAATCAAACATACCCCCTTCAGCTTTCATTCAACCTACAGCACAAAACCGTGTTGTATCTATTTCTACTTCTTCTTCAACTCTTAACCCAGCTGATAACCACATGGCTTAGGCCCGTGCAATCAGTACTTTCCGGCTTCCCGGACAGCCGAGCAAAATAAATCCATAATTAAAAATAATAATAATAATGTTTTTATTTCGGACAACCAGGTCCATATGGGTTAGTAAAAATACTTACGAACTATGTTAGTGGTAATAAATTTGGTGATTGAGTTACATTAATTGACTTAAAATTCATTCTATAATACTATTAAAATTACATTTACATTATATATTTTTATGTCACTTATTTTGGATCAACATCCCAATGTGATGACTCAGAATAGGACAGTCCAATTTGTCCGAAATAACCGCCAGAATGCCATTGTTACTAGAACGAACCCTGCTCAATAAGGAGGCGACTTTTTTGCGCAGGATAGCTGCAAATCCATCAGTACGAGCCTCCATGAACATGAGCCTCCATGGTTTATGATCTTTCATAATCACGTTTCATTGCCCCATCTTCTAAAACACATTACAAACTAATCTCCCCACCACAAGCAAGCCATCACAACAGCAGCCTCCAAAACAACACACAACACAAACTCCTCCCGATAAACGGCTAACAAACTTGCGCTCCAACCAAAAACCGCTATCAATACACGATTTACTAAACTCCGTAGAAACCACACATAAATTCATAAGGCTATCGACACACTAGCCTTCGGAAAGCCGTTCCGTAACAAAATTTTGCATCTAAAGTGACTTCATAAGCTCCTGAAGTAGCTAATGTACACATGGCATCGACCGTGCGATAATCTGTACGGTGGAGGATCGGAGGCTGATATGGATAGGTGTTTGGGATTTTAGGAGGCTGTCAGGCTGCTTTCCTTTAAGTAGATATCAGACAGTTTGCGGATGAAGTACCAAGCAGATTTAAGAGTCTGTGGGAATCGTACACGGAGGTTAATGCCATTTTTGCTTGGAAAATACTGACCCAATCATCTGGAGACATGCACTATTCATAATAGTAACAGACAAAAATAATCTAATAAGTCCATCAAATAGTTTTACAAAAAATATTGGACACATACTTTTCTTTTTTCACGTAAATTCGTGTGACGTCATAATATGCATGACATTTTTTACCAGAAAGTGACGTCACAAGCCCCCACTGATCTTATGACCTTTGGACGCGTTTTATCTATTTAATTTTTTATTAATTTGATAAATCAAAAAACACGTATACAATATTTTTAGATAAGCTAACTGACGGACTAAACGGAATCATATTTTTTTAGTCAGGAAAGTAGCCAATTGCAAGCAAAGTTTTGCAAAAGCTGTCTCTCTCTTTCACTCGACCCGTGTTGTAAAGAAACAGCATTAAATCTATCAAACCCTTCATCATCCTGATTCTAATCATATTTTCATTATACAGAAATTTTGTGGAGATCGTTTCAAAAGATAACTATCACATTACCACGATATTCCTATCTCGTGGTTTTGTTTGTGTTAGGGGGAGAAAAGATGCAAAGCATATCGATTTTACATTATTTTGAAGAGATTGTGTTAAGCCTACTATAGCTAGAAAACGTGGTTTTTGTTTGTTAAAGTTAGATACTGAAAATAGCTCGTTTTCTAAGGCTTGGTGTATACAATATTTTACATTGAACTGTGTAAAGATTTTATCGAAACGAGTATGTATTAATTAACTATTATCTTGATTTTACATCAAATAAAACACTATTATGAAAATGTACTGATATATTTCAATGTACCTACAACATACAGTTGTTAAATAAAATGCCAATTACAAGTGACAAAATCCATCACTCAAAAAATATAAGCCATCAACTTGCCCGTCAACTCTTCCATTGCCCGCACACCGGCAAAATAAAACGAAACAATAAAAACAAAACAAGCAATAGAACAAAAACAAAACACTATAATCCGGACTCACATGCCGCAAACCACAGTCTAACGGAACCTCATATAAAGGGCCTATTGACGCGTCAATGACGAGTTGGCGTCGGAACAAATTAATACCGGATAAGTCGTTACCGCGATCAGGCCAATCGGTGCGCAAGGAAATGACGTATCGCAGTTCATTTGAGAAGGGAAATCGTAAACCGTCGAACGGAAGTTTCGTTCGTTCGCGCCAATTAAGGGCGTTGAGCTACTGCGATTGTAGCGATAACAGGGAGGCTGTGGCTTTGTAAACGGTGAGGAGAAGATTGGAAGGAGAAAAAACGGTTTCACTACATAATTTTACACTGATTGCCAAAAAAAAGCTTAGAGGAAGGCCAGGAATCGATGGATGGTCTATGTAAAAGATGGTAAGGCATGGAAAGAGGTATCTGATGATATGATGAGTAATAGAGAAGTATGAAAGAAAAAGACATGCTGCGCAACCTCAAATGGATTGGGATAAGGGCAAGACAATAATTATGCCGCAAAATTACAAGCTTGACATCAATGTGATCATACCAACATGATCAAAGATTTGTGAGCAATAGATTAGCAACACACTGACAAAAAATTAAAAAAAAAGAATTGCTGTCAACTTGATACATGTAAGATCAGTGATGGTGACGATACCAATATAGTGTGCAGTTAAATCTGGTTTGTTCCAAAATTAAGACTGAGTTTAGCTAGACGTCAGTTTAAAATAAAGTCTTTTTTGCACGTATTTTAAAGGTTAACAGAATCTTCACTTCTTTGCTGATGAAAAAATGAAAATGATTTCTACACAAAATTCTTTTGTAGCAAAACAGAATAGTCCCATATTTAACGATCAACATACGTCCCAATTTAAATATGATGTGTTAATTTACTACCTAATCTAATGGTAAACCAAACATAGGTAACTATTGTTGCCAATAGGTAACAACAAGCTTTAGGCTAATGCTATTACAGCCGACACGTGTCAGATCAGTTTACACTTAATAGTAAATGCTACAGGTATTCATACATTTAGGTGATAATTTCTGAAGTTTTTGGGCATTTACTAAGTTATTTTTATTAGTGGTAAAATTTTTAAGTGAGATTTCGATGATACATAGTTTAATTGCTGTGGTTTTGCCAAAAAAATAACTATAATGTTAAACCCCGACAGAAACAAGGTCTCGAAAGAAAATGACGGGTCGAGCCAAGCAAAACCATCAATCAGTGATTTACATAACATTTACTCACGCCTTTTTCTCATGGGGGTAGGCAGAAACCACAGAAAGCCACCTGCTAACGCATCCTTACATACTCCTTTTGCCTCGACCACATTTATACATGTGGTCATACACGCACGCCGATTGATTTAATCCTTTGATAAAAACTCATGATAACATACCGCTGGTAATTCCCGAAGAGGTAGGTAGACATTACAGGCTAACAGCAATCTTACTAAAACTACTACCTATTGACGTTTTCGATGACGAGAAATCAAAAACAAAAATGGACTACGTACAAGTTGGCTTTCAAAAGGAAAGTTCGGAAATACTTCTTGAAATCGGACTGAATTGCTCTCAATCAAGTCACTAGTCTTAGTAGGTAATTATTATAAGGTTTCTCGTTTTTTTTTACTGTATGTATTAAAATATCTATTAGTTTATTTAATTCTATCTGTATATATATATGTACTGGTATGCACTTGTTTATGTATTATGTTTACAAAATGGTTTTATCCTTATTATTATTTATTTTTTGTACTCTACCAGTGCTGTCCTATTTGTCCTAAAGGTTGACTGGTAGAGAATGGCTTGTGGCATTAAGTCCGCCTATGTACCACTTTTGTACACGAAGTTTAAATAAATGAATAAATAAAAACCTGGGCCACAATCCCAGGTTTTCTGTCTGTTTTGCTCTTACACAGTGAGTTCGTGTTAAGATCAATCCTTGTTTATTTTCAGAAAAGGGGTATTTGACATGCAGGTCCTACCTAGTACCTTCTTAAAGGTGATACTGCACGTGCATATTTGTATTCTACGCAGAATATTTTATTTAAATCATGTTTTTCTAAAAATGTGATTCTTTTAAGATAAGCTTTCACTCGCCTTTTCAGTCACGTAAAATTTGAATAGTTCAAACACTCATACGTAAAACAAACAAAGTTTCTTTAAAAATAATAAGTCTTTTGAAAACATAGTACGGTGTAGTTGATTTTAACTGAAGACGGTAAACATAATGAAAAACGTAGAATATTGTTATTGTTTTAGTAGATGAAACTGTATACACATTTTTTTTTAAAACTGTTTATCTATAATTGAATTACTTATCTATACTAATATTATAAAGCTGAAGAGTTTGTTTGTTTGTTTGTTTGTTTGTTTGTTTGTTTGTTTGTTTGTTTGTTTGAACAGGGTAAACTCTGGAACTACGGGTTGGAATTTAAAAATTCTTTTAGTGTTAGGTAGTCCATTTATCGAGGAAGGCTATAGGTTATATAACATCACGCTACGATCAATAGGAGCGGAGCATAAATGAAAAATGTTGCAAAAACGGGAAAAGATATTCCTTTTTGAGAGCTTCCGTTGCGTGCGCTGCGAAAACGGTTTAAGTTACGTAAATACTATGTATGAAGAAATTGTTTCCCTTTAAAAGTTCTAAAAAAAAGTCCGCGATAGCATATGCTTATCTTTTAAGATTGACTCACTGTAACCATTTTTTAATAATTAAATGCTTGATTAAAAATAATGATATATTGCGAAGCTTATTTAACCCATATAGTATTAATCTATATCTATATAAATGTGTTTGTTAGCACGGAAATTTAATATAGAATAATTGTGCCTTTTACTCTATACAGTTTAAACAAATATCTTAGAAGATATCGCAATGTAAAAATATACGGGCGACAAAATAATTAAGCGCGTGGCAGTCATTCGATCCGGTGCGGTAGGTATGTACGTGGGGATTCTGGCCTCTGGGGGCTCCGGAGAAATTTAAATTCAAAATATTTACTGCACCATAATGTTTACAAGTACAAGGTGTTACTGTTTATTAATAGTAAGAGATACCTATAGTAATTGTTACTTTAATAATATAATCGAAGCCAATCTAAACTAAAAGGTATTATAAAGAGGAAAGGTAAGATTTTTTGTTTGTTAAGAGTACGATTTAACTCAATTTAATATGTTGGATAGTCGATTTATCGAACCTTTATAAGCTATATTATGTGACGCGGACGAAGTTGCGTGGGTCAGCTAGTTATTCTATATACAAGGCTAGATTGTAATAAAATTAGGACCCATCATTTTGATGAACACTAGGATAAGTGAAAAAAAAATTGTTATCCACGTATAGATTCACATATTTAATCATAAATGATTATTCATACATTTCCAAGTTGTAAAAAGTGTGAGTAATAACTAAATAACTTCTAAAGTCGCTAAGTACAAAATTATAAAGTCTTGAAAAAATATAGTTCTCAAAAGTAAATTTAAACCAATTCTCATCTGCCTAACCTTTTACCAACTACTGCCGAGGTCGGCTTTCGTTTTAACTGGATGCAGCTGAATACCAGTATTTTACACGAAGAGACATCTTATCAGACCTCCACGAGTCAGTAGTATTGGGTAATACGTTACCCCTTTTTTATTTTTTTTGGGGGTGGAAGAAGGGTGGTTTTTTTAGGGGGAAATCATCAAATCACCTTCCCAGACCAGAGCGAAAGGGAGTGTCAGACTCCTACTGACTAAAAACCACCCATGTTCCTTCTTAGCCCTTCATGTCGTTGCCGCGGTATCTCTTGCGAACAACCCGCAGCCCCTAATTGTCAGTTTCGGTCCCTTGACTATTTCAAACGATTGCCAATGATCTACAAATGACCACTAAGACTTGACCAAGGCTTGACATGAGTTCCGATGCAAGGAGGAAACTCGGTATGCAATAGGTGGTCGGTCACCCATCCACGGACCAAACCTAGACTAGCATGACTTAACCTCAAGTTTGACACGAGCGGCAGTAATTATTTCGCCACGAGCTACGACAGCGACAAATTGATAAAGACCACATTACTTTTTTTATCAGATTCGCATACAATTACAGTACTACGAGTACCTAATTGGAGGAAAAAGATAATTGTTTTTATTGTGTGGATAGTCTTCTAGTACGTACAACAATATTCATACAAACCTTTCCAATAAAACAATATATTCATCACAATAAACCAATCGACTTGCCCCATTAATCCACAATTCCCATCAAAACATGCAGGCGAATCGCCCGGGACGTACACAAATAATCAAGAACACTAGAGATTGGAACAGCGAGCAATTTTCGATTCGCTCGGCACCCTTCATGTGAACGTCAGGGCACGTCAGGATCGCCGAACTCGACTCCCGTGGCTCTTTAATTTCATTGCGATCTATCTTGGCGGGTTCAAACCGGTTGTACTATTAACTAGGTATTATTAGCTAAGATATTGTTTAATAGAAATGCTGATATGGCTAGAAAGGAGATGATTGCTCAGATGACGAGTAATAGAGAAATTTGGAAGACAAAGACATGCTGAACCGACTCCAAATAATTTGGGCAGAAAAATGATGATATTGTTTAATAGAAACATAGATTTGTACTAGTTCTTTGAAGGTGACTTTTCTGACTTAAGACAAACAACAGTGCTTTGGTTTTATTGTTAAAATACAAACAAAACATCTAAAAATGATTAGTTTTGATACCGACTAAATTCCAATAAGTGATGAGACATAAAAACACGAATCACTTCATACGTCCCTATTTTGCTGACGCATTTAACATACAAGTTATGTACATTTTTAACAAAATACATGTAAATAATTTATAAGTTGCATATAAAAGGAATATCAATCACATTTCAGTGAAATTGTAATTTACACAGACGCGTGTCTACGATGCAGACTTGCCGTAGCCCGTAGCATTCTACGTAGCGCGTAGTACTTTTGTAGAAGTGCTACGAGGCTCGTAGCTCTTCTACGAAACTCGTAGCCACTCGTTATCGTGGTTGCAACAAAAATTGCATTTACATTTATGGATGTCGTAAATGGCGCTTTGAAGTAACTTTGTAATATAAATGGGAGTATATATTCGAAATATATGGCAATATTATTGGAAAATTGAAAACTGTGCTATAACATTGGCATAAATTCTCTCATAAAATTGTTTGGTATTGCAATTGTCAATCTATCATAGAAAATTGCAATACCATAACATTTTTTATTGCTCATACATTAGTCAGTCATTTTTAACTCATGTAGTAGGTAGTAGTATATTTCCCAAGTTTTAATTTATACGTAAAATGGATACTACGACTGTGTCGATAAATTGCATGTTGGCAACATCATAATTATGTGCTGCAATTATCATTGATAGCTATAATTAGTAGTGATGGTTCACTACACTATACAGCAGGCTTAGGAACCTATCGCAAATTGATATCACTGCAGTGATCATAGAGTATTAATTTACATACATACTTATTAAGATACACTGATATTACTCTTACAAGAAAAGAGAATTACAAAAAAAAAGACATGCTGCACCAGCCCACATACCGTGGATAAAGGCAGACGTATGATTATGAGAAAGTTCTCTACGAACGCCAATACTTTGCTGCAAGATTACTTAAAAATACTTGCCCTTCTTTATAGCGTGCTTTTTAGTGTCTTACCTGGTGACAGAGTTTTATACCACCCTACTACAAGTCGAGGAGAAATCTCTCAAGCATGCTAGTTTGGTTTCCTCATGACGTTTTCCCTCACCGAAGCAAGTAATAATGGAACGCATGGATCCAAAAAACGAGAAGATAGTGTTTCGGGTTCAAACTTGAGACCAATGACTTCCAGTTGAGGCTGTGGATCCCGTCGGGGCTGCGGGTTGCACAAAAGAGATACCCCGGCCTCGACACGAGAGGTTAACAAGGAACATGGGTGGTTTTTAGTCAGTAGAAGTCTGACACTCCCTACCGCGCAGTTCAGAGCCGGAGGAGTTATTTGATGATTTCCCACCATCCCAAAAAAAAGACCTATGACTTGGCAGTCCGAGGGTTGGACCACTAGGCAATGAATGCGTGCACTGACTGGACAGGTCAACTTACTAAGTGTGGTTCACTTCTCAAAATACACTTATCAACAGATTTAATATCTGCATCATCATCATCATCATCATCTCAGCCATAAGACGTCCACTGCTGGACATAGGCCTCCCCCAGAAGGGGGGGATTTGCCAGAATCGCCACGCTTGGCAGCCGGGTTGGCGATCGCAGTATGGTTGTTACGAAGGCACAGAGAACTGGTAAGTCCCTTAGTCGCCTCTTACGACACCCACGGGAAGATATGGGATGGTGCTATTCTTTACGTCCGACACCACACGGAACTCCGACACCACACGGAATATCTGCATATGATTAAAATTATATTTAGTAGAGTCTGTGCACTCTGAATTAGTTTCCACTATTGTTTTGAAAGTAGTTAAAGAACACCAATTTTTTTCTAGAAGTTTCGTGTCCCAGCAGTGAAACATTTTTACTTGATTAAGATTGTGTTCATTACATAACAAATAAAACTCCCAAAGTCCTTAAATCACACGATATTTAGTTAAACGTACATAATATCTTGTCGATCTGATTATTTCATTACAAAACAAGTTCTAATTTAGCTTCTAACTTCAGCAAAATTTCGAACCGTATTCTAAGCTTAATAAAATTCTAAATACAAAAATGACACATGTGTAAAATTGGTTTCAGTATTTAGAACTTTAACGTTTTCAGAATAAAGATAGTAGTTCTAAAATGACTCAATTGTTCCTATATCGAAGAGTGAATACAAAAATGACACAGGTGTAAAATGAGTTTTAGTATTTAAAACTCTAACGTTGTCAGAATAAAACTCATAGTTCTAAAATGGCTTAATTGTTCCTATATCGAACAGTGAAGCACAGATTGGGCTCAACTAAGAAGCTAAATGAAAATTGATTAGCAGCTGACAGTTGAACTGGAACTGCAGAGAGAGGCTAATTTTACTTTAGAATTTACATGAGGGGTTTTCACATTTGATGTTCCGCTTCCTAGCTATTTGAATTCGATTTAGGTCGCGAATATATAAATTTATAATTAAATTGACGATTTTGTGGTGGAGCTCGTAGTTTTATAATAACAGGCTCTCGAGGGTAAGCTGTGCTTTCTTAGGACGGATTGTGGATAGATGACCATCTATTACATAGCGAGTTTTCTCCGAGCCTTGGAAAGCACGCTAAGACTAGCTGTCATTTGTAGTTAGAGTGTCAGAGAAGAGAGTCAGAACCTCGAAAGTCTGATAACAATTATATACCGTATCGTATTACTTAGTATTAACTGGGTTGTAGGGGTTAGATAGGATGTCGTTTGTTGTTAAATACTGGTATTTATCTATTTCCTGTTACACTGGAAGCCGATTACAATTTAGTAGGGAAAAGGCTAGGCAAATGATGATGTTAAGTTGATTTTGTGGTTTTGATACAAAGTAGGGGTTTTACACTTAAGAGTATTCATTATCCATGGACCTAGACACAGTGTTATTCTATCAGTAATCATAACTATGATCGAACACTCAAAATTGTATTGGTTTATTTTGGGATTAATTAACAAAGCTGCTGACAAGCATAATACGTCCATCCTGTTGACAGCGGTTGCAAAAATACGAAACTATTTGACAGCGATGAAAATTTTTGTAGGCCTCCTGATCGCATTTATAATTTCTTTAAAACAATCACTATTAACGTTCAAGTCACGTTTGATTTTTGCAAAATAATTCAGATTTTGTTACATAGTGAAACACAAATACATTTGATACTGATTATCTAAATATACAGGATGCGATCACATTGTATCCTCATAACTAAATGACTACAGTAGCTAAAGAAACCTGGCGGTTACTCACAGTGGTTTCGGTCGATAAGCTGCTTAGCGAGTGTGCAAACCTACCGATTTATTACTGTAGACGAATATAATGCAAGGCAAACATTTTCCACTACACTTTGTTCCGTAGAACATTATGAATGTCTATCACTAGAGATAGTTTACAAACAAAAAGAGAAAATTTACATTTTAGTTTTCCCGAAAAAAGTCAGAGAGTCATTTACAGGATGTGTTTTTTTACATTCGCAAAGGTGTATCATGAACAAAATAGTCGATTTGATGTGAGGTTAACCAATTAGGTATAAAGATTTAAGTAAGTTCTAGAAACGATGTATTAATTTATTTTAAAAAAATGGGTAATTACGAGTATGTATATATATAAATATTACCATAAAACCGAATAAGGTAATTTATAAATTATCACGGTCGAAAAGGAGAACGTCCCTAGTCGAAAAACAACGTTTCATCACAAACATTTTCTCGATAAGCCAAATGAAACGCGAAGGAAAAACTCGTTGTCACAACACTAAGGGGGGGATTCCGATCGTTTTGGGGTAAAGGGGGGTGATTTAATAAATATTCAAATAAAGGAAGAGGTCCATTGGGCTCCAACGACGGACGCCAGCAACTCTATATTATGTGTCGATTTGCGGTGAACAGGCGAAAATACAACGTAATTGAATAGTCATAAGGCTGGTTTTCTAACGCTTGCTGAAAGGTTTTGTAACTAAAATCGGCCGTTCATTATTTTTTTGCGTAACTTTAGCTTTCAAGTAAACAAAATAAAAAAAATAGTATCTGTATTGATTGGCGGCTGTGGACTTTTGAGAGTCCTTGAAAGATTTTTGTTGGTAGCACTGATTGGTATGACAAATATTATTTTTATTAATGGTTTATTTTACAAAAAAAAAGTACGATGATGTGATAAATTCGAAACAACATCATAAATAAATAATAAAAAAATATAATATTAAAAGTAATTATGTAGTTTACTAATCAAAACTCCTCAATCAAAACACAAAAAAACACCAAAAAATCCACCTAGACAGTTACAAAAAACACTAGAAAATTCCCTAACGTTATGGATATTCCTCCATCAAGTCTTCACAAGTGTGCATCCTGTATAGCCGCCCGGATAATAAACGTTAACCGCTGACTAAACAATATCCCGGAGATAAAAACCCTTGAAAAAACTTCATATTTGATACTTGGGCGCCGGCGACGCAATAACTGCCTCTTAACGATAACATGATAAGCTTCCCCTTAACTGATTTTAAATTGTGATGCAGTGATGTTGGTGTAGTTTAGATTTAGTATCTTTGAGTTTGTATATTAATCTGTTTCTCGAAGTTAATGCAACGAAACGAACAAGATCATATTTGTGTACTGTTGTAAATAATTATTCTCATGAACTCCTTCTTTTGAAAGCGTTCTATGGTGGGTTGTAATAGTCTGATTTAAGTCTTTGTCTTTAATTAATTCTTCACCAAAACATTGTACCAAGACAATAAAGTATAAACTATATAAGTGTTACTTACTCGTAAGTGCAAAATTACGAAAAAGTAATGGCAATTATTTGGAACACAATACGTCTTACGCTACGCATCAGAGAAGGTTATGTATGTTATATTTTAGACAAATATAGCTTACGACAGCCGAAAACTGCTACTACCGCGTAGGATGAGTTAAATTTCTCGAAAAGGGACCAAATCCGAAAGAAAACATTACAGACTCATCCATTCTTCAAATTTTATTTTTAAAACTATAGCCGCTAACGCTATCACATAAATTCCTAGTATAATTTATGCTCCCTTTAGGACTTAATAAGCCATTGACATCACTTTCGCCTAAAGAATCATTTTGTCGAGAAGGTTCTCAGCCAAACAGTCCTTAGGGATGATGGGTTTCAGCATTTTTAAGATAAGGTTACGTGGCACCGAAAATATTTATGAATAATGGAAAGTAATAGGATTTTACGCATTTTCGGATCTCGTTAACATATTTTATTTTATGGCTTTTGAGTATTATTAGTATGGAAGTCACTAGAATTTTGTATTTTGAAATATATTAAGTGTAAGCGATGTTATAGCACTAACTTTTACCATGACTTCAGAATGTGATTCTAGGTCCACCCACGCACACACGCACACGTAAAAGTCACCCTCAGAAAGCATAATTGTTAAAAGGTTGTGTCATAGTTTTTCACCATTATGACATGAAGAAAAACGTAATTGCGAATCTATTTTTGAAAGTGAAAATAGCAACGAATTTTGTCTATATAACCTAATCTCAATCCTCATTTTATTTTGTGTCTATAATTTAATTACAAACACATTTATTGTCAGAAATATTGAACAAGTGATAAATACCGAAACCTTACCAGTTCTACAAATTCTGAATGATCTTGATTTCCCTAAGGCAATGGATACGAATCGGTTGCTACTTTGACATTTTGACACACACACTGTCGCAGTTAATAAAATGTTAAATACAACTGTATACTTAATTTGATGACTCTTATGATAATATCACCGATGAATTTGAATGGGGATGGCACATCTAAACCGTGTTCTAGACCTATTAGTGTTATAATATAACTCATACTTGTTAAGTTTTTAGATTGTGTCACTATAAACAACTAATTTAAAAAAAAATGGTATCTGTTGTTAATTTCTAATAAACCAAACTTTTGCTCTTGATGACGTCAGAGATGAAGCGGAAAAGATCAATGTTTTTGGCCACGTGTAATACAAGGATAAAATAACAAAATTTGACGTTTATTGCTTATAATTGAAACGCCGAACTTGACACTTGTGAAATGAAATTTGGCAGTAATTTGAAAGTGAAATGAAAGAGGTTTCAAGTATTTTTGTTAAAACAAATGCCATCTTTTTAAGAGCTCAAAATAGCAAACTAAGGTTTAGGAAACGTGATACCCGAAAATGGTTTTGGAATTAGCATAGTTTAACTTTTACTTCACAATACAAAATTGTGTGAGAAATATTGACACTAATAGTTCTTAATCACGTTTTAGATGGGTTGATGGCGTTGTATTTAATGGGGTGATTGCCATTTTGTTTTGCGGGTTGGGAAATCATTAAATAACGCCCTCCCGCTCTGTCCAGAACGAAAAGGAGTGTCTACTGACTAAAAACCACCCATGTTCCTTCTTAGCCCTTTGTGTCGAGGCCGCGGTATCTCTTTCGCACAACCCGCAGCCCCGACGCCCTTAGGCTTGCTTGCGACACAACTCACTTAATACGACTTCAGAACATCGTGTCTGTTACTGTGAAACGTTTAAAGATAAGTGACATAATAGCGATTTAAATATCCTTTAGTGTTAAATACATGTCATGATTTTTAGTGTAATATTATGTATTTATTGATTATAAGAGCAAAGTAACTATGTACATTAATTAAAAACTATTAAATAAACTAACAAGAAACTATAAAAAGGCATCAAAATACTGCTCCTCAACGGTGTCAGCCGGTAATTTGCCCAAAAGACTGGTGGCATTGCCACGTTGTATGGCAACACTTAGCCTCTGGCCAAGATAAAAGCCAGCCCTTGGGTCACGAGAAGCGTCAACTAAGCGCTTTGAAATTTCCTTAAATAGGCTATGAGCACTCATAGAGGTATAGACCTTAAAATAACAGTCTGTCAGTCGATAGAGATTTTTTTATACCTTCAAATAAAATTTAGGGATCGATTGAGAAGCCTTTAAATAACCTTTAAAAAACAAGATTAAATACCAGGAGCACGTTATTTAAATTTAGACCGAAGAAAAAGAAGGAGGAGGTTCTCAATCAACACGTCTATTTTGGATCTGAATAATAAAATACTGTGGTAAAAAAACCCTTTTCCATTTAAAAAGACACGTGAAATTCACCGTGTAAATATAGCTCTTCTTGACCATACCATTACGTGTATTAACCTCATGAGTGTACCTTAAAACCATTCGTGATGTTACATTATTCATAAAATAATCGTCCGATTCCCAACCCACATAATATATTTCTCAATCAGATTACGATATTCTAGTATCAATTTATTTCACTTTTACAACAACAGAGGTAATCTGTGTTTCTTATAATTATTTTAAAGGTTTAAGGTAAACTTTTATTCTTAAAGTGTGGAGCCCCTGTGCAGGATATGCGCCACCTTCTATCCTGCCCATCCGGCACAACCACTTGCACCTATCAGGAATTACTAGAAGCAAATGATTGCTGTGCAGGTGGCTACATACTGGTCTAATACGATTTGAGCTCATCGACACGCACAGTACACACACACACACACACAGTAGTTTACAGTAGCACAGTTACAGTGTGAACCGAAAAGGGCATTTTATTGAGTAAATGAATTATGGCATTTTTAGCTTGTGTTTAAGTCATCCTGATGCAAAGACTAGTTAGCTAGAATATGCGTCACCGAGTGCTAGCCGGCCATTGTGCGCCGGGCGTTTGGAATCGTAATTCGATTAAGATTAACGCCAATCGGAGAGGATTTCATGCAGCTTATGTTTAGTGTGTGTGCTTATTATGGATAGTTTTTTCGTCTTTTCAAAACCTTCAGCTATGAACTGACTCGTGAAATATTACCGTGAAATATTTGGACAATAAATCAAGGAAAACGCCAGAATTAAACATGACCGTTTAATATTGATCCACCTACCACAATAACCCACAAATATCTGTAAACAACCTTTTCTAAGACGCAAATTTCACTCCTTTTCCTCAAATTATTTATTTCCGCGTCTTTTGATGTAAAACCGAGATATTTTCCTTCACAACACTTAGTTACGGCAGTAGGGGTAAATGGAGTAGCACAAATGAGGGGAACGCGTTCTATTCATGGCTAAAACTTTTACAAGTGTGTGTACAAATGTATCTGTATTATTTATGTGGTGTATTAAGACATTTAGTTTGTACCACAACTATTTATTTATAATTTACGGACTTATTTTTAGGACTTACTTTGGCGTATTTTCACGACTAGTTTCTACACATTTACCAAAATTCAAATGCAATTTTCTCATGAAATTACGATTTTTTTTCAATCTTTATTTATTTAGAGGCTTTTACCTTACAAAGGTACGTCAGCCTCACCATACCCTAACTAATTATGTACTCAAAAAAGCCCTAAATTATATGTATAATGTACAATAAATAAATATTATTGCGTGAGAGAGGGAGATTGTGATGCAGCGACCATTTCATAAATCAGTTTCGCGTCTCCCGAATTTGGTGAAGATAGTATTCTAATAAAAGCCCTCATATCATACATATTATTTTTTAACTCCCGCATCACTATCTTCCTTTCTCTCCTGTTCTTTTCACATTCCACCAGCAAATGTTGGACATCTTCGACTTGATTACACACTTGACAATTAGGGGAATCTACTTTTTTCATAAGGTATCCAAACTTCCTGGATGGAAAATGACCAGAACGCAATCTATGTGCCATGACAACATACGACCTCTTTGTATGACTTTCAGCAAACCATGGGATTCGAGGAGGCTCACTTTGCATAGTTTGGTTTCGTGTGGTTGTGGTGCCCAATCTTCAACCTAGTGTCAGAATTTTATGTCGTCCATTGGTTAACTTGGCTTTATATGCCGTCGAGAACTATTTCTCAGGCATGTTTGTTTCCTCAGGATGTATTCTTCATCAAATCAAGTTATCACAATACGCACATGAAATCGAAAAATACGGAGGTGCCTTTGAACTTGAGACATGACTGGTAGTCTAACTATTCGAAACTGCCTGTAATTGAATTAATTGAAATAAATGTTTTGATTTTTTGACTGTTTTTGATTTTGACGGTTGGTCCACTATAGACTAACACTGCTTAATATCGAATGCAACTTCGGTTTTGGTGGTTCCAAAAACTATCTTTGTAATAACATTATATTTAAATTAGTACAGAAAGATACACTCAATTTTGAATGCTTTTAAAATAATTAGTACCTACATATTTAGTATTAATTTGTGCCTGATATAATACCAATTATTTTTTGACAGAAATAGCTGAAATTTGTATTCTGGTACAATTTTGATACATTGTGATTAAGGTTCTTAATTTATGAAAGTTAATTAACAGTAGAACTATTCGTTTCATAAGTAATTAAAAAACACTGAGTGTGTGGGAGTACATTTTATTAAATTAAAATGTACTGAAACTGATTAAACGATTTTAATTAAGATTGGAATTTTTTTTTTCCTTTTCTTCTTTGAATATTGGTCTTTTTGCGCAAGTACTTTTTTCAAAAGACCAAAATTATTGCATGAAAGGACCAAAAATATACTTGTACCACAGAACCAAAAATACTTCTACCACAGAACCAAAAATACTTCTACCAAAATTCCAACATATACTTGTGCCTCGTTCTGTTGAGCATCATGTTTTTCATTTGAAGTTGCATAAACCAGGAAATATTTCAAGCTCTTTACGAAAACTTTTAGCCGTGGATTCTCATAGTAAAAAGCGGGTTAAAACCGTGCACCGGGCCCTCGACGACATAGAGTAAGTGCTCTCCAATTCGTGGAATTGAATTTCAATCACGGCTCTGATTAGCTGGACTAAGTTCAAAGGTACGTAGTATTTTATTGAGTTTGGAACCTTTTTATTAGGTAACATAATTGGGCTCTTAATATTTAGTGACTGTTTCAAAAACATGTTTTATACAACATAACTTCACACCTACATTTTGTCAGTTAGAAATATGTTTTAACACATTTTAATCAATTTAATTACTAAAAACGTAAATTTTATTCAGACAGAAGTGTATTTCCACGCAGATCTCGACCATTTTCCACAGAAATCTCATCACCATAACTTAAAACGAGCATCCAACTCCAACTTTAGAGAAATTCGCAATTTTTGACTTAACCTACTTTCGGTTTGAGACGGCAAATTGCAACAACCGTACGCACGAAATTTATGTACGACGTCTGTACAAGTTACGTCGCGACGTAATCGTAAATATACGCCAGGAGTACGGCAATGGGGAATAAAGTTATGGGCCATATTGAGAGAATGGCTAGTGGTGTACCACGTAAGTAGCAACAGGGATTATTTTTAGCAGGCATAAAAGTAGGTACTAAGTATATGTGAGCACCACTTCGCGTGGTTTTCGCGAGTATTTTTGCAGAATTTTCGGATTTACGCATTTATAAATTTTTGTTTGGGAATGATGTGACTTAGCCTTATGTGAGTAAACTTAGCGGGCGATTGTAAGGTTATGAATGTTTTTGCGCATGGTCCGCGCGCACTTAAATCACCAGTCCGCTTGCCAAATGTGGTGATTAAGGCAAACATGTAAAAAAAATATTTTTTGTGGCAATCGTGTAAAAATGTGAAAAAAAATGTTTTTTTTTTTTTGTTCAGATTGTGTAATTTTTTAGTGGTAATGTTTTTAAATGAATTGTACTTACAGTGTAGCGCAAGGGGGGCACATAGCCGAGAGCGCACGAGTGCCCGCCCGCCGCTCGGCCGCGCCGCCGCGCTACCGCATGGCGCCGGCCCGCCAGCCCCGCGCGCTGAGCTGCCCGCGCGTCCAACGCCCGCGCGACCACGACAACCAGTCCACGACTCCCCACCAACAGTCCGACTGCCGACAAGTCACAACATCGTCACTATAGCAGACGCCAGACAGCCAGGCACCCAGACTACACGGCCACCAACCGCCACCAACCGCCGCGTCAACCGTACATCACACTCGCACGTTAATAATGTATGAAAACTTTTTCCAACATTGTCGCAATGCAGAAAAACCGCTCCAAAACGCTCCGAGACATTAACTACGCTTTGTCTTCTCGTACGACTTTACATGCCAGCTTATTTATTCACGGGGAACATTGCGTGGTCGCGTGGACGCGACGTGGTGTCGGCGGCCGGTACAATTGATCGGGTTTGTGTATACTCACATTAGCATGCCAGCGTCGGCCTCCCGGTTATCAACTATCGTTAACGTAAACAATTGAACACACAATCATCTTGTCGAGTGGCGCGGCGCGATATCACATGCCGGTGGGACGCGGCTGGCTGGAGCCCGGGCGGAGGCGCCCGGCTCGTCAGAGCATGGGCCCCGGGGCGCACGCCGCTGGGCTGCCGGCCACCACACCGTATGCGGCGTTTGCTAGCTAAATGAGCGGATTAGGTGCGCGGGGCGGAAGTGTCGGAGGCGACACGCGCGTCGTTGCCACTGCAGGCCGCCACTGAGGCGGGGCGGCCCGGGAAAGCCTCCCCGCGCCCTTCCCTCCCCCCGCGGCAGCCCCCCCGCTCCACCCCGCCCGCCATGTGCCCGGAGCGCGCTCAGCCTCTCGCCTCGCAAAGGGTTGTCGGCAAAGGGAAATTGCTACTATCGTCTTTTTGTCGTGACGACAATTGGCCGTGCTTTAGGCGGCGCTTTCTCTTTGACCGGGGGTCTAGAGTGGGTCGCTTATTGTGTAAGAGAAGCTATTTTATTTAGTTTTAGATCGGGAGTATAATATTAGAATTGTTTTCAGTCATGTATCGGGGTCGGCGCGTTATGTAACGCCGTGCGGCTGCCATGGCGGTCCGCAGACGCAGCGCGCCTGTCGGAATACCCCTAACGCAGCCCTTAAATTTCTAGTGAAACGTTACGAGCGGGCGCGAAGTTTGCCGAGCTCGTCCGAGCGTCAGGCCCGAGTGCGGCCGAACGCGCGCGACCGGCGCCGCCCAGTCAATAAGGCCGTCTCCACTCGCCGAACAAAGACACTAACCTATAATAATTACATTTAATTAAGGATAACTGGACTATTTTGTATAATAAGCATATCGCGCTGCAGCGTTAGTATCCAGATTTCACACTTGATAGAGGATAATTATTTTATACGTGTAGTCGTTTAGGTTATCGCGCACATGTACTCTAGTAGTATTAATAGGTCAGTGATAAAACTTTTATATTAGATTTAAACTCTAACAAATATTCACTAATACGCCGAAAATCTCCAGAAAAACACCAGCACAATCACCCATTTTCCCAATAATGTTCTCGAGCGATATAATTCTCGGTTGTTTATTATTGTATAGTGTCGCGTAGTTGGTCAGTCACCTGTGCATGTCCGAGTCCTTAGCTGCAGCATTGTGTGATGACTCGTCTCCATAGATACGCGTCCGTTGTGAAAGCCGATGCTTATTTACATATAATGCGTTTTATTATTCGTTTCTTTTGCGTTTTAATTTGTATTCAGCGTTTTTATTATTGGTTTGTGTGGATGTGTTGTAATGATGTTTAAGCTTAGCTATGTTGTTTATGTTTTATTCATTAGATATTATTGTACCATATTGCATGTAAATAAAGAATCTTGAATGTTAATTGGTACCGCTTTGCGTTTTATGGTTTTCTTTTCAGTTAATGTATGAGTTTTTATGATTTTTTAAATAATTTGCATTGGTATTTTGTATTGGATATGAATATCTTTTGTTTTATATAATGGTGATGTGTGTTTAGTGTCTAGATAGAAGGACCACAGCATCGTTTTGGTTTATTAAGATTGCCATTAACTTTTCGAGTTTAATAGTAGTTGGTTTCAGTATTTTTGACTTGGTCAGTTGGCAATGTGAATCATAAGAAATGAACAGAAACATAACTTCAAGAATACGAATTAATGAGACATTAATGAAAGATAGATACGAGGTTTGTTTTTAACCGACTTCAAAAAAGGAGGAGGTTATATGTTCGTGTGTATGTATTTTTTATTTTTTTTATGTATGTTACCTGATTTCTCCTCCATTTGTGAACCGATTCTCAAAATTCTTTTTTTATTTGAAAGAGACTCCTGAGGTGGTCCCATTAAAATTTGGTGAAGATCTGATCCTGATTTTCGGAGATAAACAATAGAACTCTTCAAAAATAGACGGCAAATCTGTCGTGATTGCTGCAATCGCTTGGATGTTTATTGTTTATACAACATCATGACGTAACATCACGCCTGTATGATCTGAGGGGGTACGCAGATGTGTACACCCAGATTTGGACAGTAAGATATTATGTAATGTTCCATTTATTGGGGATAAATAAAACCTATTATTTGTTTGGGAACAACTAAAAATGGAAAAATAAAAAACTTTTTTGCAAAAAATAAAACCGACTTCAAAAACATATATATTATCTACCAGATAAAGTCACGAGAAAACAAAAGAGAAATGATGATTCGAGCCAAATCTAAATAATTTCTAAAAATCAGTTTAAAACAGATTTGGATTTATAGCTGATGGTCGACTGATTGTAAACGATACTGCTTAGCATGAGATATCAATTTTCAGATCTTGCTTAGTATTATTATGATTTTACATTAGGTATTTCTCAGCAACCAGGCATAAATCCGGGGTTCAACTATGCCCGGTTGGTGGCAATAAGTGGCAATAGGTAAAGGTAGGGTTAAGCTTTATTACATGAAACTTAACCCTACATTTTTTTTGGAGGGTGGGAAATCATCAAATGATTCCTCCAGCTCTGGGCAGAGTGGTAGGGAGTGTCAGATTTCTACTGACTAAAAACCACTCATGTTCCTTCTTAGCCCTTTGTGTCGAGGCCGCGGTATCTCTTTCGAACAACCCGCAGCTCCGACGGGAACTAAATTCCACCTCGTTGGTCTAGTGGTTGCTAGCGCGACTGCTGTGCATGAGGTCTTGGATTCGATTCCCGTGCCAGGCAAAGTGTAATAGGGTTTTTTCATCAGAAATTGTTCAGAAACAGTCACGGAGGTGGCGGTGGTTTGGGTTGAACACAATAGGCTCGCCCTTATTACATGAGACTTAAATAACTGGCAAAATGTGGGTGTAAAGATAGAAAAAAACTACATTTATTAAGCACATGTCAGCGAGCAATGGAGCGTAGTATCCTTGGAGTTAAGCTCACTGATTCACATATAAAACTCGATACTGCGTTCCAAAACTCAAATTGCTGATATAGGTCACACGGCTGCCAAGCTCAAATGGAACTGGGCTGGCCACATCTGCCGCATGCAGGAGGAGCTGTAGGCCAAGGCAACCACGCAATGGGTCCCACACAGCAGCAAACGACAGCGCGGCAGGCCCAGAAGGAGATGGCGGGACGAACTGGATTCTTTTCGCAGGGATTGGCAAACCGGAGCACTGGATATGGATAAGTGGAAAGAGGAAAGGGAGGCCTTTGCCCTGCAGTGGGACACAAATGGCTGATATTATTATTATTAAGCACATGCCACAAGTACACACAATGTAAAACAATATTAAAAAAACAGTACTTAAAACTAAACCAATCGTGCCACTGTGTACCTCACGGCTGCGCCAAAAAGGTAGTGTTGCAGGTACTATTTGGCACACGTCTGCCTAAACCAACAACACGCTAAGATCACTGAAAAAATATGACACTTATCCAGCGACATAGTCCTAAATCAAACACAAGACCAATAGTTTTCCTTCTACATCAACAAAAACCTTACAAATTTGCATCTCCAAAAAATTATTCAGAATCAGATAGCATACAACGCACACGAAAAATCTGTATGCAATCGTTTCCATCCGTTTTATATGGACTGTCGCGCGGTTGACTTTGCGACCCGGTCCGATCCATCATCGGTGAATTGTTGGCTCACTGTTGTATTCTCAAAGCTTGGTCGGTTCCAAATATAGCGTGCTCGTGATGGGGATTGAAATTTTTGTTGAAGTTGAATACGGTATATGCCATATGTGTATCTCTAGTACATAAAGGATAAAACTTAGAATGGATGTTCCAAAAATGGTCAATTTATGTGCAAATGTGCATAAGTGTTAGTCCGGATAACTAACACTTGTGCCTGCCTCTTTGTAGACTGCAGATACTTTTCTTTGACAAAGTATTACAAACATAATCAAAACCAAACCTAATTACGCCACAAACTTCGAAAATACTAGAGTTTTTCTAGGAAAAACTTTTATAATCTTATTCTGATTCAGATAATGCCTTTTTTTTTGGCGGGTGGAAAATCATCGAATAACCCCTCCCGCTCTTGGGCAGAGCGAAAGGGAGTGTCAGACTTCTACTGACTAAAAACCACCCATGTCCCTTCTTAGTGCACAGATATTTATTAATAATCACCAGAAGTACAACGGGTAGAAGAGTTCAGAAACATAATTTTGTTTAAAGGCGAAAGAAAGTGAGTTCAGGAAAACATGGTCAATTCTAATCACACAAGTGCAAATATTAATTAAGCTCAGAAGTCATTTCACCAAAAAATATAAAAAGACAATTTTATACCTCTTTTTAACACCTGTTTCTATAACTCCTCCATGATCGGCAATTGTAAACCATCTCTTCAAACTCAGCTAAAACAATTATACTTATACTTATATTCGTCTCAGCTAGTCGAGAACCTACGAGTAGAAGAAATCTAAGTATTTTTTAGCATGGCTGATTGAACTCTCTTTAACAATCCCCCTCCGTAGAACCAAATTGTGCAGTTCAATTAAAATTAACTCTTTTAAATTAAACTTTAGTACAGGTTTAAAAGCACGTTTTCAAAAGTGTCCACAACGCATTAGTTAAAGTTTGTTCCTTTATTATTTTCGACAAAAAAATATTATGTTATTGTATTAGTATTAGTCTTAAATATTATATTATTGTTGTAGTATTATATTATTGTATTTTCCAAAGTCACGAATGAGTGTTTATGGAAGCTTAGTTCTAGAAATAGTTTACTAAAATTAACACTATCCAATGTAATATACCTTTACAACCAAGCCTGGCATCTGCCGAGGAATTGGGCGCAACCACGGGTTTAACCTATTTTTCCATGTTTTTCGTAAAAATTAGCACATATTAAATATATAGCGTTATCTTGGCAGTGCTGTACATATAAAGATTAGTTTGTGGTTAGCTTAGTTTATTTTGAATGTATGTAGTTAAGTATAACTTATTATTAATTAATACCCTGAATATTAACCCCTCGGTACTTAAAAACCGTAAGATCTCAAAGTTTATCTTCAAATAATTCTTCTTTAAGGTCATTTATTTACGTTTTAAAGTACTCAATAAAGTGCAGAAAGAAGTACAGTAAGGGTCACAATATCATCAAAGACTGGGTTTATTATAATATACGAGTACCAGGATTACAGGAGTTCGTAGGATATAACATCGATCATGGCTTATCTTTAATCCCAGTGTGTTGTGTCTCTTCTTCATACAACAAGAGATATTTCTGAAAAAGTACATGATTGTATAATGTTTAGTAAATATTTTCTAATTGCATTAATGTTATTAATGACTATCATATCCTTCGTGTCACAAAAGTCTTCTCTGTTTTAAACTATTTAGAATACTGTCCATTTCAATAAAACTTGTCTTAGTCAAATTTTATGTAGTACTCGATAACTATCTATTTGGTTATTTATTTAGTTTATAGTGTGTGGCCAAAATTGGAACTAAAGCCCAAACAATCCAACCTGTTTTTTTTAAGTTTCTCAGCTGCGCTCCATACCACCCCCAAAAAAACTTTTTAGCCCTACATAACCTTTTTGTAAGAGAAACTACGAGAAACAGCATTTAGTTCTCTTTATCTAGACTACATCTCCATCAATTGTATAAAATTTAAGTACTTACTTTATATTTTATGGAGCCGCATCAAAACACACAAACCTTACAGGGTAGGTAAAACCTCAAAGGCGTGTACCGCTACCAACATACTACAAGACGTATGGGGCTTAAATTGCTATTTAATTCCTGCGCTAATCCTATGAATTTAATGGGATATCGGCTGGTTTGAACGGTTTGAACCACTACACTTGCTTGGATTACGGAAGGCGATGAAAATTCCTAAAGCTTTTAACGGTTATCGGGAGTTTTGCACGTGTATCGGTTTTTGCAGGTAATGTTATATATTTTCGATATGTTCTTAGCGACATTTTTGGCAATAGAGATTTGCCTTAATTAGCCGTTATAAAATTACTGTTTGTAAAAATACTCGTACTTGGCGGAAGTGCTAACTACCAACTTTCGAGAACATTAAATTATTATTTTAACACTTAGCAGACATGACTTCTATATTCTGACATTCTGACCTAAAGGGATGCAGCTTGTGAAATCACTTGCCCAGGAAGATGATAACTTTTCTTCAAAGGCGAAAGGAAACAATATAGGGTACTTAGTTAAAGAGTTTTGATAAAAACATAACACTCTTTTTTTTGGGGCAGTCGTGTAAAAATATACGAATTAATTCTATTTCAGAGAACCTTTTTGCCACTTCCTAGCATCACGCCCACTCACTCACGCATCACTCACATAACATCACGCCTGAAATTCCCGACGGGTTAGGCAGAAGTGTACCTACTAGTACGCCCACATTTTGCTAGTTATGTTAAACTCCCATGTAATAGAGGCGGGAGGTGAGTATACTGGCTGCAATCGGACACAGATTGAGACTCCTCGGCTGCTATTGAGAAAATCCTTATTGAAAAATTCAATTAAATTTTGTCTGACTCGGAAATTTGTCTGTGTTCCACGCGCGCCTCAAAGAGATATCAGCAACATTGCAGGGGCAACGCCGACGCCTGTCGGGGCTGCAGTTTGTTCAAAAGAGATACCGCGGCCACGGACACAAAGGGCTAAGAAGGAACATGGGTGGTTTTTAGTCAGTAGAATTCTGACACTCCCTACCGCTCCGTCCAGAGCGGGAGGAGTTATTTAGAAATAAACAAGTCACATGATATCTCAATTAAAATAAAAAGAAATGGATAGATCTAACAAGAATCTAAAGTCTTTCCACACGTTATTCTTCAATTCCCAGAACGATGCAAGAAAGTTTAACTATGCACCACTTCCTTGCAGCGTTTCTATGCATCCATTTAATTCATGTAAAACGTCTTTGAAAAGAACAGGACGGTGCGATCACATTGAATCGTTTGCCTTTGGGATTGAAAAGGCATCAGTGAGAGACTATTTTAAATAACGTTACATCAATACATATAACAGATCGCGCTTCACGATAATAATAGTTAATGGAACTAGTTTCATTTGAAGATGGATTTGCTTTATAGTCATTTCTTTTTTTTTGGGCGGAATAAACTAGATATCACACAAAACCGCCAAAAGTGGAGAGTTTTCGACTATTCGAAAACTCCCATACTACTCCAAAATCTTAACCACACTCATAGGTCATAGATCTACACTCAGCATTGGTCAATGGTTGAAGAAGAAGAAAAATATATTTTTGTGTTGTTTTTCTAAATGTATTACGCTACTTAAATAAATTCAGTAATTTAAAACCTCTTTTGAATAACAATGTTGCGCCGCAATTTTTTCTCTGCATACAAACCGTCCTGAAACAGAAAAAAAGCCACCAACTTTAGTTTCGAATGCGATAGTCTATTTGTCTGCTTCAAAATTTTTGGCTAGAGGAATCAAATTATCTGGCTAGAAATAAATTGCACGTGCGAGGATGTTATTTATCGTTAAACACAAAACAACTAAGTAACAGTGATGCCTATGCAGACAACAATAAAAAAATGAACTGGCCACAGTCACTATCCGGACCTAACTGACTGACTGAATGGTTGAAGCCGACTTCAACAGAATTGGGAATAGGCTAGCCCGATGATGAGCTGATCCTGTTCTGGAGTAGGTGACTAATCGTTTTCAGAGGTGAACTGTCTAGGAACACATGAAAGGAATCGGGGAAGGATAGTATATCATCATCATCATCATTCTCCTGCCCTTATACCAATCTATTTAGGTTTGGCTCAATGTCTTCTTCTTCCAAACATCTCTATTACTCGTCATACAAATACAAATAATTTATTTTCATTCACAAGTTATGTAGGTACTACACCTAGTGTTAGGAGTGATCTTTTAGACAAAAAGTCAGCTCATTTCTAGCCATATCATTCATCACACAGTACATTATCGTTTCTTTGGTCTTCCTCTACACCCAAAAATCAGTTTAAGAGCAAGCCCGGAAATTAAATCACACACAAATAAGCACCACTTAAAAGTTAACACCCCTCACGTTCACCTAAAGATATTTATAATTAACTTCTCCAAAATGTTAACTAATATTGGTAAGAAATATTAATTTGCCTGAAGAATCTTGTTGTTCAATCATTCTCAATTTAAACTTGATTGTGAATCAAATTCTCATTGGGAAACAGCCACTTGAGATAAATCGTTATTTCTTTGGAGAAATAAGTAAATTGGTTCCCGCGAAAGCGGGGTTGCCAGCCGTGGCTTCCAAAATTAGTATAAACGTAGGTAGGTATGACACGTACCTGTATTTCGACAATTGATTTTGGTGTAACGTCTTGTTGTACATCAAAATGAATACGTGTTTGATGACACTATTATGTATACTCGTTTAATAACCAGATAATTGATGAGCCTACAAACATGGTCGTGTTCGTAGTTGTTTAATTATCCTAAGGTTGTATGTCACCCCGTCGGGGTTGCGGGTTATTCGAAAGAGATACCGCGGCCTCGGCACAAGGGCTAAGAAGAAACATGGGTGGTTTTTAGTCAGTAGAAGTCTGACACTCCCTTTCGCTCTGCTCAAGAGCGGGAGGAGTTATTTGATGATTTCCCTCACTCAAAAAAATTGGTATTGATATTTAAATAGTTTCAACCTAAATGAAGCCCAATGGAGAGGGCTATGTTTGGGGTTTCCTCCAGTGATCGAATCAATGAGAAATGAAGACATCCGCAAGAGAACCAAGGTTACCGACGTAGGCCGAAGAATTAAAAAACCTAAGTGGCAGTGGGCCGAAAAGTCCGTTCGGTAAATGAGGTCGAAAAGTTGAGGAATAGTGACCGAAAACTGGTAGAACGTTGAAGGCCTCCACCTAGGTAGACCGATGACCTGGTGAAGGTTGCGGAGATCCACTGGATGCGAGACGCACGGGACCGGTCAATGAAGAGGCGCTTGGGGGAGGTCTATATCCAGCAGTGGACGTCTATCAGCTGAGAAGATGATGATGATAATGAAGCGAAGGTTCAATTCAGAGGTTTGTTGTGTATAAACTGATAAAATTACTTAGAATCTAGGAACCGTCTCTGTTCTACTTAAAAAAAAGTTAAAATTTCAATATCTTATCAGAGTTTTAGATTTTCTTCAATGACTAACAAAGCTTCTTGTTAAGGAGTTCGACCGAGAAGTAAAGAGGCAACGCCGAGGGTTTTGTCAAGTAAGGTAACGGCTAAAATTAGAAACAGCCGTCCTTAGTTTCATCAGTAGCAGGTACTTTACTTGTAAAACAAAATATTTTTGAATAATGTTAGACATTTCTCGGCTGATACCAGATTTATCTGACATCTGTATCTTTTTTCGTTTTCAGGGTTCTCTACCTTAAAAGGAAAAAAACGGAGGCCTTATAGGATCACTCGTGTGTCTGTCTGTCCGACCATTCCCCTCTTAGTTAATCTCCGAAACAACTGAGCCTAAAATTTTGAAAAAAATACAGAAATTAGTTCCACACTTATAGATTACAGGAACACCTAAAAAAAGTCTATGGCGCTAAAATAACATGAAAAATCTCTCAATATCTATTACAATGGTATGTAATGGTAATACTAATTTAAGTAATTAACTTAATAATAAGTATAATTATTATACAGGACAGTCGTAGTCGCATGCCACCTTGCTTATGACAACTATCAGCTGACTTGTGTATCAATGAGAACGCCATGAACAAGCATCAGGTATCAATGGCATGCGACTACGGCTGTCCTCCTTAATACTTATTATTAAGCTATTTACTTAAATTAATTTAAGAATTATTTTCTTGTTTACTACTTTTAAGACCGCGTTTGTATTCGTAGTCGGGTTTTAGTTTTTTAAACTTAGTTTTATAAAAGACCATCGCGAAGATATCGACAGGTTCTACAGATCCATCATTAGAACCAAACATTTCAAGACATATGACATCTACCAACCCACACTGAACCCACGTGGTGAATTATACTGTAGACCATGCCCTCTCATAGAGAGGAGACCGGTGTCCCAGCAGTACACTATAGATTGATTATGCTAAGCTAAAAGGGGACTTAGTTTTCAAAACAAAATTCATTTTGGATATTTTTTACTTCTGATAGCGAAAACAAAAAAAAAATGTTTAGGTCAACTTTACGTGAAATAGCTTTAAATATTAATAATTTAGGTCATAATCTGGTACTGCTACTGATCTGAACAAGACCAACGACCAGTGGTCCACATTGGCCTTAGATCGAAATAACTGGAAGTAATGAGGAGAGGCCTTTGCCCTGCAGTGGGATGATACAGGCTAACAGTATCAGTATCAGTTCATAATCTAAATATGAAAAATATGTACCGAGTTTACCACTTACCATTGCTTACCACTTCCATGGAGGAAAAATATCCACGTAATCAATGGAAGTGACATGCAAGGAAAGGACAGTTTTGGTTCAATTACGGAAAACTAACATAAACAATCACAGATAATTTTACTGAATATGAGAAATACCTTTTTGTTTCTATCTGCACTGTATTGTTTTAACTTCAATACATTAATTAGTTATCTTAAATTCAATTTCAGTTTTAACAATCACTTACCAAAACACTCACTCAATCACTTTTCAATTTTGCTTTCTCAAGAGCTTGCGTCTCATCATCTTTTTCACAGGTTTTTCAGACATTTTCGTCATAATTTCACAAATACTTTTTTTAAACCAGTTCACCACGATTAAAATCTAGCAACCCTAACCGGATCATCAATATCCCTCTTGTTTCGAGACTCGATTAAATTACGAGTGGAATTTATTCTAGAAAGTTGTGCACCCTTGTTTGCACTGCATTCCATTCTAGTGTTAAGCAAGACGAAGGCTTTTGTGTTGAGAAATATGTACTTACAAGTTCTGCTATTCAGACAGACATTGAATAGTAGATTTATAAATTAAATAGTTTGATTAAAATGAGGCTGCTGATGAGCTGTAGATTAATTTGTAAGATATGCGTATTTTTATGTTATTTAATTGCCATACTAACGAATTAAGTTCGTGGAGGAGCTCGTGGCTTAATAAGAACTGCCACTCGGGTCGATCTTTAGGTAAAGCTGTGCTTGCCTAGGTCGGTCTGTGGATGGGTGACCGCCCGACATACCGAGTTTCCTCCGTGCCTCGGAAAGCACGTTAAGCTGTTGGTCCCGGCTGCTATATATAGTCCAGTCTTACCAAAGAGTATCGTATTACCTAGTATTAACTGGGTTGTGGAGGTCAGATAGGCAGTCGATCTATGTAAAATACTGGTATTCAGCTGCATCCAGTTAGACTGGAAGCCGACCCCAACATAGTTGGGAAAAGGCTAGGCAGATGATGACTAACGAATTAGGTTAAGACCTGTAATGTTAGTTGTAAGTTGAAAGTAAATAAATAAATAATAATGTGTGTGTCTAATAGGTGTACCTAATACGCACACATTGCACAGTTATGTTTTAAGTCCCATGTAATAAGGGGCGAGCCTTTTGCCACTTACCGGACACAAAGTAGAGGAGGAGAGAGAATTTCCTTACCCAACAAAAAATTGCCAAAAATTGCCAGGACCTCATGTTCAGCAGCCACGTCTACGACCACTAGACTGCCGAGGCATTTAGGTAAAGAGTCAGTACTTTTTGAACGTCAAAATTACATAGGATAATTCCCTAAAACGAGCACTTTATCCAACCAAAGGTGTCCCAATTTCTGTCAAATTTGGTAACCAATATTCATATTTATTAGATACACGAACCAACACATACAACACAGGTTCATAATATCAGTTATCAAGATAAAACATTTCACTTTTCTATTCAAAATTCTACAGCACACATGCCGCCGATATTTCGCTACAAAAACCCATTACCTGCAAAATTAGATTATTTCTTATTGCGTCTCCATAAAGCTTATATTCGATTACTTTAGCAGACGTATTCAGTACTCGTTAACGTCACCGATACACTGTCAAACATTAGCTAGTTACTTTGTAGAGGGACCATGGTTTTTGAAGTTTCGGGTTCAGGATACTTTGTCGTGGTTTGTTCATTATGTTTAAGTATTATGTAAAAAACTACGGTTGACGATTAGAACTGAAATTCATCATTTTTTGTTCGTTAAATACGTTTCCTAGCCACTCACGACAATTTTAATCTATTAAAATATATTCTATTAATATTATTATTTCCTTTATTCATTTTCTTTCCATAAACTAAATACATTTTTAAATATTTCTTTAAAAAAAAGATATAAAAAACATTTAAAAATATAAAAAGTAGTAGCCCACCGGCATTGGGAACAGGGTCCGAGCTACCTGTGGTCAGGGCTCTTGAGATAGGAACCTCCTGACAATGCGCGCCGTGTCCAGAAGTACTGCCTTCTGGATCAAGCCCTTGATCCAGCTACCAAGCGAGAGCCTCCTTAGATGTTATATTATTATTTCCTTTATTCATTTTCTTTCCTTACTAAATACATTTTTAAATATTTCTTAAAAAAAAAGATATAAAAAACATTTAAAAATATAAAAAGTAGTAGCCCACCGGCATTGGGAACAGGGTCCGAGCTACCAGTGGTCAGGGCTCTTGAGAGAGGAACCTCCTGACAATGCGCGCCGTGTCCAGAAGTACTGCCTTCTGGATCAAGCCCTTGATCCAGCTACCAAGCGAGAGCCTCCTTAGATGTTCGTCGAGGCTCTTGGCTATTAAGCCATTGGCAGACACGACTATCGGCACAATGATTGCTGTATTCACGTGCCACATGTCGACAACCTCGCGAGCCAGATCTAGATACTTGAATTGTTTATCTTTCTCTGCTTTCACGAGGTTCTCGTCATGCGGGACCGTTATATCAACAATCATTGCGCGACGCTCCGATCGATCTATCACCACAATGTCAGGCTTATTGGCAACAATAGTCCTGTCAGTGACGATAGGTCATAATATTATTATTATTAATCTGAACAATATGAAGACGTTTTCATATAACAATTTTTTTTTTTTAATACTAGCGTACCTGGCAGATGTCGTCCTGCCCGGACAGCAGTGCCACCTAGCGGGTCCAATTGTAAATCTAAACCATTCTCGAATCCACTTGAACATCTTGAACACACACAACAATTTTCATCAAAATCTGTCCAGCCGGTTAGGAGGAGTTCAGTGACATACACACGTACAGTAGAATTATATATATAAAGATTTTAAAATGATCCGTTGCCATACATACATAGTTTTACACATAGATCAAAATCGCAGAATGTTAGTTGCATTCAAACAATTATAATTGCACCACAGTTAGAAATCATCATCTGGCTAGCCTTTTCCCAAATATGTTAAGGTCGGCTTCCAGTCCAACCGAATGCGACTGAATACCAGGATTTTACTATATCTGATATCTTCCACTACCCAGTTAGTACTGGGCAATACAATACCCCTAAGACTAAAAATGCAGTCTATCAAAGCACTGGGCAGAAGATGAACTTTTAATTTGTCCGTCGAAAAGAAATGGCCGCTCCTCTCTTATGATGTTCTTTTTAAACTATTGGTTGGCGTCCATTATTTTTTTTTAATTCTCTACAAATATATTGCCCATAATTCGTTCAGTACCTAAAAACAACTTATTACTGAAAAAAAAAGACCTCATTAAATCAATTTTCTGGTACAATCCTCCAACATGCTTCACGCATTGCCACCTTACCTCTAACTGGCATACTCACAGATTGGATTCTGTCAACCACCGCTTTTAGCTCGCCATCTTGTTTCAGAACGTTAAAACTACAAAATATCTTATAGCATGTTATTATTCAATAGTTTGTTATTGATATTGACACTGACGGTCTCCGGGGAAGCGTCAGATCGAACTGAGAATACGCTAGCGGTTTGCTGTGGCACATAATATTGAACTATTGAATATGAAATGTGATGTGACATTCTTATAGTTATAACTTTAATGGTTTGTTAAAAAGAGTGTTAGGGTTTTATATACTGAGTTAAAATCAAAGTATTTATTTCAAATAGACTAGGTAAAGGTACCTTTGAATTATCGAAAGTAATACAACAATAAAAACAAGCTACAGTCCAAGTTACAAGGTATAATAACTTTGAAAGTACTGCAGTTGATTAGTTACATCCATAATGCGCTTGTTACACTTGTTTCAAATCGCATAGCGACTAGTTTACTATGATTTCTGTATATTTTAATCATTGTGGAACTAAGTGATCTGAGCAGCGTAATATCTGCAAGACAAAATGTTTAAGTTAGCTCTGTCCCAACTAACAATTAACCCCTGACGCAAAAATGGATCTACAAAAATACAAACAAATTTCGTTTATTTAGCTTACAACAGAAAACTGTCAGAAGTCTGTAATTACAAGGTTTTTGTGCCTCCTACTCTTTTTAGTTTTTACATCTACCAAACCCTTTGGGAATTAGAGGCGTGAAGTGTATAGTGTATAGTCAATGTCTCCAACCATGATGTACTATTGAAATAGATTCCTTTATCTCTGCCCAGTTTCCCAGCAGAATAGCCGTGAATATACCGTTGCTCACAACCAAGTTAGGTCGAAGGCTGCGCGGCAGTTATTTGATTTGTGAAATCAATTCGTCTCCATTGCAAGCGGTAACTCGATATTTCCATTATCGTTTTTATGGTGTCCGGGTAGCGATGAAAAATTCTTTCGTTGACAAGAGTGGAGTTAGTGTCTTGTAGCGGGTTACGATGTTGCTGTGTTTTTACCCGACTGTGAAGAACTCAAAAGAAGGTTATGATTTTGTAGTTTAAGTGTGGTATAAGGGTGAAGAATAGAAACGGATTTGAGCGTCACGTTGTTTTCTAACAGCAAACTCAACTCAAAGCATTTCTATCAATTAAAGGCACTTTTGAATGTCAAAAAAACAAAAATACTAGTGAAGCTACAGTTACAGTCACAAGGCACAATAAATTGTGAAAGTACTTAAGTAGCCGATTTCAAAGCGTAGATCTCTATGGAGAAGAATGGGCAAGACATGGACACACATTTAAACAAAATATTGTGACTTTCCATATAAATTTTAGTATCATTGTTGTGTCGTGTGTCTGGTGAAACTATACAGTTTCAGCAAGGTTTTGTATGCAAGTTACTGAACACAGATTCAACCAATTAAATCTAGTTAATCAATTATTAGTCCTAGATAGGTCTGAGAGCAAGTCCCACACTAATTAACATCTGTTCATCTGTAGATGAACTTAGTGTGTGCGCAAACAGGTACATAAATACGTTTTGGTAATCAATAGGTTTATGTAGTTCCCAAAAATATACATATTTTAACCGCATTTGGTTAACCAACACAAACAACGCAATCTGTTGAGGTTAGTTTCCAATCTAAACTCAAAATGCGAATAAAGACTGGGTGGATAAATGAACATAACATCTCGCTTGTAATCTCCGAACACTTAGGCAGAGGTGTATCTAATAGTATACCCACAATTTGTTAGTTATGTTTAAGTCCTATTGCCATCAACCGGGAACAAATTCAGTTTAAAACATAAAACATATAATTTATATTTGTAGAAGTAAATACCGAAATCTCTTTTTCCAGCACTCCCAATATTGGAGTACTAACCTTGGTCTGAGACTATAAAAAAAGCTAATCAGCTTAATAAAGGTTTTAAGCGTACTAAGTATTTTACACTTTGTATTTTCACTTTTACTTTGAGTTTCAGCTAATATCAATAAAGTTTGTGAGCTACAAAATGCAGGAAACAAAATTTCGTATTTGCAATTTGCAACTAGGTGTCAACTGCAAGTATGTCGATATTGAAAAATATTTTTACTTTGTATATTAGCTAGGTTGTATTCTGGGGATATTTAAAACTGCTGAACTTAACAGAAATATAGTTTTTTTCAGCCAAGGCCCCACGTCTTAAATAGTTATAGTCTGCAAACTAGCTTTTACCCGCGGCTTCGCCCGCATGGATGACGGTAAACTTGACAATTATATACTAAAACCTTACTCGAAAACAACTCTATCCATTGGTGAAAACAGCATGGAAATCCATGCAATAGTTTCTGAGTTTATTGCGAACAGACAGAGGAACAGACGCGGCAGAGAACTTTGTTTTATAATATGTTGTGATGATGCAAGGAAATGGCGTTCCATTAAACTTCGAAGAATTAATTCCTTCATGTTGTCCCACCTCAGACAAAATCTTCAATTAAAAAACTGTGCACAATTTTTCTCTTAAAACCGTAAAATAAGAACAAAACAGGGTTTGAGACCACAAGCTCGTGCACCTTCAAAGATATTTTCCCCATTACTAACATCTAACAATTTTAACTTTAAGTCAAAAAGCAGTACCACCAAAACCATTAGGTATAACTGTGCACACAAATAACCTAAACCCTGTCAAAAACCACTTTACAGCCGCAGAACATATTTCCAAAAATTGTCCCTAACATTCTTAACTCGATACAAAACTAGCCGCTAGATGTCACCACCTTCCTTTGCTAGTTTTCTGTTCAAAGTAAAAGAAATGCATTAGTCTTATACGGAACTGACGTAGTAATCCTACACCAGTCATACGGTTCGGTGAAGCTATAACTTAATTTACGAAGCTTCTTGTATTTGTCAGTAATGGCGGCGAAGCGTTACAAGTTTTAAAAAGCCTGTCTCTTGGAGTATTTGTTTACTTTTAGAGTGGTCTGTTTTGTATTGAAGAAGATGGTATATAGTGTAAGTGTGTAGTGTAGTGTGTGTGTATATTTAGCGGTGTGGTGTGGTAAAATCTATATCGTTATCGTTTATGTTACTATAGCTTTTTTTATGCTAGCACAGGAGTCGGAAACTTCATATAATTTTTAATCACTTTTTTGTGTAATAAAGTCCGTCTTTGAAAAAATATTGTGTATTAATATCATCACTGTTTGGTTAAAGACAAAGAAAACTTGTGTTTGAACTTCAATTGATACAGGCTTAATAATATTTTTTACAATCCCGCATCGAGTGCAGTGACAAACTTTGCACACTTGCATCTAAACGCAACTTTTTCTGGTTAGTTTAGTAGTTACACTTCTTCGACAGTACAAGATTATACTAGGTACCAAAGAAACCATACTGCTTACTACGTGTTTGCCTTCAGAAAACTAGGTGACCGTCGAGTACTGCCAAAAGAGAAAAACAAATGAAAAATGTTTACTCTTCACGCTTCTGCTCCCCGGAGACTAAGAGGCCAGTCATTGTGATGAAGGCATGGCTTGCGATATATCTACGTCGAGGGTACGTGGGCACTGGCGTATGACCGTCTTAGGGAACAGTTTCAATTTTGGTGGACAGAGGAAAGGAACTACGAACCAAAAAGTCACATCGCGTCTTTGACTAACCTAGCCGCTTGAATTTTTGAAAATTATTTTTTAATTAATAAAATAAATAAAGGGGATTAAATATCATACATAGCAATTCGATCGGTGATCCCTAATTATCCTGGAGATCAGAATTTTCGTTACATTTACAAAAAAAAAAACAATAATATAATCAGTGACTAGGCTCGTTTTCTATAGTAACAAGGTATGGTGATGATTGTAACTTTGACAGGTTTGATCTCGGAAACATGACGATTTAGAAGATTTTGTGATGATGCCACCTATTGATTAGTAATGAACAGCGGTGGCCCCGTGTTGGCGGCCCCGACTTACGAACAGTAAGCCATGGGTTTGAACCCAGGCAAGCGCATTACTTTGTGTAATTTATTTCATCACTACTGCTCTCAAAACGGTGAAGGAAAACATCGTGAAGAAACCGGCGTGTCTTGATCTCAAAAAAAATTGAAAACAAGTGACATCTACCTACACGCACTGGGCCCGCGTGATGGATTATAGCCCATCCCTCTCCTAGAGACGAGGCCTAAGTCCCTGCAGTAGGAACATTATAGGCCGATGATGATGATGATTGATTTATACATTTTTATTGTGTGGTTACTATTTTGTAAATAAAATATAATGGCGGACGTAAGGCAGGCCAAATACTTCAAAGCACTTTGCATATTATTTGACATAATCATTAATTTTGAACTCGACCTATTCCAATTATGTTCACAAAATAAATCGCCATAAAGATTTGCTCCCACAAAATTAAATTACAAGATCTAACATCCCATCTAAAGTTACGTAAGTTCTCTCCGCAGCCTCATATCGGTAAAGCAACAAAACCATGAGAACGTCTTAATTCTCTCTCCAATATTATCGCCCGGAGGCCACTTTTCTAAAAACCAATAAATATAATAGCATCGGATATCCTAAGAAATAAAAAGCAATCGGTTGAGTTCCATTTCGTCCAATATTTCGTATCGGACTTAAATTTTCTGGCGACGAACTTCGATTTATTTGACCAGAGCAGAGGCCGATTTGGTTTTGGCCGAACGATTTCGGGTTGGTTAACCGGTTTTAGTATTTTGTTAAATATGTCTCGAAGATAGTGGATAAATTGAAAGAAATAATCTTTAACTCGTGATGTGTGCCTATATGAGTAACTGGTTGGTAAGTCCCCTGATGTTCATGGAAAAATCTATATGGAAAATATATATAAAAATCTATATGGAAGACACAAATGCCGTGTCGACGGCGCGTTCGTGTTCCACGCGCGCCTCAAAGAGATGTCAGCAACATGGAAGGGGCCCGCAAGGGCCGACGCCCGTCGGGGCTGCGGGTTGTTCGCAGATACCGCGGCCTCGACATGAAGGACTAAGAAGGAATTTGGGTGGTTTTTAGTCAGTAGAAGTCTGACACTCCCTTTTGCTCTGCCCAAGAGCGGGAGGGGTTATTTGATGATATCTCACCCCCCCAAAAAAAAAAAAAGACACAAATTGACACCACTTAGCAGCCAATCATATGTCAAGCTGTATGTTTAAATGCAATTAGTTAATAGTGTAGGCGGGGGTCTAAAGATACAAATCGTACTTCACTGTTTGTACTAAATGCAGTAATAACAAATAGAGGGTAAGTAGTCCCCCGTCGAGGCTGCGAGCCCCGTCGGGGCTACGGGTTGTTCGCAAGAGATACTGCGGCTTCGGCGCAAGGGCTAAGAAGGAACATGGGTGGTTTTTAGTCAGTAGAAGTCCTGACACTCCCTTCCTCTCTGCCCAAGAGCGGGAGGGGTTATTTGATGATTTCCCACCCCCCCGAAAAAAAAGGGTAAGTAGTCACATAGATATTTTGTTCAAGAACACACTGTGTCGCAGTAAGTTATTAGGTGAAGGAAAACAGCGTGAGGAAACCAGCATGTTTGAGGTATTTTTCGATGGCATGTAAGCCCAAGTCAGAGGCCCATGGGTAGCGTAAAAACTCTGACACCAGTTTAGATACTTTTTTTTTTTTGGCGGGTGGAAAATCATCAAATAACCCCTCCCGTTCTTGGGCAGAGCGGAAGCGAGTGTCAGTCTTCTACTGACTAAAAACCACCCATATTCCTTCTTAGCCCTTGCGCCGAGGCCGCAGTATCTCTTTTGAACAACCCGCAGCCCCGACGGGGCCAGTTTAGGTGCCAACCATACGATAAAGAAGAAGTAAGCAATTGAATAACATTAAATTTTGCAATGTCTAGAAATAGTTTATTTACTTTATTTACCACATCTATTTTAAGCCAAAACACAACCACTAAATTGTAACTAACCTACTTTAGACCACAACATACATATTTAAGTAATAAAATTTATTTTTAATATGGAAATGTACAAAAATGTACCAGGGTCGCATGAACCGCGAACAGATTTCACTGGCCGAGAGCCAATGGCAGGAAGTAGCGTTGCCAAGCCGGTTCAGCACGGTAATGCGGGTAGCTGTAGATACAGGCCAGAGGATAAAGTACTGAGTTTTTAAACAGCTTCGTTTGATTGGTTAGTGAAAAGGTAGAGGTTCTGGCGCCTTGCAAATTATTAAATAGTTTCACCGCACATGTTTGATTGAATGGCAGACGAAGGTTGAAAGAAACTTTCATGTGATGTAAGGAAGTAAGAAGTACCAGCTTGTGTCTTATTTTAACTGACTAGGCCCTTTTCAACAAAAACATTAGGTACACCTTTACTATACTCACTCCTTTTTCACGGGAATAGGCTGAAGCTGAAACAAGGAACCTATAACTATGGTTTGACTATTAAATGGCAATTTGCTTGCCCATCAATTATGACACTTTAAGGCAAATGTAAATGTACTATCAATTTGCCTTTAAGTCCAAACCCAAATTTTGAGGATTGCTTCGAGAAGGTAGGTAATGTTCTTGCATTTCTCTTGGCTCGTCTAGGCGGCACTGCCGTGCCCCCAGATAAAAGTGGCTGTAGCAACACAACTCTTCATTAGGGGAATAGCAGTGTGACGATAATGCTGATATGCTGGTCTCAAAACCGTGAAGGAAAATATCGTGAAGAAACCGACATGTCTACGAACCAAAAATTCGAAGACATGTAACATCAGCCAACCCTTATTGGCCCTGCGAGGTGGTTTATAGCCCATCCCAGTCCTAGAGAGGAAGCCTGAGTCCCTGCAGTGGGAACATTATAGGATGATAATGATAATTATGCTGACTCAAAATGTTTAAAAAAATTAGGTAACATTTCAGCACAGCCCTACCATCATCCTAGCCAGATTTGAAACTGGCGTCCATACCACAGTAACAGATAGGGTTGACCCAACTTATATTTTAACTTCGCCGATATACGAGCCGCGTCCATAATGTATGAGCTAGCATCGACCACTCCACCATTACTGAAATTTGTTAGTCATTAAAATTGTAAAACAGGTGCATAAATACAGGAAAGATCGAGTAATATTTTTTTAATGTCTGGTTTTGACATTTGGATTTATTTAAGACTTTTTTAGATTGTTTTCTCATAAGCAGCCACGTGATCTGGATTTTTTTGCCAGGTTGACGCCAATAGGCTTAGGTGGAACTTAAAGATACCTGGGGAAATGTGGGTGTAACAATGGGTACCTCTCTGCCTAACCGTTCGGGGATTACAGGCGTGATGTTATGTTATGTTTAAGATTTTTTGTGAATCTGAAGTGATTTGAAATTATTTCAATCTCATTTGAACTTTTACCTTGTAAGGTTTTTTTAAGAAACTTGCTCAGAACAGATTTTGTTTTGGTTACGTTTTTTCTCGTGTGGAATGATGTTATTTTGGATCTTCAAAAACGAGCCTAGTGTTATAAACAGTACATTTAAAATGTTAGTTTCTTTTTTTTAAAGAAAAAGAAAAGTACAAGAAAAGGAGTCTGAATTTAACATAAAACCATGTTCATGAACATTGCTCTAGTATTTTTGCAATAACAGCACTAATAGTTTAGTTGTATTACTACAATTATCTTCTCGGTATTTCAACCAACAAGACAACCAGATTATACATCATCAGCCTAGCCTTTTCCCAACTATGTTGGGGTTGGCTTCCAGTCTAACCAGATGCAGCTGAATACCAGTATTTTACATGGACCTCCACAACCCAGTTAATACTAACCAGATTATAAAAAAATTAAAAAAAATTGTGACGTATCAACTGTAATAAACGAATTTTCATCATCGACATCATTTCATCCAAAAAGATAAAATAAATTAAGGTCACTAAAGCACAAATTCCTTTTTCTCTTTTAGAACAAACCTGCACTGGCACAATTGCAGCCTGACATTTATACCCAAAAGGAACAAACTCGGAAAGACAGATAGTTTTTAGTTTTCTCTAGGGAAAGTAATGACCGATTACTCTCAAACATATAAAACGGTACCTATCTCTTAAAACTAACCACTTGAAAATTCCATCCTGAAAACAGTTTTTGACGTGTAAGAAATATGGTTTTAGCGTCTCCTAGGACATAGCTTATTCAAGGAACGGTACTACAAAATGTTGTGGAGCAACTTAAGTAAGTATTTATCAGGTTTGAAACCAAGATTCAGATCATTAGATTACCTTACTGTAACCAAAGATAGTCACGTTTCCATTTCGGTCTCAATTTTTCTGACAGAATGACATCTTGACAATTCCAAAATACTTGCAATTGTTTTAATTGAAATAAATGCCTGTATTTTTTTTGTCTTGAATAACGACTTTGAAAATCTATATATATTTTTTTTTTGAAAATCGTAAATATTGCTCCATATGCGATGTGTGAGCTCATTCTTTACAGTGTGGACAGCTTTCCGTTCAACCTAAGTACGGCGAGGGCATCTAACTATTCAAATTTTAGGTTAGAGGCGGCGAAGTTGCATGCTTTCTTGCGGTGTGGCCCAAAGTTGAGTATAAACTGTTTAGCGACATAGCTGAGGCGTCCTCAGTAAATTGTGTTAGCGGAGCATCTTGCGCCAACAGCTTGGAAACGTCGAAAATTTTCACAAGCTACAGTTTAGTGAGGTAGAAAAGTGTAGAATGGGGGTTACGTAACTGGGAGTCGGTTAAAAAATATGTATAGGGACTAAATTTTAAGATTTTTATGCTGTGAGGGTCCATCACATTTAAAGATTCAATTGATTACACTGCCTTTACTTGTCTGATTGGATATTTACAATCAATCGGTTGCAGAAGTCTCGTATGCCTGTAATTCAAATTTTACAGGCATCACAATTGCCTGGGTTTTTGAACTCAATATTTTTCGTGGATTCTTATCCTATTAATGACTATATATTCTCCAACTATTAAATAGGACTGGAAAATAACTGCCAAGTTATGAGTGTACCATAAATAGATAACCTGCATATCCCTGTAGGGAATACAGTCATAATGTTAGCATAAGTTCCATCAATTCCTACAATGTAACCTTTACTGTTACTGTTAACCTGTCATCCCACTACTGGGAGCCTCGATCCAAGATCGTCTTCTTCAGACTGTTCTTCGGAGAGTGTGCGCAGGAACTCCACGAGCTAATTCCGCCATCTACTTTCTTACATCGAGAGACTAGACGTACCGCAGGTTATCACCCATACCTTGTCGATGTTCCGCAAATTCGTACGAAACGCTATGCTAAATCTTTTATTATGCGCACAGCCAAAGAGTGGAACTCCTGCCTGCGTCCGTTTTCCCGAGTTCATATAACCCCAATCTATTTAAGTCGCGAGTAAATAGGCTTCTTCTGGGTTAGCTCGTTCCATCGTCGACCTCATCTCTGCCCCTGGGGCAAGATTGAGGTCAAGAGTACACCCATCTCATATAAAAAAAAACCAACGTAGACTGCTGGTCCAACCTATATAGATCATAAAAAGGAATATCACCGAAAAAATCCATTGGCAAAAGAAAACTTAAAAATTCGTATCTTGTTTTTATCTGGCGAATAAAATGCAATTTTAGTCAAAAAAGCTGTCTCAGTCTATTGACATGACATGATGTAAATGCATTTTAACACGAAAGTGGCGGAAAATTCTCGATGCAAAGTGCTTTAAGAGTTTATTTTTTCAGTTTATTAGGTTATCAGCACCGCTGAAGCCTGTTAAGTTTCAGTGTTTTTTTGTGGCGATGTGTTAAACAATTTTATACTATGATACTAAGACTTGAAAGCAAGAAAGAAAGAAAAAGTATTTATTAGACACGCACACAGGATAAAATAATAAAACAAATTAAATGAAAAAAAGAACAACAAAAAATAATTTTATAAAACTTACACAATGTGTAAACAGGCCCTTCAAGAAGTCGTCATTCTAAACATCAAACTTTATCCACAAATTATTGCTGGCAAAAATTACTTTTCTTTTTGGGGCGATAAATCAAATACGGTAAAACTCAACAGATCGCATTCAAAACACCGTAATGATGGAATTCATTAAATAAATGAAATATTATTTTTTATTATTATATAACAAAATTTAAAAAAAAGTATTTTTAACATTTTGACGGCACGGTTGGCGCAGTGGTTAAGCGATTGGACTGCTGCGCTGCGTGTCGCGGGTTCGATCCCCGCACGGAACAAATATTTGTATGGCCTGCAGATAGTTGTTTCGGGTCTGGGTATTTGTGTATGTGACTTTATATGTTTGTAAACGTACCCACGATACAGGAGAAATTCCTAGTGTGGGGCAATGTTTTAAAAAAAAAAAAAAAAAAAAAAAATATTGACCCCTAATTTCTCCGTAACTAGAAGATTTTCAGATATGGTCTTGAGCAAAAAAATATCGCAATGGCGGGCGGGAAGAACAATCTTTCGGCTTTGATAAAAGTATTTTTACACACATTATACACACGCCCAAAATGCCTTAAGGACAAGAGCAAATGACCAATGATAAAAACGTTATTGGCGATCGGTTGTTTAGCGTGGGCATGTGATGCAAAGTAATGATAAAAATGTGAGTTTTGAGCGTGAGTGAGAACAAAAGAGCAGGAGAAGGCTTATAGGCTTATTTTATGTGGGTGTACTAATGGGTACGGAAGAACATCTACCGCCCGGAAACGAACTGCAGTGTCCAATCTGGAAATCTCTCAACCGATTGCGAGCCCAGGTTGGCCGCTGTCGATATAATCTGGCTAAATGGAGTATCCTCGATCCACCCCAAACAAATTGGCAGTGTGGAGCCCCTCTGCAGGATATGCGCCACCTCCTATCCTGCCCATCCTGCACAACCACTTGCACCTTTCAGGATTTACTCGAAGCAAATGATAGAGCTGTGCTACATACTGGTCTGACACAATTTGAGATCACCGACACGTAAAGAAGAAGAAGAAGAATGGGTACCATTCATGCCCATCTGTTTGGGGATTACAGACTTAGTGTTTTGTTATGAAATCTTTTCAATGTTACCATTTCCAGTTTGATTTTCTAAAACACCTCCTTAATATGAACGTAACTTTAGTATCATTTATTTACAACTCTCTGTAATCGTTCATGTACACGACAAATAAATAAAATGGATCTCAGTTCTCTACTCATACTTTATTAAAATAGGTATGTCAGTCTTGTCGCGCTCTCGTTGACAAAATACAACTCCCTTGCTTCAATACCAAGATAACAATAACAGCTACATGAACCTTAAGAAGAAAAGTACAGAGTACGTTTTGCAATGAGTGTACGGCGTAGTTAAGTTTGCAAAGGCTTATTCGAATTACAACGCCCTACGTTCAAGAGATCAATATTGCGTTCAAAAAGTTGATTTGATCCACAAGTAGTTGCTTTAGGTAGAATTACAGACAGACAGACGTAATATGTGGAGCCAATATATTTGTGTTGGCGTTGGTAAGGGGACTGAACACCTATAGGGATTCGTGAACTATAGGCAAGTCGAGAGTGAGTTAGCCTAGCGGTCTGGTCTAAACTCTTTAAGAAAAACCAACATTTTCCAAGAAACTCCTTTACGATTGTAGGGAACCAGGAGAAAACTTTAATAGCCTACCTAGAATAGCTATTGAAAGAGAAATATTACTGTGTAATTTGTAACAAGCTACCAAGTATTCTATTGCTTTAAGAAGCATATCGATATTGGAAATAACGTTACGGAACTCAAATGGAGTTGGGCAGGACACCTAGCAAGGAAGACAGGTGGACTAAGGGTGTCATCGAATGGTATCCGAAAACGGGAAAAAGAAATGTGGGGAGACGGGCAGACGACATAGTTGCCATTAGGAGAAAAACCTAGATGAAGCTGTCACAAGAACTCGGAGATTGGTTTACCAAAAATGAGAGACTTTTAATACCCTGTAGTGGGGGAATATGGGCTATGGATGTTGATGATGAAGAAGTGCACTCATAGATTTTAGATTTCTTTATCGATGAAAAAAACATTGCTATGTAGTTCCGAATGATGTAGTGAACACGTGGTTTTTGCGACGGTCTTGACGGTGTCTCTTCCACCTTGAACATAACATAACACAACATCACGCCTTGTAATCCCCGGTGGATTAGACAGAAGTATATTTAGAAGTACACCCACATTTCGTTAAGAAGTTAGTTTCCTATTGCCATCAACCGTTCGTGTTCTCTCCATGACTGCTACTGAAATATTCCTGATGGAAAATCCAATAACACTTTGCCCGACCCGGGAATCGAACCCTGTACCTCAAGCTCAGTATTCGCACTTGTAACGACTAGCCAGTAAACCTTGAATATTATAGTAGGTATATCAACTCCTTTAAATTACATTATTTTGAAGCTATTTGAGATGGTCAGCTTCCTACCTATCTCGCAACACAATCTAATGCTAATCAGCACTTTTCGAAAACAGTCGCAATGGACGAGCAATTCAATTTTCTCTCATGTACGTTTATTGTATTATTTACTTGTCTAAGAATAGAAAATGGCGTCTCGATATACTCCAGAGGATTGCACTATGCATATTGTAACGAGGTGAAACACCTTTAAAGAATCTTATTTTGCTAGGAACCTGAAGTACCTAGACAGTTGTTAGTTCAAAATAGCTGTCTGTCTGCAGTTATGCTACATAATTTTCTGATGTAAAAGCCAAAACCACATACGGTTTAACGATAAAAGTGATCAAGGGAATCAAAAATTCGATTTGAGGCAAACATTTAATGTAAAATTTTAATTTTGAAATACAATAGATTAACAAAAAAAATCTAACTAGTCCGTCAGATAGATTACCAAAAACTATTGGACACGTATTTTTTTCTTTTTTCACGTAAACAAACAATGAAGATGACACAGTGCTTTGAAAACTTGTAAGACGTCATATTCTAAGACTTGGTATTGCATTTTTTACCGGTCAGTGACGTCACGGACCCCCACTCAAATTTTTGACGCGTTTTATCTTTGTGATTTTTTATTGATTTGATAAAACAAAAAATACGTATCCAATATTTATTGATAATCTAACAGACGGACTAATAAGAATCATGTTTTTTTGTCAGGAAACATTCCTATTATCGCTGCTCTCAAAACGGTGAACGAAAACGTAGTGAGGAAATGTCTTAGAACCAAAAAATTCGAAGACATGTGACATCTACCAATCCGCACTGGGCCCGCGTGGTGGATTATAGCCCATCGCTCTCCTAGAGAGGAGGCCTGAGTCCCTGCAGTGGGAACATTATAAACTGATGATGATGATGATGATGAAAACTTCTCTGTTTATAGACAAAACTTTTCTTTCTAATAAATACCTATTAGGCTAGTACAGATATTATACTAGTTCATCTAAAGAGGTGGAAAGGACTCGTGTTAAGGGGTAGTAAAGTACCGTCGGGGCTGCGGGTTGTTCGCAAGAGATACCGCCACCTCGACATGAATGGCTAAGAAGGAACATGGGTGGTTTTTAATCAGTAGAAGTCTGACACTGCCTTTCGCTCTGCCCAAGAGCGGGAGGGGTTATTTGATGATTTTCCACCCGCCAAAAAAAAGGAGAAAGATCACAGGCCGGTTAGTCATGGCAGCAGGTTTTTTTACACTTAAAGTAATAAATAGTTTTTAAGTTTCTATGTTACCGAGGCGACTTTTCTAAGTGTTCCTCTAACATCTGAGTAAGAAGCTACTACAAATACATATCAAACACTCATTCCTTTGAGAAATAACCGGCGACGCGTTTACAAAGAGTAACTACATAGTTAAATAAAAAGACACAGTAAATTGTTGGATCTTTTTCAAGGGACCTCTTGGCTAGTTCACTTGTACTATGACAGAGCACTTAGAGCTCTCGGCCGAGAGGGAATCAAAGACCCTTAGTACCTAGATATCTCTTTTAAGAACTCTGGAAAAAATCTTCAATACAGCCTTTGGATTTTAGTATTGTCAGCGGAATTTGTGATTGATGTATCATCATCATCATCAGCCTGTAATGTTCCCTCTGCTGGGACAAGTCTCCTCTATATGAGAGGGAATGGCCTATGATCTACCACGCGGGCTCTGTGCGGATTGGTAGATATCACATGTCTTCGAATTTATTCAATTGATGTATATCACGGTGAGATTTAAATGTTCTTTTTAGGGTTCCATATTTTCGAATGAAGACATAAAATCCTTGTAGGATCAACTGTCTAATGCCCGCGGCTTCGCCCGCATGGATGTCGGTGATCGTGACAAACTATATACTAAAACTTTCCTCGGGAACCCCTCTATCATTGGTGAAAACAGCATTTAATCGGGGCAGTAGTTTTTGAGTTTATCACGAACAGACACACGGATGCGGCGGAGGTCTTTGTTTTATAATATCTAGTGATCGTGTGTCTGTCCATTTTAAAGACAGAATGCAAAGCCTTGACTTGACTTAAGATTTAATCTTGTCGTAATTGAGTATGGGTTAGTTAGGTTACAATTAGGTATAGCTTTAACCCATTTTAATTATTCCGTCCCTCTGCTGGACAGAGGCCTCCTCCATTCCTGGGATACATATTATTAGCAATACCTATAGTCAAAATTATGGCCACTTTGCTTCACCATCAGTATGTGCGCCAAAAAACACTCCTACATCAGCAACTCGTTTATACATAGTATAAAAAAGTCACAGAAATATTCACACGTCCTAAAGAACAAACTCCGCTTTAGCAACCTACCCCTTAAATTGCAATATCTATTATAGGGAGCCCATCATTCACCCCTGATGTACACCATACGGACTCGTTAACGCATAAGTCTAGCCCATTGATTGCGATGTAGCCCATGGGTGGCGCCCACCCGTCTGTGAACTAAGCTTTATGCACTCAGTAATGTAAGGGTTATTGGAAAATTAAGGGTGAAATGCAGGGGTTATGTGGGAATGTAATGAATTATTTAAATTGTGAATGTAAAAAAGTTTTGTGTGATAGTCAAATTAAAAAAATATTTTGCGAAAGTAACAATTAGGGTTAGAACCTAGGCAGGCGCATTACTTTGTGTAATTTATTTCATCATCGCTGCTCTCAAAACGGTGAAGGAAAACATCGTGAGGAAATGTTTTAGAACCAAAAAAATAAAAAATATTTCGAAGACATGTGACATCTACCCGCGTGGTGGATTATAGCCCATCCCTCTCCTAGAGAGGACGCCTGAGTCACTGCAGTGGGAACATTATAGGCTGATGATGATGATGAAGAATTTAGGGAAGGAGAATAAGAAGTTTTGGGAACCGTTTTCAAGCTGAGCCAAAGTTACCATATTATTTGTCTTATTAAAATGATCCTTCATGCTCAAAATACTGCACACTAAACACCTCTCTGCTTGTTTAAAATTTGTATGATTGCTTTGATTCAAGTTGGTTATCGCTCAGTCATTTTTAGAACAGGAAAAAGCTGTATTTCAAACACAGAGAGCTCTCGCAAAACAATCAACCGATTTGCCGCAGCTGGACCTCTGACAGTTTTAGAATTGTGCACCGGAGTGTAAATAAAATGTCTACAGTATATCCTTTGCAATCCATTTCAGGAATGCCAATGAAAGAGTCTGTGTGATGGTCTAGATTTATATTCCTATTTTGTGACCTGAGCAGACTTGGTTGAAGAATCTGTCGTGGTTTGGCTAGAGTGAAAACCTGAGGGTGCTGCCGCGTGCAATAGCACTCCCGTTCTATTACTTGCTCCAACAAATCACGGTTCTGAACGACGGAAAAATTATTTAATTTTATGAAGGTAAATTCAAAAAGTTAAAATTGATGAGCACTTTTCGTAAAGTTACATAAGATAATCTCTAAACCCGCGATTTATGCTAGGCAAATAGAAGAATCTTTCTGCAAGAGATTTTGTTTTCAAACTATTATTTGAAATACTTTAACGCATCAGACAATATATCGCTGAATCACTTCAAAAGCCAAAAGGTCCACCTCACATGCCTCCACAGTGTACAGCAAATACAAACTAGTCGTCTCGAACGATTTTTGAATGCATCGTGAGCACGACTGTACCAATTACTCGTGCGGCCGGCCTCCGCGGAATATTCCGGACTGACCCGAGTCAGAGCGATTTTAAATTGAATTTTTGAGAATTACGACGACAATTTTCGGAGTAACGTGGAATGTAGGGTCGAGTTTTGTGGATGGTAATGCTGCGGTTGTACTCGTAGTAGATAAAAGATAAGTTAGTTTATTTGCTAATATCACAGGATACTCCAATTCATAATTTGTTGTATACTCAATTTATTCGAGGTTGGTGCAGCATGCTCCTTCCATACTTTTTGTAGTATTTATGAGTCCTTCCTTGCCAGCTATGTCGCTTCCTATTAGAATAATATTTATGTTCATGAAATGATAGGTTCTAAAAATGATAATAAACTGACTACCAGCTAAAAAATTAAATTGTAAGTGATTGTGCTGTTGGTGTGCTTATTATAAATAAATAAAGTTTTTTGGCGTATTTAATCGGTTTATCAGCCAATAACAGGTTGAATTAAAATTCAGAGAATAAGATTTAGTTCATTAAAATTTAAAGACAGATTACTTTCATAAAGGGTCATTTGGTCATTACTTGCATAATTTAACTAACACTGTCAGATACGGGATATCTTCTGTGATTTCTGTGAAATCATTCCGCAATCATGGAACTTGCTACAGAGTCGAAATATCGGGAGCTCAGAATAATTGAAAATCGCGGAAGATATCCCGTGAAAGACGGTGTAAGTTTAGTCATAAAATGTGAAAACCTTTTTTTTTGGTAGGTGTGAAATCATCAAATGATTCCTCCCGCTCTGGGCGGAGCAAAATGGGAGTGTCAGACTTCTAATAAATAAAACCACCCATGTTCCATCTTAGCCTTTTGTGTCCGGGGCCGCGGTATCTCTTTCGAATAATCCGCAGACCCCGGAAAATGTGAAAGCTTAAGTACCTACTTAGGCTTTCAAGTAATACCTATTACTTATATAATTTAACAGACATTACAAACACTTCTTCTCAAACTTATGCCCCGTATGTTTTACGTTATCCACCTCCAATTTTCAGAGTAAGGAATACATACGTACATTTGAAATTACTGTGCCGTCGATTTTGTGTTTGAAAAAAATGGTTTTTGCAATGCACTCTTCATGGTTGTATTTACGTTTCATCATAGGGTATCGCAATTAATCAACAGTGTCGGTTATCGCGACCGATGTCGGTTATGGCGACCAAAAGTAATCTTTTCACCCCCCTCCCCTTTTCAACCTCTTACAACCCATTTTTCACATTAAAAAGTAAGCTATGTCCTTTCTAAGGCTCTAGACTATTATGTGTATCAAATTTAATTTAAATCGGTTTATTAGTTTTGGCGTGAAAGCGCGACAGACAGACAGAGTTAATATCGCATTTATAACATTAAGTAAAGAGTTATCCCGAGATGGGTTCATAGAAAGAGGAGAGACATAGTACTCTGGTGTTTATGTCAAGTAGCACATCTTTTCAAACTCTAAACTTCAGAAGTGGTAAAGGGCAAAAATTTCAAGACTTGTTTAAAGTAATTTTGAGTTTGAAAAGTAAATTCTGATATTCAGCCTAATTCCAATACTCGACTTTCGATTAAGATTATTTTGTTTTTATTTGGTTTTCATTATCTATTTCACTTTCTCGGTTCACGTCACTGGATTCAAAACATTTCCTGTGCTATGTTTTCCTTTGTACTGCCGGTTATCGGGGGCAAAGATTTCACAATGTCACTTCTAATCATAATATAATTTCACGATTTGTCTTTTGTAACTTGTTTTGCAATGACCGTAACGTTTACTTTATGTTATATTACACGTGAAGTAGTTTATATTATTATTAAGTATTCTTTTTTTTATTTTTTAGTACTCCTGAAATTGTATTCCTAACTCTACAGGCTTTTCATAGTAATTGTACCTCAGATTTTGAATCACTATCAAAATCACAGTAATTTTAACTTTTTTTTTTGTTGCGTCCGCTCTGCACAGAGCTGTAGGGGGGAGTGTCAGACTTCTACTGACTAAAAACCACCCATGATCCTTCTTAGCCCTTTGTGTCGAGGCCGCGGTATCTCTTTCGAACAACCCACAGCCCCGACGGGAGTAATTTAACCCTCAGTACAACTCAGAAAAACCTCACACGTGGATATTAATTGATGATTCTGCCCTGGAGAGTAACTGTGGTGCTAATTCACTAACGATGGAGCAATTAATATCGTGTCCTGGTTGCCTTGTTATTTTTTCATCACAGGAAATGATGGACGGCTACTCTAAGCGGCAAAGCCGTGTTTCATTCTGAGCCACTTGACCCGCTAGAAAGAAGATTACACATTGAGAAAACTTAATTTATTGTTTTTGAAGATACTAGTTGATGCCAGCGGTTACACCCGCAGGGATTTCGGTCAAATTATGTACTAAAACCTTCCTCAAGAATCACTCTATCCATTAGTGGAAACAGCATGGACATCGGTTTTGTTGTTTTTGAGTTTATCGCGAATAGACAGACAGACGCGGCGGAGGGCTTTGTTTTATAATATGTAGTGATAATCTGTTTCGTCTAAAAATTTCACACTTTATACCATTCTAGGAGAGTTTAAAGTACACCGCTACATAGAAACAATAATACAAACTTTTCGAAATAACACAGAAAATAAGTCTGATGAAATCCTGTAAGTCCAGCGCAGCGCAGCAATGCTCACAAGCAGCTTACACAGGCACATAACCCACGTAACATTGCAGTTTTGAAATGTACTCTCTATTTGTTATGTACTCCTGGTTGATTGTATACGATGTGTGAGAGGATAAGCCACATTTCTTTAAATGGTATTTTGTTTACTTTTGAGCTATCACCGTCATAGCGTGAACTTTAAATAAATATAATCTTAAATCTACCTGATTAGAATATTGTTAGAGGCCATTACAATAATAGCAACATTGAAGTAAGTAATTACCACTTGAATGATGAATTCACGTGGCTTTAATATAAAACTTCATGACACTTTAAAAAAAAACTTGTTTACATGTAAACACCCTTTTTTTGCTTCTTTTGATACCTGTACAATTTTGCCGTCCACTATATGTACTTGTTTTTTGAGGAGTGAAAGAACTCGGCACTAATCATACTAATATAAATAACAGCAATTACATTTTTCGCTGTATGTCAGTGTTCATCCTGACTAATCTCTTCTTCCTCCGATCTAGAGTGCCGGTTACCAGGTTCTCATAAGCTCAAAACAACTGTATAAATACAAACATCAACATTAAGACTCACCGCAAAGCAACAGAGCATCGAATAAAATGGAATTCTTCACCGTTAATTTTCTCATTGTTTTTCTCAAACGGAACACAAAATAGTTGAGCAACTTCCACTTAATTGTAAATATATAAAAGTAAATTTCCAAGAGTATTTTGTTGAGAATTTATACAAAGCTTTTTTGAGGTAACTTGGTAGTGTTGTGGTTTCGTCTCCCGGGACCGGGCTATTATTATATTTTTGTGTTTAGAAAGCCAATATTTCTAGGCTCCGGTTGCTAAATAATTTCTAGCTTGCTTACTTGATTGGTTTCTCCTTTAATTAATCTTGAAGCTAGACTAGTCGCAGAAAATACCATTCAGTACTTACAAACAAAAGGGGTACGATTAAAACTGTTCTGAGAAAACATGACGCCGTGCTACGCCTACGCTACGAGACTACGCCAGTTCGCCGTAACTATTGCTACGACGTAGCTCATGCTACGAAAGGTTAAAGATTCAATACAAATTGTGTTGATTTACTTTGAACATCATTATTTGTATGCATTACGTGTACACAGGCGTGACGGATTATTTACACAGGTTTGTCATAAAAAAACGATTATAATTATATTGCTTTATATTTATTGCTTTCATGGTTATTTTTATAACGCACGCAATTTTTATCACATCTCATCAATATTATAATAATACTGGTAAAATGAACCTAATAGAAAGGTAATACAACCGGAGGCCTAGTAACCTTTGTTACCTTCCGTATCCCGCCGTCCCCATAATATATAAATTTACGGACATCCCCAGGCAATAAACTCCTTTCTTACAACGTTTTAAAGCATAAAATAGCCGAAATATTATCTGAAGGAGCTATATTTTGACCTTTACGATGTTAATTCATTGGATGATTCTTCTTATCGTGTTAATAAATTGAGGAGAACGTTTGATTGGGTCTATGTAATTATAATTAACGAGGACTTTATCTATTAACGTTAAATCTTATGGTCAATTTAATATTTACCTGTTGGCTTAAGGGGATTGTTGACTATTAATCACCAGAGAAACTGTGACTGTATTCAAGTAACTTGTCATTATTATGATCACCATTATCTGGATAGATCACTTATAGGAAAGGGTTTGTTGTAAAAGAGCAGTTTTAAAACAAAAAAAATCATGACCCATTTTACCAAGTAGTACCTTAATAATTTTAATTAAGTCTGCCTTTGTATTTTATTTTTTTACTGGCGCGTATTTAATTTTATAAATAAGCAACTATACAGCTAGGAACCCATTATTGGCCATTCATGCTATCAATTAGCCCTCGAATTTTTCAAACCGGGTCTGCCTCACTTGACTGGAGTACCTAGGCTAACAAGATGGCAAGCCCATGAGACAAACAGATTGTTCAGAAACCCTAACACCATGAGAAGTAGTAGGTTATAAGGACAAACCAAGCTTTCAGACTTGTAAAAAAGTACAGCCACTATAGTTGTTCCCCAAGTTGCCTTTTCCCTACTTCGTACGAACCAAGACAATTGAACGATGATTGTATCGTTTCTTTTTAGAAAAAATGAGGAAGATCACGATAGATGACGATTTAAGACATGAACAGGCTTATTTTTGGATTTCAAAGTTAAGAACTTTAATAAATGTAGGTGGGTCAATGACCGCTATTGCCATCTTAACTGGCAGCAACTATAGTTACCCTATTTCATTGCATTACCGGTAACTGCACAACATTTTTACGAGACAATAATGCAGCAAGTGCTCCTGATCTGTTACATTTTACTACGCCTTCTGTGACGTCACCCCCGGGAAGCCGTCGACCGTTTCAAAACTCAAAGCGACACGGTTTTACAACTCCTATAAAAATAATATAAACAATTTTTCTAACTTCGAACATAACCGTTTTAATACACTGCGGGCCAATACAGAGAGCAATAACTCAATTCTCACGCACTAACTTCTGAGGGCATTACCGAAGTACTGATCGAGCGCTTTAACTTCTCACTCACAAGTTCGCATATATTTTCGTGCAATAACAACCTTTGTCTGAGATCATTTCAATAATATCCCAAGTTTAATAGCATTGCTCCACAGGCTCGAGGCAGTAATAAAATTTAACGTGTCGTTGCCGAGTTTTGTGACTTTACCTAAATTTATTGCTAAAACTTTTTCACGCGATCCATTTGTTAATCTCGGGCGTTGCGTATTCACATTTGAAAAATACGACAAGCGATATGTTTCGCTTTTTTTTGGGCTAACGCGTGTCGTGTCGCGAAAACTTGTGTGTGTAGTTTTTTGTGGCCCCAATTGTAACGTTGAATGCTCCCGATTCAATGGTTTTTTAAAGTGATTTATGGTATCGTTAATTTTGACAAAATGGGACTATGATCCGGTGTTTGTTTTAATTTATTGGATACCTACATATATTTTTTGCAGGTGAAAATCGCCAACCATCAAACAATTTAACCAACTTATACAATAAAAAAGTTCTTCTACCATTCTATCTATATATATAAAAATGAAACCCGTTTTTCGTTGTCACGACTTGGCATGAAAACGGCTTGACCGATTTGGCTGATTTTTTTTTTTAAATGTTCGTTGAAGTTCAAGGATGGTTCTTACGGCGAGAAAAATTCGAATAATGGCCGGAAAAGCCCTAAAAACAGCCCTTTTCTTTTTCCCATACAAACGTTTTCTAACTAAAACGTCAAATCAATTTGAGCTTTAATACCGTACCCATAAAGTTCAAGTGTTAGTGGAGAGGTTCCGGGAAGGCAAAACAATTGAGTGACGTTTAGTTGTTCAGTCAACGAATGACAACTTCAAACAGACCATACGACATTATCACAATAATCACAAATAATTACTGTTTCTTTCCCAATAGAAAAACGATTTTTCAAATGGTGTTTGCGTATAATATAAAAATTAATTGCTGTTACTTAGTCGCGCTAAAACTAGAGAACGGCTAGACCGATTTGTCTAATTTTGGTTTTGAAACATTTGTGGCAGTCCAGAGAAGGTGAGAAATTAGTTAGTATGTAGGTAGGTAGGTAATAGGTAGGTGGTAGGTAGTTGGTAAAAGGGCATTGCAACGCACGCGGGGTACAGCTATATTATATAAAATTGAATAGCTGTTCGTTAGTCTTGCTAAAACTCGAGAACGGCTGGACCGATTTGGCTAATTATAGTGTTGACTTATTCGTGGAAGTCCAGGGAAGGTTTAAAAGGTGAGAAAGTGGTAGGTAGGTAGGCAGGGTAGTAGGTAGAGTAGTAGGTAGGGTAGTAAGTAGGATAGTAGAGTAGGTAGGGTAGTAGGTAGGTCGGGTAGTAGGTAGGTAGGGTAGTAGGTAGGTAGGGTAGTAGGTAGGTAGGTAGGGTAGTAGGTAGGTAGGTAGGGTAGTAGGTAGGTAGGGTAGTAGGTAGGTAGGGTAGTAGGTAGGTAGGGTAGGAGGTGGTAGGTAGGTAGTTGGTACACAGGCAGGTAGTAGGTAGGAAAAAGGGCATTGCAACGCATGCCGGGAACAGCTAGTAGGTAATATAAAGCCACTTATACTCCACACAAACCTATTAAAAGAACCTTTCAACACCTCATAATACATCTACCCATGTGTATGTAATGATAAATCCCACCTATTTACCTGCTTACCATACAATGCGAATGTAACTCACGCACAAACCTCAACTTTGATGAGTTGTGAAGTTCCAAGGATATAAGTACTTATATGTATTTTAAACGGCGTATGTGGTGAGGGTTACTGTTAATGTATGTGAACGGTATTTAGAGGTATTTATTTTGTTCACTTTAAATAGGCTTAGATGTAAACTCAAGTAATTTTCTCATGGGGGTAGGCAGAAACCACAGAACGCCACCTGCTACGATCCCTACATACTCCAGGATGTATTCAGTTTGCTGCAGTTATAATTTGCAATGCATCTATTAAAAATTTTGAAGAAGTTAGTGAATTAAATGACTGATTTTATTTTGACTTTTGGGAATTCTATGAACAGAAATCAAGGCATAGTATTGGCCCCGTCGGGGCTGCGAGTTGTTCGAAAGAGATATCGCGGCCTCGACACAAAGGGCTAAGAAGGAACATGGGTGGTTTTTAGTCAGTAGAAGTATGACTCTTCTTACCGCTCTGCCCAGAGCGGGAGGAGTCATTTGATGATTTTAATTATTGATTTGTGTCTGTATTTAATCACAATATTAACTTAAACCTTTTGATTGTATCGAGTCTGGTTCTTCTAACCAAACAGACAGATGTGATGCTGGGGAGTTTGTTCCGCCACTTCTTCTTTCCAGCAAAAACACTAGGAAGTGTCGAAGGGTGGGCGCGTTTTGGAGGACTTTCACTTGTAAATAAGTAAAGTAAAGTAAATTTTGACGTTCGAAAAGTGCTGATTATCAGCCTAGTTTGAATAAATGACTTTTGATTTTGATTTACCAACCCCAAGATAAGAAAGACATAATATTGGCAATATTTAAAAATAAACACAATAGTTTAATATTCTAATAAAATTCTTACTTTGACCTTTACAAGACTGAACCAGTATCAATACCTCAAACTTTTGCTTACCTTTTTGAGTAAAAGACTGTCAAAATAAATAGGTAAGTAAAGTACGAAGGTTTCACGATTTTGTTCTTAAGAAACTTGGGTTTTCCATTATCTCATGGGTACAATATATTTTCTAGGATGAAAAGTTTCCTCGCAGCCTCGCCGTGGACTCAAAATACAGATGCTACTACTTTATTTTGTGAATTTAAAGGTTTGGATAAACAGGAGATGCCTGCGTGGGGTTTTATGATGTCATTGTGAACATATTACTATTATATGGCTGATAGCAATTCAATCATTTACTTAGCCTTTTTCCAACTTTATTGGGGTCGGCTTCCAGTCTTACCGGATGAAGCTAATAGGGTAGTTAACTAAAAATATCTAATTAGTCCGTCAGATAGAATTCCAAAAAATATTAAACACGTATTTTGACATGTGGCGGAAGAAAGGGGAGGCCTATACCCAGCAGTGGGTGATTCCGGGCTGATATGATGAGATGATGAAACATCCCTATTACCAGTATTTTAAATGGAGCGACTGCCTATTTGACCTCCACAACTCAATTAGTTGTTCTTCTTCTATGATTGACTGTGATGTCTTTTGGGAATTCTCCAAACGGATTTCATAGCATAATATTGAAATTTATGAAGAAGAAGAACCAAGTTAGTACAGCACGCATAGTATGGCGATTCTATCTCTATTCTACCAAGAATAGACAAAGCTTTTTCCATACAATTTGACATGAAATTTTGCTACAATTTGTCATTTTGTCGATTCTTCCGTCGACAAAACCCGTTTCTAAGGTGGTCATGCTACGCGTGCTGGGTAATTATGATACCACGAGGTAAGACTGGTTGCCACTGACTACCTGTAGAGAGTGTCAAAGACCTATAATTGAAAGCCTGAACCAATGGCTTAACGTGCATTCTGAGGCACGGAGGGAACTCGGTATGTAATGGGTGGTTACCCATCCACAGACCAACCTAGCTTCTAAAGAACGACCCGAGCGTTAAACCATGAGCTCTTTACGAGTTTAGTTGATACCATTTAATCTTCTAAATACTTTTTAAACATGCCTCGTAAATAAATAGGGTAACACTCCACTCCAGTAAACAGGTGCTTTCACCCTTCTCGGAAGTTGTGTATGTGAAATAAATGAAACTGTCAGCAGCAATAACAAAGATACGAACTTTAGAAACAATCTCAATCAATGGTGGTACGATTTTAAACAACATCGATCGGCAACATGGCGTCTGGGTCATAGAAAATTCTGGAACTTTTTATCATTTACCGTGAAGTTATTTCTAGGAATTGATAAGGGTAGACGTGTTGTTAAAGAATATTGCTATCATAATTATATGTTTGCATGCTTGAATATATGTTTTCTGGGTGTTTTATAATAAATACATATAACATTTTCCAATTCATTTAATGCTCGACACAATATTTATTTATCTATAAAAACTCCGCCCCACCCCCACCCCTCTTATATCCCCGACCCGGGAATTGAACCCTGGACCTCATGAACCAAAGCCAAACTTTGGCCTCCAACCTCGCATTAATACGTAAAAAAATCGTGGTACATCAAAACCAACTACATAATCACACGAAACAACTGAAATATTACGACCTTATTATGAACATATCCTCGAACATCTATTTAAACTCGCATACAAAATTAAACAAACCTAGCTTTGACAAATTAAGCCAAATTACCCCTCCATCATTTAAAGCCGTCATGAATAAGTTGAGATATAAAATTATATATTTCTGCTGTATTTGTTCGTGGAATTGGAACATGAGGAGATAGCTGACAGAGCCTTAACTTTAAGTCTTTAAGGTATGCAGGACTGAGGTGGTTAAGTGGATGCAAGCTTCAGAGGGCATATGACGGAGGGGTCTAGAGTTGAAATACTTCGTAGAAGTGTATTAGTATTGAACCTGCCACGTTTATTATGCCCAGAGCCAAAGTGTGGTTCTCTCCCACATTTAACACATCTGTTTTTAAAGCAAGAGTGAACAGGCATCTTCTGGGCACGCTCTTCCCATCATAGACCTCATCCATCGCTTTCCATCAAACGTGATCGAGGTTAAGGACAGGCCCATTAAGCAATAATTTCGCGCTGTTTATAAGCAATAGAATCGAGTATTGACAATAGGGGACTGTTGGTATACCATGCATCACTGCTTACCCCTTCGAAATACCATCGCGTGTGGTTACCAATCACTAAACATGCACAAGATCTGCAGTACCTTTCGCAGTGGCATTGTGGCAGTAGTCTCTGTCGCGTATCTACTCATGTACCTACTAATAACACACTTTACAAAAGGAATTACCCGCTTTAGTTATCAGAATTAATGAGCTAATACTCCTTGTTTAAAACTTGGAATAACTCAAAGATATATGTACATAATAATGAGTTAATATTCTGAAGTTCTTGTGTGGATCAAACCATTTCGTTTGTAAATACGAGTGCTTCCTACCTTAATTGTGAAGCAATTTGTTTGAAGATGATGTGGTTCCTTTAAGTGCTGTGTTCCTGGTACAATTGAATGCATTCGAGAGATTTATGAAGGGAGGATATGTTTTAAGTATGAAGTTATTTTCTCATTTGTTTATCACTTGCCATGTCATCGGAAAACATCACTTCTTTAGTGTCATATCATCCAAAATATTAGACATAGGCCTCTACAAAGGGGTGCCACGTTGACCAGAATTTTGCTTCTCGCAGCCTTAACCAGGTCAGCAGTCCATCGTAACCACATGTTTCTTACCCTAGTCAGGTCACACTATTCCTACTAAAAGAGTTGATAAGGCCCGATTTCCACCAAAGCAAAGAGGAGCGGAGACGACAGGAGATGTGCGAAAATCGGCCAATCACATTAGTTAAAATTTATATCTGGTCTTTCGCCCTTTCTGTGATTGGTCAAATTCGGTACATCTCCTCTCAGGTCTGTTCATCTCTACTTTGGTGGAAACCGGGCCTAATCCTTTAGTAATGGGAACAACTAGTTAAAACAAAACAATTCCCTATAAAATGCTAGTTCCCCAAACTACGGTAGCAAAGTAAATATTTTAACGTCTCAAGTCAACTGTAATTCACGGTTAAATGTGAGCAAAGTTAGTTTATAATATCATGATATTTTCATATTTCCCCGCACTAACAACGTGAAATGATGCCACGGGTACAAAGTATGAAGTCTTGGACTTGGATACACTTGGGATGTGGCCTGAGTGGTAAGCGGCAGCGGTTTTATATAATTACTTATATTTTTTAGTGGGAACGATAAATATCTTGTTGTGGGATCATCATCATCATTTCAGCCGAAAGACATCCACTGCTAGACAATAGGTCAATGTGACGACACTTGGGGGAGGCCTATGTCCAGCAGTGTTTTGAAACGATGATCCATAATTAATTTAAGTTGTTACCACTATAAATCAGACGAGTGTTTCTTAAGCAAAGCTATTCTCGTAGTAAAACTCCGAACAATAAAAGCATTCATGTATCATTAAAAAAAGTTACCTGCAGCTGCACAACTGATATAAAATAAAATATCGTGCAATAACTACCCTTATGGAAATCTTTTCTGCCTGAATAAATCAGGGTTTTCCAAGTTTTGCTGCAATAGCTTGAATTGTTTCGCTAAGGTGATATTGTAAGATAATTTCAAAGGAATAAGATTATGATTATGTGACGGCAGACTTAACAATTAGTCATTTCATTTACAATTTGGTCAAACAATCGTAATCAATTGCCCCCCTCCCCCCAATTTTAACAAATTACCATTCTTGCTCCGCTCCACACTCGCTACCTCTCGTAACATACACTACATTGTTAACAAAGTTGCGCGGTGTATTCATACCAGTTTACTGGCAACTTTTAACTGGCCAGATGTGGCTCAGCCTCCCGGGTATGAATCTGATTTGCTTGCAGATTAATACGGGAGGCAAAACTTTTTTTTATTTAACTACAGACGAATGTTTCCCAGAGTTCTTATAGCTTCAAGAGGCCCCGAAGTTTTGCATTTAGGGGAGATATTTTTGTTTTTAATTTAGTAATAAATCTAATTAAAATACTGTTACCTAATTCAAGATGGCGGCGTTTGAGAAAGTTATGCCTGTGTTTCGTGTGGGATTATGGGACTTTCTTGTCACATTTTGTGAGAAATAAGGCGACGTATTTAAATTTTATTTGCTTTTTTATTTCTACAATGTGTATCGCGTTCATTTAGTGGTTGACTGGAAATGTGTCATTGGGCATTTCTATAAGAAGTTTCTCAGTGGCATCGTGAAGTCGGGATATAATAGGCTCTGTTATTGACAACAGACTCGAAATTTTGACGTTCGAAAAGTGCTGCTAAACAGCCTAGTTTGAATAAATGACTTTTGATTTTGATTTTGCCCATTGTTACATGGGACATAAACTATTTCAGTACTTGAGCGATCTCAACTCGGGTCTAAATAGCTTAAGCGTAAGTATAATCTGCATATAATGTTTCCACTGCTGGGACTCAGACCTCCTCGCTATGAGAGGGAGTTGGCTATAATCCACCACGCCAGCCCAGTGCGGGTTGGTAGATGCCCCACATACCTATAAGTTATTGTTGTACTGTGTAAACTTTAAACGCATGTTTTAGTTTTGCTTGTAAATTAGTGCAAATTAACTAAAAACTATTAATACATTTTAAAAAATCTTCATACAACTAACTCGATTGTTTCTGATATATATTTTTTATAGTATATTTTGTTGACTTTCCAAGTTAGCCTAAATAGAGAAGGCCAGCCAATACAGTTACCGATAATGATGACACGCCGCTTGTGCCCGCCAATGAATGTCTATCCGACGTCCATTACTAAATATACTGTTTTCAGCCGGGTCAGTTCTCAACGTGTAGGCTTTTTATTTACTTTTAGATTCTTTATACCAATACTATAAAGAGGTAAAATTCGTTGTAAGTTTGCATGTAGGGAGAAATTTCCGAAACTTATGAACCAATTCCTAAAATTATTTCACTGGCAGAAATTTTCATTATTCGTGGGTGCTACAAATTATGTTTGTTTGTTTTCTTGTGTTTTTATTAGGAAGTGTTGCAGTAGGCATATAGCGAGAGCATGTTGACAACCGTGTTGTCGCTATTGTGGAGTGTTTATCTTTACTATTAATCTTTTTATTTATGTTATTATATTTTATACAAAATTTGCCCTAAATACAATTGTCAATTTTAGTGACATAGTATTTTTGATTTTTTTTGACATTTTATTTCAGATTTTTTTGACATTGTTTTTATCATCATTTTATTTTGCTTTTGTTTTTATTTTGAAATGGTTGTGTATTGAATTTTTTTCGTAGCTTGTCATTTTAAAGTGAGGAACCTGAAATATATGGGTTTTTTTATTACCCGAGTTATCGCAAATTTTTGTGGACGAAGTCGCGGTGAAAGTGCTAGTCGATGAATAAATTTTAAAATATAGGATTTCCTTAGTCTTATTTTCATACCGAATTTCCTCCGAGCCGCGGAAAGCATGTTCAGCAGTTAGTCCCGCCTGTCATTTGTAGAGCTTTGACAGTCGTCATAGATCACAGATATAGATAGACCAAGATAACGCAAGAGCAACACATTTTTTTGGGGGGTGGGAAATCATCAAATAACACCTCCAGCTCTTGGGCAGAGCGAAAGGGAGTGTCAGACTTCTACTGACTAAAAACCACCCGTGTTTCTAATTAGCCCTTCATGTCGAGGCCGCGGTATCTGCGAACAACCCGCAGCCCCGACAGGCCGAGTGCCATTTCGCGTGCCTAGCTTACGTACAAAAATCGTAAGTGGCCACTTTCGCGCTCAGTCTGCATCGGTGTATAGCGCTAGTCAGACGTCGGCGATTATGCAAAAGGCGGGGTTAGGGGCGAAGGGGGCGCCGTCTTTGAATCGATTTGATTTTCCGATTTTGCATAACTAAATAGTGCTTGTGACGTCATAATAGGTAGTCAAAAAATGGCACGTTTAGTTTTCATACGGATCGTGTTATAGATAGTCAGTGACCCGAAAGTCTGACAATCAGTTTTACCAAGGGGTATCGTATTACCCAGTACTAACTGCGTGGAAGTTAGATAGGCAGTCCCTCCATATAAAATACTGGTATATTCAGTTGAATTCGGAGAGACTGGAAGCCCAACATACTCTTAGTTGGTTATTATTATTATTATTATATGTTAGAATGTATTCTGACTTATTCATAGAGTGACGGTTTTTTTACCTCTGGAACCCATTTACTGGATACACGATACTGTCCCTTTCGGTTTCAGGACTACAAGTAACGAAAGATAAAAATGTTTTAATATGTCAAAATGCTGTCAAAGATCTGTGAATGGCAACCGCCCGACAATGTTCGTATTTTCTGAAGCATCGAGTGGCCAGGGTAGATAATGAATTGTTAACCATCTACCGATAGACCTTGGCGAGCGTTGCTTAACTTTAAAGGTTACCAAGATCCCCATGTTATATCTCTCACTGACTCATGAAATTACTCAAAATTGTGTGCTCTGTATAGTAAAAACTTTTGCTCTACGCAGAAATCACAACCTCGAATTATCATAATTAAATTATACACCCAAAAGTTCTAAATATTCGCATAAACAAATCCATAATAACTGGAATACCTCGTATAGATAAACATGATATTCAACAACTTTCGCGGGGTGATCCCGTTAAAACTCTCCAGAGCGAGGATTCACGCGAAATCGTCGAGTTTATGCGGAGGCATCGATTCTATGAGCATACAACTCTGGAGACATAACAAGAGGTATGTACGGTGACCATCGTTTAGAGATATTTTATTATCTACTAGTTAACTATTGGCCCCAAATAGGCAAAAATAAGGATAAATGGAAAGAGGGAAGGGAGGGCTTTTCCCTGCAGTGGGACACATCTAGCAGGCTCATAATAAAAAGTTAAACGTGACCTCCGTCTGCGTGAAATTATTATATAAATTATTCGGATTTGTTAACAACATCAAGAGTTTTTTTGCATGGAACCCTATTCTTTTTCAAAAATATAAGTATCCACTACTCCTTATAACATCGGCTTTCTGCCCCATCCCATGTTCTGGCTGCTGATCCCATCTAAGTCAAAGTTTTTTTTTGTTTACAGCATATTTTGGATCAGTCACATTTATCTGGCCATCAACAAAGATTTATTTATTTAGCTTTATTTTATCCCTTACATCTAGTTTACATTTAGTTTTATATATAATGTGTTGTGTACTTATTTAGTTATTTGTTAGTAATGTTAGTATTTGTACTTAAAATGAGATTAGTATTGTTAGGTGTAAGGGCCGCCTTTTGCGGTGAAAGCCTCCTCCAAACTGTTCCAGCTGACTCTGTCTTTCGCCAATCTGGGCCACAAGTTTCCGGCTGTTTCTTTTAGGTCGTCGCTCCATCTTTTAACAAAGATTGGTCGTTATTTTTAATTCATTTAACATTCCAGTGCTTTACAAAAACGTACCAGACCACAACCAAACTTTCCATCTTACATCATCTTCAAGCAAAGAGTATCAACTTTACAGCTCAAAAAAAGAACCTTTTTTAATATTCTACGTCAACATTTTAAAAATATATCCACAGAATCTGAAACGACTCGGTAAATACGGTTTCCGTCAGTTTGGCACTAATTAAACATAACTGGAGTCTTGTTTCTCTTACTAGACGCCTTTGACTAGGTTTAAGGCTGCGGCCACGAAACCAGCGGTGAAAAGCGGACGCAGACCAGGTCGATGGAACTATTGGTGGGTTCCCACCAAAACGTACGTTTCACCTTCGATTGAATGATTTTTTTTTTCTTCCTTTTGAATTTATTGAGTTTTTTTTTGTATTGGTGGAAACGAAAAAATGCTACCATAAGAGCTGATTGCTTGCTAGCAGATTGCTAGCTGCGGTTAGTGTGTGTGTGTGTTATTATCAACTACCTTTGCAGTGAATACTTTCAAATGCGCAGATGTATATGCGATGTGATATTGTTACTTGGCATTGGCATTTCTTTTCATCTGCTTCGCGATTATTATCATTTTATGAGGCGATAAAAATGCTTTTTGTCGGCCGCTAGCTCAGGCAACATTGGCATCACCGATGAAAACATTTTCATAGACACAGGTCGCGTCGTTGAGGTCTGTTGTAACGATTGAGATATTTCTACGGCTGCGGTTGCATGTTGCGGACACATTTAGACCTGTACCTTTAAGCTACCGTTGCCATCGACCCGCCTATGCATTGCTCTTCGCTGGTTTCGTGCCCTCAGTCTAAGAGAAAATACTAATGAACGGGCTAAATTGTGTTACATTTCAAGTATCGGTTAAAAGCTGAAAAGTTATTTAAAGTAAATTCTAAGATTTATTGAGACGTTTTTGTTTTATTTATAAAATAAACTTTATGATTACAATAAATACTCACGGGATTACGGGATAAGTAGAAATTATGACTTGTTTAATAAGCTACGATAACTTAGTAGATTTTCATTAAATATGTCGGTATAGGAAAAGGACAAGGAAAATGACAGGTTCGTAGTACCCGTAACCGGCGTGCGTGTATGACTAGATTTATGAATGTGGACGAGGCAAAAAGAGTAGGTAAGGATCGTAGCAGGTGATGTTCTGTGGAATCAGAAAAAAAAATATACTAAAAAAAACGGAAAATATCGGTAATTTTATCAATGCTTATATTGTCACTTACGTGGTCACTAATATTTAATTACTTTTAATTAAATATTAGTGACCACGTAAGTGACAATAATATAACGTTTCACAATCATAATATTGTAATCATCGTTGCCCCATTTCAACACAATCATCATCATTTTCCTGCCCTTATCCCAATTTGTTTGGGGTCAGTGCAGCATGTCTTCTTCTTCCATAACTAAATGACCCTGACAATATAATGAAGAAAGCTGAAAGCTCTCCCACTAGGTGGACCAATGACCTGGTGAATGTGCCGACACTTGTCGGAGGCCTATGTCCAGCAGTGGAATTATACAACCATAATAAAACTGGCCTATTACTACCCCACTGTTGCGAAGGCCTATTCTCATACAGAGAGGGCGCAAGCATTGATTGATGACCCATACTTGCTCAATGACCATAGATAATTTTAAATACAAATTGTAAGTAACTAATCAAAAACTTTCCCTCACTCACCCAATAAAACTCAGAAAGCAATTTGCAAACGAACTAGTAATTCCTTAAAGCAACTGTTAAAGCGTAGACGTTTGAAACTAGGCCCAAGATGTATGAACTAAAACCGAAAGGTACGTAATGACCTGCCCGGGGCGAGTGCCAACAGTACCTAATGCCATGACGTATGTTACATGCTCGGTTTGGCTTTAGTTCGGTCCATAATTTTAAGTAAACTGACATGAAAATCGATCGTGATGGATGAAGTTAGAGGCTGGCCAATATACTTTCCAAAATGTCAATATTTTAATCTAACTCATTCTTATTTTTTTTATCCCACGGCTAGGCTATTGCCTAGCCGTGGGACTACCAAAGCGTCTCAAGTTTAAATCCAAGACACACATTTTTGATTTTACGGATTAATATGCGTATTGTATAATTATCACTTGCTTCGGTAAAGAAAAACATCGTGAGGAAACTAGCTACACAGGCCTTGCCAGGCATTGCCTAGTTCTAGTTCGTATTTCGGTTTGATGAAATGGATGTATCCATTTATTAGAAATTACTCCTGCTAAACTATTTTCTGTACAATATTACTAAGGTTTTTGAGTAAATAAATATTAATATGCATACTAACTTTTTCTTTTAAATAGAACTCTAAACACTAACTTTCAGGTTTGTAATTTCAAAAATTATGAACTTCTTTCCAAACTTTCATGTATTTAACACTGCACTGGGATGAATAAAAAAAAAATGAAAAAGCATTTATTCGTGGTTACATCCGACCCGTGTTACAAAGTACATTACTTCTGCCAAACTGTACAACAACTACTGTACTGTGTTCTGTAGAACATCTTTTCTTATTGCACCTTTGCTGTTTAAGGGGAACACAGCAGTGGATGACTTTGACGATTTGACCTCTGTACTGGCTTTTGTTTATTTTTCGGCCCCTACCGGCAAACGACTGTACTACAGAAAAACGTACCAAAGAACAGAAACGTGTCGCAGAGTGGTCATCGTATTTGCCTAACATATTTTGTTTCTCTTGGAGTACAATGTATGAATAAAAAATTTAATTATAAATTATACACTTTGACTAATGAAGTAATAACCTAGCTTTCATTAGTTATTTCACTGAGCACAGGTACTCCTACGATACATTCTTAAGGTCTGATAAAGACCAGGTAACTGCTTATCGGTTCTCAGTGACGGATGTAGTTAGAATGACCTAGCTTTCAAATTTTATCTGTCTGAGCACGGATGCTACTACTTAATACATTTTGAAGGTCTGATGATGACCAGCTAAGTGCTCATCGGTTCTCAGTGACGGATGTAGTTAGAATGACCTAGCTTTCAAATTTTATCTATCTGAGCGCGTATTCTACTACATGATACTTTATAAAGGTCTGATGATGACCAGCTAAGTGATTATCGGTTCTCAGTGACAGATATACTTAGAATGCTCCAGCTGTCAGCTTTTATCTTATTGAGCACGGATGCTACTACATGATACATTTTGAAGGTCTGATGATGACCAGCTAAGTGCTTATCGGTTCTCAGTGACGGATATAGCAAGAATGACCTAGCTTTCAAATTTTATCGATCTGAGCACGGATGCTACTACATGATACATTTTGAAGGTCTGATGATGATCACCTAAGTGCTTATCGGTTTTCAGTGACGGATGTAGTTAGAATGACCTAGCTTTCAGATTTTATCTTATTGAGCACGGATGTTACTACATGATATATTTTGAAGGTCTGATGATGACCAGCTAAGTGCTTATCGGTTAACAGTGACGGATATAGCTAGAATGACCACCACCAGGTAAATGGCACCATCAGTCTCCAAGGCCTCTTCGAGCTCTTTCATATGAGTCCACACACGACGGTTCTTCGTGGTGCCATCAATGAGATCCTATACTTACCTTCGGAGTCTACCATCAGGTAGCTGGTATCATCAGTCTCCAAGGCCCCCTCGAGCTCTTTCAAATGAGTCCAAACACGATGGTTCTACTCAGTGCCGTCAATGAGATCCTATACCCACCTTCGGAGTCCACCATTAGGTACGAGACATCATCAGTCATCCAGATCTTCATCTTCCATCAAACGAAATTCTCAAGACAAAATAATTAAAACGATAAAACAATTAACACCATTAAAACAATAACATACATTACATAACATCACGCCTGTAATCCCCAAAGGGTTAGGCAGAGGTGTACCTAATAGTAGGCGTGATGTTATGTTATGTATGTTATTATTTTAATGATTTTAATTGTTTTATCGCTTTTAGCGATAAAACAATTGTAGCAAAAAATCGACTTCAAAAACACAAAAAAGTGAAAAATAACTTTAGCTTCTGAAGTCGGTGACTTTTGTTTGTTTTATTCAGTTTTTTTGTCACCGACTTCAGAAGCTAAAGTTATTTTTCACTTTTTTGTGTTTTTGAAGTCGGTTTTATTTTTGCAAAAAAGTTTTTTTATTTTTCCATTTTTAGTTGTAATATCCTTTACAAATATTTGATATTCATTAATTTTACGTTGTTAACAATACATGTCACGGTTAACAATTAAAATCATTAAAATAATAACATACATAACGTAACATCACGCCTACTATTAGGTACACCTCTGCCTAACCCTTTGGGGATTACAGGCGTGATGTTATGTAATGTATGTTATTGTTTTAATGGTGTTAATTGTTTTATCGTTTTAATTATTTTGTCTTGAGAATTTCGTTTGATGGAAGATGAAGATCTGGATGACTGATGATGTCTCGTACCTAATGGTGGACTCCGAAGGTGGGTATAGGATCTCATTGACGGCACTGAGTAGAACCATCGTGTTTGGACTCATTTGAAAGAGCTCGAGGGGGCCTTGGAGACTGATGATACCAGCTACCTGATGGTAGACTCCGAAGGTAAGTATAGGATCTCATTGATGGCACCACGAAGAACCGTCGTGTGTGGACTCATATGAAAGAGCTCGAAGAGGCCTTGGAGACTGATGGTGCCATTTACCTGGTGGTGGTCATTCTAGCTATATCCGTCACTGTTAACCGATAAGCACTTAGCTGGTCATCATCAGACCTTCAAAATATATCATGTAGTAACATCCGTGCTCAATAAGATAAAATCTGAAAGCTAGGTCATTCTAACTACATCCGTCACTGAAAACCGATAAGCACTTAGGTGATCATCATCAGACCTTCAAAATGTATCATGTAGTAGCATCCGTGCTCAGATCGATAAAATTTGAAAGCTAGGTCATTCTTGCTATATCCGTCACTGAGAACCAATTAGCACTTAGCTGGTCATCATCAGACCTTCAAAATGTATCATGTAGTAGCATCCGTGCTCAATAAGATAAAATCTGAAAGCTAGGTCATTCTTGCTATATCCGTCACTGAGAACCAATTAGCACTTAGCTGGTCATCATCAGACCTTCAAAATGTATCATGTAGTAGCATCCGTGCTCAATAAGATAAAATCTGAAAGCTAGGTCATTCTAACTACATCCGTCACTGAGAACCGATAAGCACTTAGCTGATCATCATCAGACCTTCAAAATGTATCATGTAGTAGCATCCGTGCTCAATGAGATAAAAGCTGAAAGTTGGAGCATTCTGACTATTTCCGTGACTGAGAACCGATAAGCAGTTACCTGGTCTTCATCAGACCTTCAAAATGTATCATGTAGTATGAGAGACCATCATTAGGTACGAGACATCATCAGTCATCTACATCTCCATCTTCCATCAAACGAAAATCTCAAGACAAAATAGTTAGATAACATAACATCACGCCTGTAATCCCCGAAGGGTTAGGCAGAGGTGTACCTAATAGTACACCCACATTTCGCCAGTTATGTTTAAATCCCATATAATAGGGGCGAGCCTATTGCCATCAACCGGGCACAAATCCAGACTCCGTGGCTGTTACTTATAATTTCCTGATGGAAAAACCCAATAACACTTTGCCCGACCCGGGAATCGAACCCAGGACCTCATGCTCAGCATCGTGCTTACGACCACTAGACCAACGAGGCAGTCCAAAATTAAAATAATATCATAGATATATCTATATACCAAAATATCTACTAAGAAACGTAGGTAATTTACCAATAGTTTTGGAGAGCTCGGCCACTCGTCACTTTACGTTTATTAGGCATAGTCAGCTTACTCTATGATAGGTGCAAACAACAAAACGAAATTACAAACTACTTTAAATATATTTACAAACTTATTTTCTGTTCTTATTTTACGAAATATTGATAACTATACAATTTACAATATGTTTTAATTCAGAAAACATTAAAAACGTGAACTTTTGAATTTTATTTGTGAAGTAATGACATGCGTGCAGTCCACCCGTGACAACAGTCATCGAGACACTGGCGCAGCGCGTTCCAACTGTTCCAAGTATGCGCGACGGGTCTCGCGCCGCATTTGCCTCAAAATGTCGGGAATTAATTTATTATTTTAAAATTTTATTACAAATCAGAGAAAATAAACAATACGGATTGATAAATACATCACTACGTATTTTTGGGTATAAAATTCATACCGAACTATTCAGCCGTTACAGAGACAAAATTCGATTTAGGTTAAGACATACTACGATTTTTTATTAAATAATGTGAAGGTTTATTAAAATTTTAAACAATACGAATTATTTGTGATGACTTTAAGTATAACATATATTTTTTATATGGAAATCGTATGGAAGGATTCCTCAACAAATTTCTTTAAACATACGTCGTTTTTGGGATTCTAGCAACGCAACACCCTTAAGGTACCTTGTACAAAATGCCATAGGTACTTCACTGTGCTTTGTTCCATACTTATCTTTGATTTTCCTGTCAGTGAATAAATGAATGAATTTAAAACTTTAAAACTATGGGAAAACTACATTATTAAAATTCACAAACTGGCAAACCGATATTGTAATTTAAACTTAATTTAATTTAAAATCAACAAGGGTTAAAAACGTTTCAAGTTTCATCAACAATCGTCTCAGATTTCGACGTAGGTAATAAGATTGGGTAATACCGTAATACCCATATAACTAATAAGTGTTCCTCATTGGACCCTCTTCACAAAAGGGTTGAGGATATAGTTTCAGGGTTATAGGCTTCGTAGTGGACGGAGGCACCCTCAGCATGGTACCCTTACAGGCAGATGTCAAGTCAAATCAGTGTCATGAAAATTATGGTTGTACACGAACATTTTGACGTGTGGTCTTGTTACCTTGTTTTTACCCGGCTTAGGATAATGTGTTTATCAGCATGTAGGTATATGTGTATGCTCCTGGGTTTGGCATGTATTCCTGTAATTACGGTATTGTTTATTATGGTGTTATTCCTGGGTATCGATTTATTTAGTTTTGCGTTCTGGGACTTCTCAGTAACAGCCACGGAGACTAGATTTGTGTCTGGTCGATGGCAATAGGCTGGGGAAATGTGAGTGTACAATTAATTACACCTCTGCCTAACCCTTTAGGCATTACAAGCGTGATATCGCGAGCATTTTGCCGTCAACCAGGCACAGAAACAGACTGAGCTGCTACTGAGGAATTCTCACCCAGAACCTCTTGGTCAGAAATAACCGCTGCCACATATAGATCTTTGACTGTAGTTACAGGTACCTAAATCTCTGACATCCAGTCTTACCCTAGGGTATCGTATTAACCAGTATTAACTGGGTTGTGGAGGTCAGAAAGGCAGTCGCTCCATGTCACAACTAATAGGTATTCAGGTTCATAGACTGGTGGTTGGGCTGAATGCCGACCCCAACGTAGTTGGGAAAAGGCTAGGCAAATAATGATGACCTACCGACCCCAAGTAATTGTTGTTTGTTATGACTTACCAACAGAACAAAACAAAAATAAATCCCTCCAAAATCCTTTCATCATAGTCACACGAAACCCAGCTAGTGGCACATCCTCAGAAGTGCGTTCCGAATCTTCATCCATAATACATGCGACGCTACGAACCCAATAATATCTTGTATTGTTTGACAGAAGCGCTGTATTGCCAGAAATTATGATAAACAGGCCCCTTCGAACGGACCGGCTGCATACATTATCTAGGCTTTCGTGTGAGTGTGACGAAGTTTTTGGAGACAGGTTAAGGGAATGGGTGTTAGGTGGGTTTGGTTTTAATTTAATAATCTTCTTATTAGCGTGTTTATGGCAATCTAAATTGTGTCAATCCAGAACTGAGCTACCAGTTCCTATAGGAACTAATGGAAATAAAAGGAACTAATAGGAATAAACAACAAGAAACGCAGGACACAATATTAAGTGCATGGTTTGTGATACAGCATTACATTTATACTTCATTAATAAATCTCCACCTCAGCAGATTTTCCTTGCTGCGACCAACCTCTGTCCGGAGGTTATTTAAAGACTTCCAGGTCGGCCACGGCAACTCATGTCCTTTAATTATTATTAAATTATGACGTCATCAAACTTACTTTGCGTCCAGCTGTGTTGATCGACTAGCAGTCTAGCCGGATGCAACTAAACGTACCGTATTATATTTACATACAGACCTGACCTCCACAACATAGTTGCTGGGTAACTCGGTACCCCTTGGTTAACGTGGTTTTCAAATTTTTTGACTTCTTACTATTTGTAATGACTGTTGAAGATCAAGTCATATCAGCCGCGGTTTGACGTCTAGTATCGAGTTACCATCAATTGATGAGATACGGCCAGAAGAGATCTCTATTATTCACTTACACGTTCTTTCTGAATTATAGGAGAGTTTCACATTATCACAAATCTATGCTTGGATTTCCTGCTGCGGTAACAAAGCTACCAAAAGTGATGTCGCGTAAGAGCCCTTATGGGGCACAGTCCAGTGTTTTTTTTTAATCGCCGGTGATGTTTAAGTACCATGTAATAGGGCCGAGGTTATTGTCACTAACCGAGCACAATGAATTGTAATGGTTTCCAAAATAAATAAGCACCACACTCACACGCAAATTACAAACGATATCTTCAGCAGACAATGCCTACATTAAAACGCGGAGAAATCACTACAAACGTGAATTACGCGAAATTTCTCAAGATCCCAGATTATGTCGTCGCAAACACAGGCTGAAGCATCGGGACCGAAGCCTCAGGGCCGTAGGGCTCCAACTAAGAGATAAATTATACTTAAGGACGATTTAACCTACTGCGGGAGTGAGCACAATATTTTATTTTTTTATTTTTTGCAAGAACTGGTAGGTTTTTTCGGTATTGGTCATAGGCTTTTTATGGGATAAGGAACAAGGATGATAAAAATTAAAGTAATGAAATAAATGCATGCAAAGTGTACACTTCCTTTTCATAATCTATTACTTAAGAATTATTATGACATTCTGTTCCGCAAATCTGTTATTCTCGAAAGAGTAGACAGACGTTCGCCTGTCGGGGTTGCGGGTTGTTCGAAAGTTCCCGGAACGAAATTAATCAGAAAACAATAGCAGAGGAGTAGGAAAAAAAAACAGCTTGTCCAACTTGGGAATCGAACCCAATAACAATACTAGACTATGCAAAACTTGCTATTCATACCACAATTACAGCACAATTCTCCTCTAATATACCCGGATCCTCTACATCATTATATTCCTAAATAGCCACCACAACTTCAGAAAAGCCTACTTATTCTATATTTTACTTCCACTCCTAGATAAGCATGACTTAGCTTGATTTAAAATTCCGAGTGTGTATCGAAGGCGTTTAGGATAAATCCTCATTTTGAAGACTTGGGGCAAACGCCTAAGTACGGGATATTTTTATAGCTTAGGTTTAGGCTTGCAGACGATGACTAGGAAACTTAGTGGCGTCGTAAATAACCGTATGTTTTACATAATATGTGCAGCTATATCATTTTATGTGGTCTTGGGTGTGTGTCTTAGAAGTTCAATGCCCTCATTATGTAACATACTTGTATTTTCTATCACAGTCCAAATGATTTAACATTGGTAATCCATTACATTATATGTTTTAAAAAAATCGGTAGCAAGACAATGTAAAACACGCAATGAATATTGTTAAATTGTTAAGATGAAGGAAACAAGGATTGACTGCCGTTAGGCTAGTGGTCCCAAGCCCGACTGCTGTGCATAAGGTCCTAAGTTCGATTCCCAAGTCGAGACAAGTTTGATTGGGTTTCTCCATCAGGAATTTATCAGAAACAGTCACGGAGTCTGGATTTGTGCCTGGTTGATGTCAATAGGGTCGCCTCCTATAGTGGGAGAATTCAGACTTAACCATAACTAGAGAAATATAATTTCATCAGTGTAAAATTGAATGCTCATTCTTTTATCGATATTGTAAAGTAGCTAATACCAGTGTTACTTAAATACCTACCAGTTAATGTGTTAACTAACTAACTACAAGAAACTTCACTCTGTTCCAAATTGCCGATAGCACAAAATCAATTGTAATGACCAATTAAAATGCATTTGGCGAGAAAACAAACAAAGTGAACGGTTACTAATTGATTACAACCCTCCGCTGCGCAGGCACTCGCAAATCAAATAGATAGGGGCAGATTAGCATAAAATTAAACTATGGTATGGCATAGCAGATAGTACCGAAGTTCCAACATACACACGACCTACCTTTTAAGAGTTTAATGAAGAAAAGAAAAGAAAGAAAGAAAACATATTTATTCAGCACATGCCACAAGGGCACACAACAGACAATAAAAAATAAAAAGAACCTAAAAAATAACAGAAAAAAAGGAGTGTGCATCTCGCGGCTGCGTCAAATAGGACCAGTTCAGCAAACTGCCGAGCAGCTAGTGCCCGACGCTGGTTTCCAACTGGCTCTGAGACGGTGATGTAACGAACGTAAAACAGTTTAGTCCTTTGTGTGTTGAAGCTGTATACTGGTCTTACACAATTTGAGTATGTTTTTGAAACGTAAAAAAGAAGAAGAACATTAACACACTGAGAAACAAAAAAGCAGGTTTGCTAAGTTGAACCCAATGAGACATTGTTTTTTGATCACAGGTTTGATGGCTAAATATGGACGGAATTCCACCGTCTTTAGAAGGTCATCGGACCACTTTGTGAGAGGTTCGTAAGCTCCTTTTTCAACAACGCGATAAAGATCCTAGAACTTTGCACCATCCGTTCTGATAGTTATGTTTTTTTTTTGGTGCGTGGGAAATCGGAAACCCCTCCCGCTCTGGGCAGATTGGTTGGGAGTGTCAGACTTCTACTGACTAAAACCACCCATGTTCCTTCTTTGCCCTTAATGTCGAGGCCACGGTATCTATATCGAACAACCAGCAGCCCCGACGGGATAGTAATATCTCACGGCACTTATGTTTGTCAATTCTTCGTACTATTACTTATTTATCCCTTCATATTTGGCGTTTTATATGTGACTTCACGCACTATACGACCGCGACCACAACTTTTGGCCTCAAAAATCTCAACCAGAAAGAAAGTTTGGTCACAAAACCTGACTTCGACAAGTTTTGATCACCACATTATTATTAAATCTGTGTTAGAGAAAGCCTTCTGAACTTCCTCGTGATGTGTCATCAGCGTGTTTAGCTAGTGTCTAATTGTTGCTATTAAGTGTGATAAATGGGGATCAGGTTGATGTTTTAGCTGCTGTAGTTTTTGGTTAATCTGGTTCTCTAAGTGTAGCCTACAAACACAGTGCTTGGATAATACAGGATTTGTCTATGAGAATGTATGTTTAAGGTTTAATTGTATTGTAGTATTAAGCGAAGTATCTGATGCTGAGATAGGAGCCTTTTTGGCCTCACACAGGTCTTTTTTTTATTATTTAGTTTTAGATTCTTTTTTTATTATTTTTGTAGTTCCTGTGCTTGTCCCAAATAAATATTTTTCTTTCTTCTTTCTTTCTTTCTATCTTCACAGACTCTCCTAACTCACTTATTTTGCTGTGCCCGACAGGGTCCATGTGATCTAATTTTAAGTTTTACTACCTAAGTACTACATGTGGAATGCAATAAAGTATTGAGTAAATTGTATGTGGTGGCTTAGGGTGTCAAGGTATTTTTAAAACATTATTGATCTTTCAATTTTTGTTGCAAACTCAAAGAGATAAGTGACAAACTTTCAGGACATAACTAGACTTTGACTCTGTGGGTCATAGAGTTGCATGATCAATGCCCAAATTACATACTCAACCACATTCTTGCATACGTATTAAGCTTTTAGTGGTAAATAATAACGATTCAGATAAAAATCATTACACTACATAACTAAAGCATCATTATAACCCTATCCACTTCAAACGATTGTAATTCGCAGAAATAATACGGTGTCTAAAATTATTTCAGCACTCCATGTTTCTTTATTAATTTGTTGTGCAAGCAGGTATTTTACCAGTAGCAGTCACGGAGTCTGGATTTGTGCCCGGTTGGTGGCAATACGGGTGTACTATTATGATGACGAAATATGGGTGTACTATTTAAGGTAAGCCTCTTCCTAACCCTTCCGGGATTACAAGCGTGATGTTACAGTCAACATCAAACTTGTGCTGGTATTTTGAACTAGCAGGAGTTTATGATAACACGATATCTTTGCCTTCTACGTTATAAGCAAAACTTACTCCATTTTCTTTTTACCATCTTCAAAGGCAAATTCCCCCTTATCAAAACTAAGAAAAAAATTCGCCAAGTTTGTAAATATTTCAGTTATTTCTCCTCGTCTGCGGTGCAGGTTGCAGGAGCTTCCCGCCTGCCTCGGAAGTGTCATTACGCGACTCACCGACTTCTCTACTTTACCAATTGAATAACTTTCAATCCAAGATGTCCTCCGATATTTGTTGCTATGATTTTTCCGTTTCACTAATAAAGTTTTTTTGGAGATAACTGATATTTTTGCTTGTTATTTTTTTCTGTTAATTGCTTGTTAATTTGCTTGTTAATTTTTTCTCTGAAAAAATGATACGGGGTCGCGGCAAACCACGAAAAATCTGGCGGGACAAACTGAATTTCTTCCTTGAGAATTGGAAAGAAGTATAGTACAGAATTGTACCGTTTCTACGTTTTAAGTGGATGTAAGTGAACATTTTGTCCAGTGCATCAATGATATGCAGTATAGGATAAGCAAAGCAATCTTCGCTACCATCTACCACAGCTGACTCCTCTCTATAACTTTACATCATCAGCATACAGCAGTTCACTGTTGGACATAAGCCTTCTTCGACTCTAGGCAACTATCATCCAGTTGTTCGGTGGAGCGATGATCTTCGCAGGGTGCCTTACCCTGCGAAGGTCATCGCTCCACCGAGCCTGAGGACATCCCATCTTATGCTAGGCGATTAGCAGTCTCCACTCGAGAACACGTGTACCCAAATGGTCATCGGTCCCACGGCTAATATGGCTGGTCCAGCGCCACTTCAGCTTACTTTTTCTGACATCCTATAAGTCATCATCTGCCTAGCCTTTTCCCAACTATGTTGGGGTCGGCTTCCAGTCTAACCGGATGCAGCTGAATACCAGTATTTTACATGGAGCGACTGCCTATCTGACCTCCACAACCCAGTTAATACCTACTAGGTAATACGATACTCTTTGGTAAGACTGGATGTCAGAATTTCAGGTCACTGACTACCTGTAACGACTGCCAAAGATCTATATATGGCAGCCGGGACCAACAGCTTAACGTGCTTTCCGAGGCACGGAGGAAACTCAGTATGTTGGGCGGTCACCCATCCACATACCGACCCAGGCAAGCACAGCTTTACCTAAAGATCGGCCCGAGTGGCAGTTCTTATTAAGCCACGAGCTCCTCTGACATCCTATAAGTATTGGTTGGTATTATTCTAATGGTTAGGTTAGGTTTTCCTATTAAAAACTTTTAGGAGGCTTTTAGGGCAAAACGTCCAGCTAAATAAGAATCTGTTCTATTTTTGGTCCTGGCGTCGGTAAGCACTCTACAGTCGGATTGTATTACGCACCTCTCCATATTTCTCAAGCGAGAATTAATTAAATAGGTAAATAATACCATTGTTGGTTGGTAGTGGTGGAACAATTCAATCTACATATTGTTACTCGCGTATCAAACTCCCACTTAGTAAATAATAATAATAATCATTTTATTTCAGGCAACTAAGGCCCATAAGTAAAATACACACAATTAGATAATACAATAATAACAAACTAATACATGTTAAACATTAAACAGTAACTAAACACGTAACGTCGGCGTCGTGTTTCGCTGCGAGGTGTCGCGTAACCGTCCTCGGAAACGCCGGAAAACGACACCTTTCGGCCAAAAGTCCTCCTTCAAAAAGGTCTGGAGATGTTGGGTTGGAACACGTACCACAATGTGCTGTGCCATAATGCTCTACTACTTCTGGGCATGTATGTTATCCTAGTATTCGTATCGAGATCCTTTCCATGGTAGCTGCTAGTGCTAACCATCTAGCGACAGAAAATATTAAAGTGTTATTAAAGTTAAATACCAATAGAGCAGTGGTGGCCCAGTGGTGGCAGCCCCAACTTATGAACAGTAAGTCGTGTGGTCGAACCCAGGCAGGTACATTACTTTTTGTCATTTATTTTATCACTGCTACTCTCAAAACAGTGAAGGAAAACATCGCGAGGAAACCGGTATATCTTAGAACCAAAAATTCGAAGACATGTGACATCTACCAACCCGCACTGGGTTATAGCCCATCCCTCTCCTAGAAAGAAGTCCCTTCAGTGAGAACATTATAGGCTGATGATGATGATGATTTTTTTTACTTATTAAATAATCGTACACATCGGTTGACAAAGCCATCTAAACAAAACCTCAACAAGCAAGTCAACAAACCAATCAATTTAATGGAGAACAAAATCATTTGATGTCTCAACTAATATCGATAAGGCGAAGTCTCGTTGACTTTGTACGGTTCATAAATATTATCTCGCCCTTCAACTATTTCCATATATCATTCGGTTGAGGAAGCTGAAGATAAATTATATAGGGTGTAAAAGTACCCTTAACGCAAACGAATGGCACTTGTTCTCCCCACCACTGCGATCATTTTTTTGTTCTAGACCATACTTGGGAACCTCTTAGTTACGGAGATATTGGGGGTCAAATTTCCAAATTTTATCTGTTCATCTGTCTTTTAAATATATGAACGGGTTTCAATTACATTTGAAAGAAGTTTTTAAGTAGACCATGATTTGAGTTAGGACAAAGAATACTTTTTGTCTCGGTAACACGTGTTCATGGAATAATTTTTAATTACAAGAGCAGCAGCGGTGGTCCAATGGTGGTTCACGAGAGAACCAAAAAGTTCGAAGACCATCCCTCTCCTAGAGAGGAGAAGTCCCTGCAGTGGAAAACATTATAGGCTGATGATGACAAGAGAAAAACCGTAAAAATATACAGTACTGCTACTAAGCGCACGCACTAGCACACGCACGCACGCGCGCGCGGGCTCTAGCTGCTCAGCAGTTTGCTGAACTGGTCCTATTTGGAGCAGCCGTGAGACGCACACTCCTTTTTTTCTGTTATTTTTTAGGTTCTTTTTATTTTTTATTGCTTGTTGTGTGCACTTGTGGCATGTGCTGAATAAATATGTTTTCTTTATTTTCTTTTTCTTTCTTTCTAAGCAGTATTGTATATTTTTCCGGCATTTCCCAGTATCGCTCTCACATTTTACAGCAACAAACTTTATTATGCTAAAATGTTGTATACTCTGATTTTCAAATTAATGCGCTATAATTTCGGAAGTAAGTTCGAAACTCCGCTAACAGTCGATAAACATTGTCAGCTGCTTATCCGCGGGAAGTTGGTTAAGAAAGGGATCTCAACTATGTTTGGGGTGCAGAACTTACGTTACATAAACGGTTGAGACTGTAAGACCGGAGCGGAGAGATTTCAGAGATTTGACCAATTACATTGGTTGGGGTAGAATACGTGTTACAGTTTAGTGGAGAAGGTTCTATGTTAGTAGTAGCGACTGCTGTGCATGAGGTCCTGGGTTTGATTCCCGGGTCGGGCAAAGTGTAATTGGCTTTTTCCATCAGGAATTTATCAGTAACAGCCACGGAGTCTGGATTTGTGCCCGGTTGATGGCAATAGGCTCGCCCCCTATTACACCTCTGCCTAACCCTTTGGGGATTACAGGCGTGATGTTATGTTCTATATTATAAGTATACAGAAATCTTTAAAATTCTAGTACACTGAAAATATTGATTGCGATTTTGTTTTATAAAGCACAAAATCGCAATCAATATTTAATGTATACAGGCAGAAATGCCTGTATACATTAAGCGAATGATGTCAAACGCTATATCGTTTGACATCAGTCGCTAAATGTAAAACCACTCATGTTCCTTCTTAGCCCTTTGTGTCCGAGAGCACGGTATCTTTTTCGAATAACCCGCAGCCAGATAACCCCCTACATACATAAGCTACATACATACATACTGTATTGAATAGCAGTGTTAGTTTATTTCTTTTGGGAAAGGAATTGCGTAAAACCTAGCTTAAGAGATCACTCTGTCGGAAGAATCAATCAGTGCAGCGTATCTTGAAATGGTTTCGTTTTTCTTTTTAAAGTTGTGTGGAAATCGGTTGTTGTTGTATGGGCATGTGATGCGGAGGAATGAGGAAGATCGTCGGTCGTATCGTGAGGAAGGTTTTGATTATGAATGTGGATGGGTGTAGGAGCAGAGGAAGACCAAAGAAACGATGGATGGACTGTGTTGGTTTGTCATGAGACGACGAGAAACAGAGAAGCAAGGAAGTCAAAGTCAAAGTAAATTTTATTTGTGTAACATAGATGGTGAATCAGTTCTTAAATTAATGATAGGTCGCTATGTTATGCCAAGAGGCGTACAAATATATGGTTGCATAACATGCGAAATAAAAAAAGAATAATGCATCATGCGACTGGTAAACACAAATTATTCGGTAGGTATGTCAAAATTAATAGAATTATGATAAAAACAAGTATTATAAAATGTCACTGTAATTCGACTGTAGAAATTACTTCATATTGAAGTAATTTCTACAGTCAAAAAAAAAATAAATCTCCAATAAATTATCATAAATTACCATTAGCCTCAATATTCAGTTAGAAATTGTGTGTATTCTCCAGTCAAAATAAATAAATAAGTCTACGTTAATTTATCATTTAGAAGTTCATTAAAAAAAAAGACAAAAAAAGCATGCTGCGCCGACCCCAAATGAATTGGGATTATGAACAAACGAACCTTCCTCTATTTCCTCCTTAAAAAAAATTATAACAACTACACTTTTGATACAACAAAAACCAGAAACCAAGTCAGTCTCCCTCACCAACCAGATGTGGCCCACAACAAAACCAGCCCGTCAGTATAAATAGTCAAAAATCCGTGTAGCACGCATAAATCAGCGAAAACATCTCACATAGCGAGTTTTAAGTACGGCAGACCCGCATTGCGGTCTCACGGCTTAAATTGCAAACGTTACGTGTCAGTAGTAGTACTGCATATATATTATCATCAAGAGAATGCAACTAACTATTGTGACATACGTGAGGGAAGGATGGGCAGCGAAGGAGGTGCAGCTTAATTAGTCTTTATTTTTTTCTGCATGGAAAGAAAGAAAGAAAAGTGTGTTCATTTGGCAAAAATATTTTTAAAAAAATATGGCAAGTCATCTTGCATGCCAACTTATGTGGTAGCTTCTGCTTTCAAAAAATTCTAAAACTTACCTAAACTTACTCTCTTCGAAAGCCCCCTTTATTTCTTCGCCTTTGCTGAATTTTTCATGGTTTTCGTTTACTTAAAAATATTCATTTATTTACCAATGACAGGTCGATAATTTAAAGATGGTGATGATTTTGATAGTCTTAAAACATAACATAACACCACATCTGTAATCCCCAAAAGATGAGGCAGAATTGTACCTAATAGTACGAGTACATCAGTTGGTATTTCATAAGCTACTTAGGCTTTAACAATAAACGAAATTGGTGCGTTTTGAAAGACTAAAAGTGTCGGCTAGTTACCATTATTACTTGGTTTAAGCACATAATTAATTCCTGAGAAATAAAAAATAGTAATTATCTATGCAATTACTAGAAATATACCGATAAAAAACTACAGAACAAATAAAGGAACCATTGGTTCAATTATAAAGCTCGCTGAACATCGCAGCTTTACGTCACAAAAACTTTTAAACAGCATTTTGAAATTATTCACCACAGGCCCTCGGCTTTTTAATTTCATTTTCTAGCGGCAAAATCCAAGCTCGAATAGTATTAAAATTAACCACAGAATTCGTTCATGGTTTTCATGGAAAATATGTGATTTATTTCAACTTATTATTCGCAGTGCGAGTAATGCAAGGGAGCTTTAATGCGTGCATGGAACTGCTATCATAGTGATTTTATTTTTTTCCTGAATAACTTGTGATTCTAAAAGCATTGTATTTATAACGTAGTGGTCTCCTTCTCCTATGACGTGTATGTATGTAGGTATGTGATAATGGTAAATTCTATTAGAATCTTAAATTTAAAAAAAGAAAATAAATGTATTAAAAAAATATTAAGTAATTATTTTTACGCTTAATAAAAAACACATTTTTCAGCCTCAAAATTCTTGGCATACTGGTAGATAATTACAGTCTACGCATAGGCGCAATTCCACAAACGATGATTATACTTTAATCTAGTCCTGCGGACCTTGATGCTGACGCTAGTGATAACACCAGACTCTGAAGTAAGTTATGGGGTTGACCTATCGTAGATTGTCATCGACACGATAAGATGAAGATGCGTTCCGCTGGTTGCAAGTTTCAAACATTAAAAATCCCTAACCATGATCTAATATTTCAATTTCTCGCCGACTGGTTGACACTGTTGTTTACATAGTTAGTTCACTTTTTATTTAGATTACTCTCATTTCTTCTCTCTCTCTAATTCTCATTGTAAAAGTCATATAAAAAACATTTAAAAATATAAAAAATAGTGGTCCACCGATATCGGGAGCAGAGTCCAAGCTACCGATGGTTAGGGCTCCAGAGACAGGAACCTCCTCACAATGCGGGCCGTATCAAGAAGTACTGTCTTCTGAATCAGGCCCTTGATCCAACCGCTAAGCGAAAGATTGGACAGATGACCGTTCATGCTCTAAGCTATAACGTCATAATGTTTTCATATTATTGTAAAAGTTCAATTGAATGTAAATAATTATGTAAAGAGACTAAACTCGTATTTTTATTAACAAATAACTTTAAATACCGGATTAGTGTCCTTACCATGTCTCCTAATACCAACTGTATCTCCACCACAACATCAATAGGTGCTAAACCTAATCAACTAAACAATCAATTATATTAATTAGGTCTACAGCTGTACAGACACCATGTAATTCGTTAAATAACTAATTATCTTTGTCGCAATAATTAATAATTGATGTACGTTTCAGCGGGCCGAACAAATGTATCTAGTTGACAGGTCGCCTAATGCGATATGTAATTACATGATGCTCCGGTAATCCTGTCAATTATGTGAGGGGTGTTAGCTCATTGCTTACTTTATGTTTTTGTTGTTAGGAAGATACTGTTCCTTTTTTTCCTCGTTCCGTTGTTGCACAGTTTGTCTTTATTCATGTCTTTGAGCAATAATTTAACCCGTAGTATGTGGCCTGTGCCTGAAGACGGTTGTTGTCACGAGGCAGGCCCAAGAAGTGGTTCATGATGATTTTTATACTATGTACATTTTCTAGTATATTTTTATAATTGGGTATTTTCACACGTGTTAGGTGGTACTTTTTGTTAGGCCTTTATTAGCTCATGAAACCTAAGTATCTAGGCATGTATAGTTTTCATAATTTTCTACTACGTCAAAAATAGGCTATTTATTTATCATACAAGCCTCTTACGGTGAACGAGTCACAAGAATATTATTTGTTTTTCAAACTATATTTAAATTGGGTCCGTAAAGCTCAGGCTCGGTGCCAAGAAACAGTAAAGCGGGGTCGCGGGAGACCACGAAGGAGAACTGGATGCGTTCTGGAGGGTTTGACCTCTGCCCAGCAGTGAGAAAAGACGGGCTAGCTATAACAGCTATAAAAAATATTTAAATTAATTTCTCAGCCCGGTGTATTTCGTATGTTATGAAGACATACTCATTGTATAACTAGGCACCAACGAACACAGAAAAACTCCAATTCCCCTATTGCTATACAGGGTGTAAATCAACCCATCACACAGCCGTCAACCAAGCATTCTGTACATCAAACTAAGTACCAACTACGTAAGTACTAACTACGCAAAAAATTTTGCTGGGAAACGACTTTTTTGTTTTGGGTCAAAAATCACATTTTACGGTACAACTCAATGTAGCACTGTTCAAACATTGTGCTAGTGGATGCTTTGAATAGTAAACGGGTCATGGAGGTAATTTAAGTAAAGTTATTACCTGAAAAACTAGTATATTCAAAAACAACTGTGAAAAATTTGGAACTTTGACCCCCAATATCTCCGTAACTAGGGGGTTCCCAGGTATGGTCTAGAACAAAAAAATAATCGCAGTAGTGGGGAGAACAAGTGCCCTTCGTTTGCGGTAAGGGTACTTTTACACCCTATATAATGACTAATTTCATGAAACACTGTTAATCCTATCAGTTTTGATAATACGTGACTGTTATTGGCTGGTTGGTTGTATGGGAGGTAAGCTATTTCATGTTTTTGTTGTTGATTCTTTTTGATGTCGTGTGTGGTTATTATTAGGAAGCTGCTGTCGTATCTTTATGGTTTGTGTCGTGTATTTTCATTGTTCTCTAGCAGTTGAGTATATTGTGATAGTAGGGTCGTTAACAAAAAAAATCGAATTAGTCCGTTAGATATAAATTACCAAAAAATATTGGACACGTATTTTCCCGTAAACAAACAATGAAGACGATACAGTGCTTTGAAAACTCCTGTGACGTCATATTCTAAGACATTAGTATGACATTTTTTACCGATGAGTGACGTCACACACCCCCACTCAAATCTTTGCCGCGTTTTATCTTCGTAATTTTTTATTGATTTGATAAAACAAAAAATACGTATCCAATATTTTTCGATAATCTAACAGACGGACTAATTAGAATCATATTTTTTTTAGTCATAAAACATCCCTATTGGGCTATTTAATTTGCTTGAGTTCCTGGGTTCGACACCTATGTCGTGCAATGTATTAATGAGGTTTTCCATCTGAAATTTCTCAGTAGCAGTTGCGGAGTCTCGATGTGAGCCCGATTGATGGTAATAGGCTTGCCCCCTGTTACACATAACTGGTGAAATGCTGGTGTACTAAAAGGTGCACCTCTGCCTAGCCCTTTGCGGAATACAGGCGTGATGTTGTGTTATGTAAGTGGTGTTACTTTCTACAAAAGATAATTGGCTTGGGAAATTGACTTTTTCCTTATCATTACGAACAACGACTGAGACAAAAAAATCTCTAAAAAAACACTTACTTAAAAAATTCATTCCCTAGTCTATGTTTTACGTCATGGTGAAAGTCAAGGAGGTATTTTAAATATCCATTTCACAACGTTTCAAAAGCATAACTTGTACTAACGAACCCAAAAAGTTCTGATCAGGTGGTAAAACTAAAAGAAACTACTTGGCGCTAGAGCGCTTCTGGCCACATCACTCACCCAAATACATGCACCAACTGCCAATAAAACGGTAACACACAAAGTGAACTCAGCAAACATCCTTAAATACACTGGCGTGCAAAAGTTTCGGCCAATTACCAACTCGGGAATTTTACGAAACTCGATTCCACAAGTCGAAGATCGAACCATTCCTTAGTCGTAATTAGGCGAACGCTAAAGACTCGTACAAACATAGCGTTTGACGCTATTTGAGTATCAAAGTTTGGTGCAACGGGGAACTTTGAATTACAGGCTTGCTTGTATATTGAATTAATTACTCATGAAATGCATTAAACGCTGGCTGTGGTGTTTGAACAGCAGTCAAAGGTTGTTTTGTGTACTGTTCATGTGTGTAGGATGAAATAGTTAATATTCGAAGCTTATAATGTTATCTCGTCGTATTTGTAGGTATTAAACCATGTCGGGATTTTCCATGGCCAAAATGATTAAATCTCCAATCTATGTAGGGGATGAATTTTACTTCCAGAATAGCCAGCAGTTTCATTGTGTTGTCTTGAAGCATACGTAGAAGAAATATGAGTATGTATAAGTAATTTAACGAAAATAATGATGACATCAAAACATTTTCATTGTTTAGATTTTTTTCGTTAAGACATAACAGATCATGAATCTTACATGGACTCTAGTGACAGCTATTATATCACTATGGTTAACACCTAAAACGGGATATTGTAAACCCGAACCGAAACTTTTGGCACTCAAAACAAATAATACAACGGTAAACATTCGATTTTCTTCTCTTCTTCATCTTTGTAGTGAATCGAAGACTATTTAAATTGAGTCAGCCCACCAGGTTAGCCAGTTTGGCACTTTCAGTAGCGTACATCAGCTCCTGTGATGTGCAAACAACAGGACAGGCAGGACATGATATCAAATGTTAAAAAATATTGTGAAACTCAAACTCTACTACAGTCTCAAAGTATGCCTTCAAATCACCAACAGCCTACTTTCCCCAATCCACAGCATTACAAGCCCAACGAACCATCGCCATCTTTTCAAAGACCCACCATTCTTCAACCGCCACCTATGAACGAGTCCTTAGCCCCTTAACAAAGTCGGGTGTTATTCATGACCCAGGTGCCTTCTATGCTACACTTTTTGTATGTATTATATTTTATTTTACGCTTGCTCGCAAGTGTAATTTTGCCGTATTTAAATGAGCGTGTATTTTTGTTTAGTAAGTATTTTGAATTCATTACGTAATTTTGTGTTTGTGTGTGCTAGTTTTAAGTTTAAGGTGGTTGTCTTTTTTGCGGTGGAAGTTTAGCAATAATGTTTTTGTTGTCTTTTATGAGACGTGTGATACTTACATACTTACAATGAATGTGTTGCTACAAAGGTGGAAGATGAAAGAAGTTTCTGGTGACCTCTGGGGACCATCTAAGACCAGCTTGGTGATGGTGGGTGGGGATCGAGTTATCATCATATTCCTACACTATTCCCATGTTATTTGTGGTCGGCGCAATACTTTTAAGCTATTGCATAGCTTCTATCGCGGGCCTTGAGCGTGGGGACCGAATCCAGAAATTCCGTAACGAAAAAAACCTAACACCCCCCACTTGACAAATTGACACTTGACAATGACTTTTTGAAATATCACGCTTGTCTCTTTAGTTCAGCAACCCGCCTTTAGGTGGCATTGGTTGTATTGAAAAACTACCGTAATCAGCTGTTTGTGAGAAAGTATATAGGTGTATAGGTATTTATCATCTATGTACAACAGTGAATATCTGTACTCGTATAATTTGTGTACAAAGTGTTTTAAATATGAATAAACAAAGTGCATTTATTAATATCAAAGAAAAAAAAACAAAGGAAAAAAAATACTGCATTAATAAAATAAATAAATAATTATAATTGTATAAGTTGATAAAAAATGCTATGCAATAGCTTTACCGCGGCAGTCTCCAGTGCCACACGTCTTTTTTTTTTCTTTTTTCTCCGCTGTCAATCTTTTCCTTCATATTATTCCTCACACAATCCATGCTTTTTTATTTGGTCCTCTTCTCCCTCTCCATTCATCAACATTTATATTCATCAATGAGAATCGAGTTAAATAGCGTAGAATTTAACAGCTCTCGATCTTTCTTTGATTGACAATGGATTTCCTTTTTTATAATAAAAATAATGGCCAAAGATTACCCGCCAAACAATCTCAAAAATCAAACAACCATTAAACAAACAAAAGCACCCAATCTCGAAAATCGACATCATTTTAATACCAAATGCTCGAAAAGGTTTCGCTCAACATAATGTAAATATATCGATACAAGTATCGCGTTTATTACAACACTCTTTCATGCATAAAACAGTAGCGAAAAACTAATAAGAGTAGTAGGCACCTTGACAACGGAGCTTGATATTATGATAAATAGAGAACCCTCGTCAGGGTTGAAACGAAACATGTTATGCGAATCTTGTGCATTGGATACGGCAGAATGGGAACGTGGTTTGACTAAATTCTTAAAGGTGAAAAACGGTGTTGATATTAAAATGTCTTGCATTGTATGGTCAGCAGCAGAGGTAGCTTAACACTAATTAAAGTTACAAAGCAGGTTTTTTTAATAAAAACTTGTTAGATATTACTCGTTACTAACAAATTATTGAAGAGTAAGGAATATTTTAAAAGAATAATGTTCTGAAACATTCAAAATAACAGCTGGAGTTCTGTACATCAAATAATTACAATTCCGAAATGTTAAGCTACTTCTGATGCTGACCGTACATTTGAAGACTGTAAAACGGATTTCGAAGCCAGGAAGACCGATGCTGGTACAACTTGATCCGGTGGGGGTATATCGATGAAGCAGAGTGCGGGAGTTCCCAATCCATGGCCTACCTCCGGAGTCCTGACCTGCTCTTTGTGCAAACTCATCTGCACTATAAGAGACCTGTCCGAAGCCGCTACCATCGGCGTCGATGTGGCTGGGTTAGGGTCGAAACCAATTTAATTTAATAACTATGTATTGGCCAGAAAACGCATTTTAATACATCGGTAGAGATGGAAAGGAATGGGGGAGGCCTTTGCCCAGCAGGGGGACAAAACAGGCTAGTAAAAAAAAATACTATGGAAATCATCGACACGAAGATGAAGATTTCAAGCTTGGTCATACAAGTAGTAACTTCGAGTTTCGATCAAAGATGTAATTTAGTTATGCGTTTTCGTAATAATCACGTAAGTATTCTTAGAGAAAGATAAAACAAAACCTTAACAAATAGATTACCCTATACCAAGAAAAATATAATGCTAATACAATAGCTAGCAACACAGCTTCCTTTAAAACCTTACTGCGACAAACTAAGTAGGACAAGAAAGTCACTTCACTAATTCCCCTAACGCGAATAAAAAAGTTTCTACACAAAATAAATTCAAGACAAACTTATTAGAATATTCGTTGCTCCTAGTCTATCCCCGCGTTTGCGAAACTATCACGAATGAAGATTAAAACCTGAATAATATATGGCGAAACGTTCGTGAATGAATTTGAGGAGGACATAAATAAAAATATTGACGTGCTGTCAACTCTTGAAGATATTGGCTTTTGGTGGGAGGGTGTAAGCAGAGTATCAGGTGGGAAGTTGGGTTTTGTAGAATGATTTTGATTGTTATGGTAATGGCAAGGATATTTTGGAAGTGTTGATTACTGACGAGCCCGACATTGATAGGAACGTAAAAGTAGATACAAGTTAAGTATTTTAAAGTATCTGCTGATAATGATCTAGAATGTTACGAACTATGAGAGGAACCAGATACTGATTCTTACATACATAACTGATAGTATACTCACGCTTTTTTCCCTGTTTGGCTAGGCAGGAATTTTATACAGAAAGCCATTTTCTGTGTTGGAACATTTGTAGCATACTCTTTCGCCTCGTTCGCGTTCAAAGACTGATATATAAACAAATATAATCCCAGGTTAACTTCTAGCATAATTATTTTGATTAGAATGCTAGTACAATAAATTAAATGAACTATTTCGCAGTGGTCTTCTTAAAATCAGTACCATAACCTACTGGTTATGGTACCCACTCAGAAGAACCATCATTCTTCTTCTTACATCGATAGTACCTACCATTTGTAAAAATTCCTTGGGATCAATAGACGACCACGTTAATTGTGGTATCAGTAGCAATTTTCAATTCCATTATCGACCAGGGGGTCTAAAATGCCCACTTTAGCAGTTCATAATATGAATTGTGTTAAAAAGCGTACAATGCATCTATCATAACAGTAACTGCGTCTGTGACCATTTAGAAAAATCCTACTAATATTATAAATGAGAAAGTTTGTGAGGATGGATGGATGTTTGTTACTCTTTCATGCAAAAACTACAGAACGGATTGGGATAAAATTTGGTACACAGATAGTTCATAACCTGGATTAACACATAGGATAGTTTTTATCCCGATTTTATCTTCCCGTGGGATCATTTTTGAGTTGTAGCGGGCGAAGCCGCTGGCAATAGCTAGTAGATCATAATAGGAAAATAATATGAATTGCTATACAATTGAAAGGTCCATTTTACGCTTTTTAACGCAATTCATATTGTGATCTGTTAAAGTGGCCATTTTAGTCCCCCTAGTGCAATACCATTACGAACGCCATAAAATCAAATCAAATTATTTATTTAACAGATCATAAAATCCAACTTGTTAATAATGCATGCAAATCTTAAAAATAAATCCGGTCAGCATAAATTAAATAATTTATCATCCGCCACTCGAAGTTAAAATACATTTTTATTTCGTTTTTCATGACTTTATTATTGCTTCTATTTGCGAATCTTCGTTGGCAGTCATGTCAGTCCCGAACACACAATTTCGTTTTCCATTTTAAGCATTCCACTGCAGTTTTATTTGGTGCCAGTCAGACACAGTGTTGACACTGATGACGTTTGAAATGTGGAGTGGATTCTGGAAATAGGTTAGGAAAAATTTTACTTTATAATCCTACAAAAATAAGGGATTTATTCTTTGATTTTTTTAAAGGGTGATCGATGAAACTGATCGCAAACGACGTGTAAAATAATAAATTTACTTTCACAAGAAACCAAGCTGAGTTGGTTTTCTCAAACATAACTGCCGAAACCCTTTGGTATATATGGCGTGATGTTTTGAGGTTATGTTGACTTCCATAAAATCATACTTTAACAAATATGACTACAAAGTCAATCGTCGTAAGAGACGAGGGAAGAGTAAGACAGAATTAAAATAATATTCCCATTGACTTATATATTACTGCGTAAGGACTGGGCGGACCGCATGTTAAAATGACGCCTCGAACGTGGTCCTAATACGGTCTTTCCTAAGCCGAAGTGTCCACGATCGGCTCTCTTCGGGTGCGGTCGTAAATTTTATTAAAAGCTTTATTTATGTTCTTTATACCTCGAAAATACCACGTCGCTTATACAAGGTTACGTTAACAAGCAGACTATACAGATTCTCTGTATGGCGAACGCGTCGAGCAAATGTTCGGACGACCGTATCTTTCTTTAGTTTTTATATCAATGAATATTCCACATTTTCTAGCACTACAGATTATGATTGTCCTCGTGCCGTAAAAATAATGTATTCATATTTAAACTGGCGCACTTACCAAAATGATATTCCAAAAATGTTAAAACAAAAAATTCAAAAAGTGTAACTACTTAAAATATCAGAAGACGATCTCGTTGATAGTATCGTGTATCCAGCAAGTGTAGGGACAAGTTACAACACGATACTCACACGGGGAGCCGAATCGCTCTGAAATATTAAACCTTGGACATAGAATAAAATGTGTAGAAGTGAAAGCTTAAGCTTGGTTCTGGCTGTCATTTGTACATCTTAGACAGTCGTTACAGGTAGTCAGTGACCTGAAAGTCTGACAACCAGTCTTACGAAGGATTATCTTATTTCACAGTACCCAGAGGAGGTTGAAGACTGTAGGCAATCGCTTCTTGAAAAGTACTGGCATTTAGTTGCATTTGGTTAGCTGAGTATTTTAATACCATTACAACGAACTATGTTGGAAAAAAGCTAGGCAGATAATGAAATGAAAGCCAAAGCATTCTGAATGTTCAGTTTTGTCTAAATATGCTTCTTCAACTACTCAAACGCAGTTTAGTAGCTTGGGATATCGCATTTATTTAAAACCAACTGTTGTACGTGACGTTTGCTGCTCGTACTGGGCGAAGGCTTTATCCTTCTTCTTTTTTTTAAATACTAGCTTTTGCCCGCTTCTTCGTCCGTGTGGAACATAGGCTAAAGCCTTGATCGATAAATGGTCTATCTAACACAAAAATTCTACCATCATCTGCCTAGCCTTTTCCTTGCCTTTTAGCAATGTTGGTGTCGGGATTTATTCTAACCGGATGCAGCGGAATACCAGTATTTTACCTCCACAACCCAGTTAGTACTGGGTTATACGATATCCCGTGGTAAGACCAGTTGTCAGAATTTCGAACCATTATCTGTAACGACTGTCAAAATTCTATAAATGACAGCCGGGACCAACGGATTAACTTGTTTTCTGAGACACGGGGGAAATTCGGTACCTATGTAATGCATGGTCACCCATCCAGGGACCAACCTAGACAAGCACGGCTTTACATGAAGATTAACCCGAGCTGTTATTATTTAGCTACGAGCTCCTCCACATCTATCCGATACCTATTGCTTTTTTATTGTCATCATGTTTCTGCGACAAATAAATATTTTTTCTTTCTTTTCTTTCTTTCTTTACCCAAGTTTGAAAGAAAGAAAGAAAAAGTATTTATTGGTCTCACGCAGGACAAGAAATCAATAACAAAAAATTAACAAAAAAAAAAACAAGAGGAACACTTAAAAAACAAAACAGTATTAAAAATAAGTCCCGTACGAGGCCAAAAGGCCACTATCTCACCACTCACTCTCACTTCTATCCTGGTCCTTATTCTTTGCCTAAGGTCAGGGAGACGGATAGTCATAAAAATGTGCTTTATTTTTGTACTTTGATGCTTTTAGGTAGGACCCTGTTCAATGATTAAGGTATGTAAGGTTGGGACTGACCGGAATAATACACAGGTTTGCTATCAATGCGTAATCGCTTACCCACTACGGATGGTTACTATGTCCGACATGGACTCGTTTAGGTACCTCACCGAAATTGACTTGTTGCTTGAAGCTAATTTTGTTTGCGAAGGTAAATAGCGTAAAAAAGAATCAAGAGTTTTTCGGACAAAAACATGCTTCTGAGAAATGCCAGATGGAAAAACCTAATAACACTTTAACCATCGACCAACGAGGCTTATGCAGTACCCAGTTTTTATTCTTTGTAAAATACATAAGAAATCAAAAATCAAACGAGCTTACCAATTGAAGTTCGATGATAATTACGTGAACAGCTTCATATAAACATGATGATATTTTATTGTACGGAGTTTTAATTTGTGCCCGGTTAGTGGCAATAAGCTTTTTTTTTTGGCGGGTAGAAAATCATCGAATAACGGGGTCCCGCTCTTGGGCAGAGCGAAAGGGAGTGTCAGACTTCTACTGACTAAAAACCACCCATGTTCCTTCTTTGCCCTTTATGTCAAGGCCACGGTATCTCTTGCGAACAACCCGCAGCCCCGACGGGAAAATAAAGAGCCTTACTTGCCTATTCTTAGCCAAACCCACCAAAATCGCATTGCATTAAAGACATTCAGCTCATTAACAAACAGAGTCTCGAGTTTTGGGCCCTAAGGGACCCGACGCGAATGTCGCAACACTGCTCATTTCTAAACTATTTACATTTACGAAATAAACTTTTGGGAGCCCTTGTTGTTAGGCAAGCCTGTGACGTAACGTTGGACATGTTTAGAATTGAGTTATTCTTGATATCGTGTACTGAGGATCTAGACTAAATGAAATTCTATGAGTGATGATAAAAATGTGATAACAATTTTGTAAGAATGGCTCGTCAAGCAAATTGTTACTGGGTTTTTCCCATACTTAACCAATTTTTCAGTAGCAGCCACAGAGACACTATTCATCATCATCATCATATCAGCCCGGAATCACCCACTGCTGAGTATAGGCCTCCCTTTTTTTCCGCCACACTTCCCGGTTCTGTGCGTATCTTATCATCCACGTGTTTCCGGCGACTTTGACGATGTCGTCAACCCAGCGACTTTTAGGACGGCCCTGGTTTCTTTGGCCTAACCTTGGCCACCACTCGGTCAAAGCCTTGCTCCAACGGCCATCTCCGCGTCTAGCCGGATGCCCTGCTCAGGTCCACTTGAGGCGCACCGCCCGGTCCCTGATATCGTAGGCTTTCGTCTGATGGCGAAAGAAAGAGACTATTACATGGGACATAACTGGAGAAAAGTAGCCTATGTACTACTGGGTACACTTCAGCTTAACCCTTCGGGGATTACAGACGTGATGTAATGTTATGTTAATTAGAAAGATTTTTTTGAAATTCGTATCATTTTTACGTGACTGATGGATACTTCAGAAGGTTCCAAAGGTCAAACTCAAGGATTGTCCCAATTTAGATCGCCATCGACGCGCTAAGAAAATGGAGTTGTTAAAAATTATAGACTCACTATCGATTTATTTAAAATGTATGAATACTAGAAGAATTCATATTGTTGTTGATAGAAACTGTTTAAAATCATCATCATCACTCTCCTGCCCATATCCCTGTTTATTTGGAGTCGGTGCAGCATTTTTCCATACTTCACTTTTAAATCACCATGGCTCTTTTTTTCACAACACAAATATCCAAACCATTTACGTTACGTTTACGTCGCGCCTCTGTAGACCACGAACTTCCAAGTCAAAGAAACAACGCTCGATCTGGCAAAAGTTCGTAGATATTACAAATTCAAATAACTGCAACTGTCACCATACCTGGCTCACAAATAGGATATTCCTGTTATACATAATTCAAAGTGTACGTAGGAACAGACAGTGGTACCGCATTGCAGCACCTACCTTCAAACTTGGGTATAATACTGCCTACCCACAGGGACCATTGTGGGAATTGATTGTAGCTTGGAGTGTATTTTAAGAAAGGGAATTATCTTCTTGTGTTGGTTTGAAAGTGGGTTAATTTGTTTGGTCGGACTGGGAAGTGTAATTTTATGTTGTGTTATTTTCGACTTCTATAAGTAGGTATTTTTTTTGTTAGACTTTTGTCTAACTCTTATCTATTGGACTAATATTTTAAGTTCCCATAATACTTTAGTACATACATACATAAACTCACACCTTTTTCCCATGGGGGTAAGCAGAAACTACATAACACTACGTGCTACGAACTTTACACACTCTTTTTTCTCGTCTTCGTTCATACATCTGATCATACACGCACACCGGTTGAACTACGCGAACGTATTTAATTATATTTCAATAAATAAGTGTAGTCTGTCCAGATGCACATTATGTGCATATTTTCATATTTGCGCTATGTTTTCTTGTTAAATCATAAATATATATCTTTTAATTTAATAAGTATGAAAACAAAAAATATATTATTATCAATACCAATATTTTTTCTTATTAGGTATATTTACATTTATAAAGTGACAAGAATATAAACTAGGTCAGCCTTTGAAAACCCAACCATAATAAATGTTACTTATAATCGTATTTTTCGAGATTTATAGGGATAAACTGTCGAATACAAAATAAAAAGGCTCGTGCAGGGCCGCCTTTGCCTAAATCCCGGTCTCCACAACAAATAAAAAATAAATCCTATATTTTACTACGCAATCAAAACATAATCTTGAAATTCGAAAACACACTAAACCCCGCAAGTCTATAAAGTCGACACTGTCGACTCAATTTCTACGCGACAAAAACGTAACGACAATTCTACATTTGAAAAATGCGAAAACTTTTTCGTTTAAGTTTCCAAACTCCCGCGTTTTATGTTCACATTACCGACAAACCTTTTTGGTCCTTGAAACCCGGTATGTACTTGAGTCGATCTCACTTTCAGTCACTACGTATTTACGGTTGAACTATAAAATTTCTAATTTTGAGGGCGACTGGCTCATTGTTAGATCTCCTCTTCAATCCTGGCAGCCTAGTACTGTTTGAAGAGGAATAAATTTACTGGATGCCTTGTTTGGTTAGTAGAGCTTTTTTAATATTCGACCATGTTAGTTTATTATCCAAGCAGAAAATTATAAACTAACCAGAATTTCTCCCTCTAAGTACATTCATGAATACGTTTGCAATGTTCGTATATTCGTGTCAAGTGCTCTACTAAGTCATTCAACGCCACGCTTTCCCCCTGAAAGGCCTACATTTATTACAGCTGCGTAACTTCCGTCAACCCGGCCTATCTAAACACGCAGGCAGCCGTAACATTTGAAATTTAATTGGTCGCAGCGCCATCTATTATTACTAGCGAGGCACTAAACATGTACAGGGTATGAATGAACCAGCACGCATGCGTACTACGCATCGATCCGGGATACCAAGTTTGTAAATAATCTATTCAGCGACAAAAAAAATCGCGGGCCTTGTAATATTTCTCAAATCTAGTTTCATACAAATCCAAATTATATCCTTCAAAAGTTCTCGAATAAAATGTGATGTAGCTAAAAGATCATAATTAAAGTGGTATTCTTTAATGATAGAACTTTAAGAACAGAGAAATTCAAACTTTGAAACAGATTACAAAGAAAATTTTATTATTAAACGTCGATGAGCCGTCGTTTCGACGATACCAAATATTTCATTCCTCCAATAAAATTTTATTCGGAGTCGGCGCAGTGACGCCATGTTTACACCGTTTTCCCGCCAGTAGAGGCGCCACGATCGCTGCAGCCTCTCGGGCGTAGCTGTCAAAATTACGTATACGAAAAAATCGCTTTTCTTTCACTTATTGGCGATAACCTATCGGTATTAACAAAATTACTGAATAACAATGATCAAGTTTGAGTATTAAATAGTTCGTTTGAGAATTAGAAACTCGTTTAAAACCTAACCTATTTGGGTCCGGTCAGCGTCCGTCGGTATATGGTGATAATAATTTTGAGTGTTATTGCGAAATGTCCCGGACATTTCTTCCTATCTTTCTGTTTATTTTCGGCGTTTGTTATTGCAATCCTGATGCGAAGCGCCTTTACGACGATCTTCTGAGTAACTACAATAGATTGATACGTCCTGTTGATAAAAACAACAATACTGTTCTGGTGAAACTTGGGCTGAGACTGTCACAACTGATTGATCTGGTGAGTACTTGAAAACATTATTATTCTTTATTTGAAACCACAAATCTTTGAAACATTGGAGAAAAGCAAACCTCGTGTCAAAGTTTGGGGTATCAAATTACATTCTTTCGTAAATTAATATTGTGATGTAATAAGATGATGAATTGGCAGATGAGAGGACCATTGGTTCTCTGGCATACTAAACTGTGTAAATGGGTGCCAAATAAAGGTTAGTTTTTGCTTGTTTAGTTTCGCGTGTATCTAGATTTTAGTTTCGAGTTAGAACAACAGGTGCACGTGATTTATTGGCATTTATTACCACAAGCTAGTATACAAATAAGACTACACAACCGCAAATTGTATATTTGATTGATTCATTGTTAAAAACTCGCGTATTTTTTTTATTTTTTATCAAGCGACACGGCCAGTATTATAAACATTGATCCTTAAACTTATTTTATGCCTGGTAGAACCTGATAAAACAACAGGATTCCTGACTATTAATCATCCTTAGGGAGTTTGTAAGGAACGTAGCTGGTGGTTCTGTGTTTCTGCCTACCGCCATGGGAAAAGTGTGAGTTTGTGTATGTATCTATATAATTATGCTTCATAATTTCAGCCCGGATTCACCCACTGTTGAGTATAGACCTTTTTTCTGCCACTCCTTTCTGATTTATGCGTCCCTCATCCATCCGTTTCCCGCGCTCCTGACAATATCGTCGACCAAACGCGCTTAACTCAACCTTGGCCACCATTCGGTAAGAATCTTATCCTTATTAGTCCTGCCCAACTCCACTTTAGATGTATCGGCCTGTTCCCGACGTCGAACACTTTCGTACGCCAACGGATTCGTCGAGGCTGCGGGTTGTCCCGTCGGGGCTGCGGGTTGTTCGCAAGAGATACGGCGGCCTCGACATGAAGGGCTAAGAAGGAACATGGGTGGTTTTTAGTCAGTAGAAGTCTGACACTCCCTTCCGCACTGCCCAAGAGCGGGAGGGGTTATTTGATGATTTTCCACCCACCATAAAAAAAGGTGTATCGGCCTGTCCCCGACGACGTCGAACACTTTCGTACGCCAACGGATTATGCTTGCTAGCAATAAACAAAATTTAATTCCTCATTGATTTTAATATTTTTCATCGACATCTGCTTGTCCTTTCTCCAACTAGACAGCTTCCAGTTTATCCTAGTACTATTGTCATGCCTTTTTTTTGGGGGGAGGGCTTTGAAATCATCAAATAACCCCTCCCGCTCTTGGGCAGAGCGAAAGGGAGTGTCAGACTTCTACTGACTACAAACCACCCATGTTCCTTCTTAGCCCTTTATGTAGAGGCCGCGGTATCTCTTTCGAACAACCCGCAGCCCCGAAGGGCGTTGGCCCTTGCGGGCCCCTTCCATGTCCATGCCTTTCGAAGGACACACCTATTAAGTTATACAAACAAAACTCGTTACGTACAAACACTGTCTAACGGTCCACCGTACGGTAGCTGTACTAATGAAAAGTTTATGGGGTGCGAGAGAGCAACGAACACCCCTTGTGACCCCAAACGCTGAACCTATTCACCTACTTGTAGCGTGGTGCGTGGTTTTAAATAACTATATCTAACCATAGATAACTTATTCTTTTCGATGTTGGCAAAGAAACGAAACGCAATTAACGCATTTGTAGATGAGAGCATCACCATTGCTGTTCAAATATGACATTCGTAACCGTCGAACGCAGTTTATTACTTTTATTTTTTATTACTGCGTTCTGTTCTATGGGTGAATATTGTTCTTAGACATAACATCACGTCTGTAATACCGAAACGCTTAGGCAGGGGTGTACCCATTATGTTCACGCACATTTCGCCAGGGAAATCAACCAGGGACAAATACAGACTCCATGGCTGCTCCTGAGATATTTCTTATGGAAAAATCCTATAACAATGCCCGAGGCGTGGTTCTGCCCTGGTTCGAATCGATTCCCGAATCGAACCCAGCACCGCATGCTCAGCAGTCGCGCTTCCGACCACTAGAACAAAGAGGTACTTAGTCAGTTCGTTTTTAGACTGATTACAAAACTGTTGAGAAGCAGAGCTACAACCGCTTTAGATTACCAGCATATTATTTACAAGTACTGTTAATTGAGTAAGGACGCATTTCTAGCTGCGTAATTAACTGTGTGCGTTGGTTCCCTTTCCAGGCCGAATAAAGTGTGACTGCGTCTGTGCCTGGTTGATGATAAAAGGCCCACCCTCTATTATATGGAACTCAAACATAACTGAAAAAATGTGCGTGTAGGTGCTATCGTAACTACTCTGTACAACTCGTCGTGACAGACGTGATGTTTAAATTGTTAAATTTTAGCGTTAAATAAAATTATAATAATTACTAGCGGACCTAGCAGACATCGTCCTGCCCAGACAGCAGCGCCACCTACCGGGTCCAATTGTGTTTTAAAACCATGCAAGAACCCATTGAAATATCCCCAGAAAGTTTCATCCAAATCGGTCCAGCCGTTTAGGAGGAGTTCAGTGACATACACACGTACATGATGTGCCCCTGCAGCTATGGAGTTTCTACTTCTTATTATAATCTCGCGTAAGTTCGCATTTTATGCCTGTAATGATAAAATTTTGGTAAAGGATTGAATGTCTAATAAAAAGAGAAAAAGAGCACAGAACAGCTCGAGAGAGCCGGAAGAGAATAATAACAGCTCAGATCAATCTTCAGGTTAAGCTACGCTTGCCTAGGTTAGTTCGTCGTTGGGTGACCACCCAGCATACCGAGTTTTCTCCGTGCCTTGGTAAGCACGTTAAGCCATCGGCTTTGACAGCCGCTAAGTAGTCAGTGGGCCGAAAGTCTGAAAATCTTACCAAGGGGTATGGTATTCCCGTCGGGGCTGCGGATTGTTCGAAAGAGGTACCGCGGCCACGGCACAAGGGCTAAGAAGGAACATGGGTGGTTTTTAGTCAGTAGAAACTGACACTCCCTTCCGCTCTGCCCAAGAGCGGGAGGGGATTTCCCAACCCCCAAAAAAAAAAGGGTTATCGTATTATACCGGGTACTAACTTGGTTGAAGGGGTCAGATATTCCAGTCGCTTAATATTACTGGTCTATTCAGAGTATTCTACAATACTGGTGTATTCAGATCCATTCCGTTGGTCTGAAAGCCGACCCAAACTTAGTTGGGAAAAGGGTAGGCATATGATGTTTGATTCGCTAACAACAAAAGCATAGACAAACCAAATATCGTGTAAAAACCGGTCAAAAAGTGACATCTACAGACATCATTGGGCCCGCGGGTCGTATTATAGCTCATTTCTACTCACAGAGAGGAGGCGTGTAACCCAGCAGTAAGCTATAATATAATCTGATTAGGATATGTACTCACACTTAAACGTGATCAACACCATTCCCTCACATTATTGGCACAAAAGGCACACAAAAATACACCGTTACTTACTTTAATATGAAAGGAAACCTAACAAACGCCCAACTCCCTTCATATCGCACAAAAATCTATTTATCCATGACGGGAAAATGGCGCGAATGTCTATGGTGTATTGATTACCGCAAACAACCTTTACCTGCGGTAACCATGGCAACCGAAGGGTTCCACAGGTGCGATGAGGACTGCCCTCACGGGCCTAATCAAATATTTAGTAAATATATTTAAATAATAATGTATGGGCTTGTAAAATTGCTGTTGTTGAGACAATTTACATGTTTTAGTACGTTGGGGCGAGTTTAATAGCGAGACTATAAAGAATAACGATTCGTGCTAAACTGACCGAATGCTTGACACATCATCTCACAGTTCTTGAATTAAGATTTTAAAATTGATAATTTTTCAAACTCTACTTCAACAATAGGTATATACGGGAGTCATCTGCCTAGCCTTTTCCCAACTATGTTAGAGTCGGCTTCCAGTCTAACCGAATGCAGCTGAATACCAGTATTTTACATGGAGCGACTGCCTATCTGACCTCCGCAACCCAGTTAACACTAGGTATTACGGATACTCTTTGGTAAGACTGGATGTCAGGATTTCAGGTCACTGACTACCTGTAACGACTGCCAAAGATCTATATATGGCAGCCGGGACCAACAGCTTAACGTGCTTTCCGAGGCATGGAGGAAACTCGGTATGTCGGGCGGTCACCCATTCACAGACCAACCTAGGCAAGCACAGCTTTACCTAAAGATCGACCCGAGTGGCAGTTCTTATTAAGCCACGAGCTCCTCCTAGGTACTCGTATACACGGGAGTATACTGATGTTATTAGTTCAACAAATAAGTGACGAGTCATTTGTTTGACAGGTCATAAATTCAATAGAATTCTAGGACAGTACAGACAGTTTCGGGCAACTTCTTGTGCTTGGCGTCTGTATGTATAATAGATAGTGCGTGAATGTACTTGTATGTTAAGAAATGTTACTTCAACTAATTATGGTTCTAGATACCGCTTGGGATACTACTTTTATAGATACCTACTTACAATAACATGACATGAGATTATCGACAAAAATTGTATATAAACTAGTAGAAAAACAGAAATATAAGACAGATTTAAGAAGAACAAAACTTAATGAAAGTAACTACGCATGCAGATTTTATAATACCTACTTTGACATTGTCTTTTCCAAATGTGAACTCCTTATTCTAAAAGTACACACTTCATAAGCTAGTGGAAGTGGCAGTTTATCATCATCATCAGCCTACAGCAATCAACTGGTGGATATAGGCCTCTTCAATCGCACGCCCCTCAACTCCATACTTGGCCACTCTCATCCAGTTGCTACCAGCTACCCTGCGAAGATCGTTGCTATAAGTTGAAATAAAGTTGCATAATTAAAGACGACATCCCAGTAATTACAAGAATAGGTATTCGCAAACTTCCTTGTGTTAGGCTGCGTCTACGCTAGGCGAGCCGAGAATGAGCCGAGCACGAGCGGAGCCGTTCTCTGCTTCGTCGTTCGCAGCGTCAAGTGTGGACGTACAACGAACTTACAACGATCACTGTCCTCGAACGTAGTCAAATCCCTTTGTGTTCGTCAAAAAACCGACAATTGGTGGAGCACACCCGAGTACGAACGAAATGCTAGCAGCGCGCTCGTTCGAGGCTTGTAAGTCGGTCCACACTAGACGGATTGTGAAGAAAATTTAACTCCCTTCTTCCTGCCCTAGTCCAATGTTATTTGGGGTTGGTTCCACACGTTTATTCTTCCATTCTGCCCTGTCAATCGTTACGCTATCATTTACTCCTTTTTCTTCAAATCATTCCTCACAAACTTGTTAGGGACCTAACTAAGGACTTGATTTAAAAGCAGTGGACTGTAATTAACAATGGTATAATCCAAAAATAGGTATAATAAATGTTGGTAAACTAAAGAAATGTGCGCGCACGTCGTCTTCAGACATCGGTAGCGAAATGGGCCGAAGGCCCGCGTCCCGCACGTCGCACGCCGCCCGCTGTCGCCCGCCGCCAGCCGACAGCAGCCGAAGACCGCCGAGTGCTCGGAGGTGTCCAAACAAACTCCATCCATCTTTTCTGTGGTCTTTGGTCCACCTATCAACATTTGTATTCATCACACTTCTAATCACCATATTATCTATTTCGCGAAATAGATATGTGATTAGAAGTGTGATGTGCCAATGAGCGTAGTGTATTTCAGTTAAGAGATACACAGGTACTGTTGAAATTACTCGTAAGTAAGGCCTGTCAACTTCGTCTCTTGGTTACGTGTGGAATGTAATAAGATGTGTACTTCTTCGAACGGAAATCAATACTTGATACCACCATTAGATACGTATGTGTGAGAGCTATCTTCTCTTCGTGTTGCTGAATTTCATGTGACATATTCAAATTTGGATGGCTCAAAAAAAAATTGAAGCCTAATCTTTACAATCTCATTTTCGTGTATAGTATCAATTCGTTGTTAAATTGAAGACCATGTTAATTGAGTCCACTCTGGAAAACATAATTTCCACTTTTCGATTTTCTACTCCTCCGCTATTCTTTTCTGATTAATTTCGTTGCGTGATCCACGACAGTTAAATTGTTTCTTTGGAACTTCGTCGAGCTTCATTGCTTCGACACTTTTCAGATAATCGCTACTGTTGATTCGGGTTTCAGGAACGGCAGTGGTTTGGTAATAGTGTCGAGGGTTTGTCAATATTAAAAAAGTCCACTGCAGAACAACAGCCTCTCCTAGGCTAAGTTATAACCCGTCGGGGCTGCGGGTTGTTCGCAAGAGATACCGCGGCCTCGACATAAAGGGCTAAGAAGGAACATGGGTGGTTTTTAGTCAGTAGAAGTCTGACACTCCCTTTCGCTCTGCCCAAGAGCGGGAGGCGTTATTTGATGATTTTCCACCCGCCAAAAAAACAAGGCTGACATAGCCTTAAGTAAATAAGACCTGGTCCCTTATCTTTAGTATCCAGTCTGTTCCAGCCACCTATTTAAGAACTTGGTTGGTCAAGCTGTTGGGCATTCCATGCCACACTTACTGAAACTATTTTGAGTCCAGGACTCGTTGGCTCTTTCAGCCACATGCCACTTCAGCTCCTTCAGCTTCCATTTCAGATCCTTTAAAGAAACTTTGAGCATAGCCGACTCCTTAGCTCATTAAGCTACTTCGAACCTTGATATTGGAGTGTATTAAATTCCCAGCTTACAATTTTCACACAGAACCATATCATCGATCAATGAATTCTAATTCCTTATGCAAACAACTCAACTCTGATAGCTGGTTACTAGGCAACAGTTCTACAGGTGCTCCGGATATGTATAACCCTCACGGGCCTACTTAAACATTTGAAAAGGGATTAACCGCACAAACAGACGAATTTAAGAATCTTGTTTGTTTGGGATTTAACCGGTTCACTCCGGTTCAGATTTAAGAAAATGGTGTTGAGTGTTGGTCAGACTAACAACGTTAGGGTAGATATGGGTACTTTGTAAGGTTTTACGAATCATATAGTTTTGTATGTCGATCAGATATTTTAATAGATTTCATATTTCGAAATAATGTATCCAGTGTCATCCCATGTTTGGGGCAAATCCGCTTATAACTCTGTTTCTGTAAAACAGACACCATGGTGCTTGCAACAGCGCCGAAATATTCGGAACTAAAAACAGACAGTAAACAAGGTATTCTTTTTCAGTTATAAATACTCGTAATAATGTAATTGACATTAAAAACTTTTAGTCCTGAAGATGTTTGAAAAACCCGAAAAAGTTGAGGAGCCGACCGCGTCATTGGAATAAAATAATTCTCTTCTTATGTGTCGTCGTTGTTTTAAGAACCGACATAAAACGAAAATCAGACTGTAAAACTTCATATTGTTTCAATAGTACCAGTAAATATGGGTAGTATTGAAATAGCTTAGTGGGTAACGACTAACGACCCAATTTTAAACAGTTTCCAATTAAAGCACCCACTGCACTTTACGACTAGGGGTTTGTTTCAGAAACGGGGGGAATGCTTTTCTTTATTTTCCTTCATAAACTTCTAGATACCTTTAATTACTTTACCAATGAAAAATGAGAATGACCATCATTAGCAACATTTATTTCATTAACTGCCGCACTCAGAGAGCTTTAATGATTACTTAGGACATCACTTAGTATTAAGGTTTTGACAGTTTTGTCGTATAAAAGTATGTCAAATCTTTACTAAGTGACGGCTTAAGTAATCATTAAATATCTCTGGGTACTGCAGTTATAAAGTAAGAAAGTTGAAATGCAGGCAAAACTGACACAACTCACATAGTGTGCAAAAGAAATTCGCTGATTTTTTTCTTTCTTTCTTTCTTTCTTTCTATTTATGTATGTAATTACTAAACCTGGTGATTAGAATTTGTCACCGTACTGATTTTTGAGATGAAGAAACCCTTGTTGAGTAAACCATTAAATATTAGTACTGCAACACTGTTTTAGCTTGCCTGGTTTATAAATAAACTTATACTGGCACATACACACTCACACACACTATTTTTTGTATTTATTTTTAAGTTTATTTTATTTAGTTATAGTTAATGCCTTGTCTTGTTTTAGTTTTATTTTGAGATTGCTCTTTTTAAATTTACATACTTAGTTTTAATTTTTTCTTTGTCTAAATTCTGTTATATTTTGTACACCACTTTTACTATTTTTTTTAATTTGACATTGTAGAGTGGAATCGCTTAGCACACGTATATCTTTCCTTAAAACAGGGTTCCTATGTAAGATTAACAGTATGAGTTTTTTTTGTCAAAAAAAAATTAAAAAAAATACTGTCAAAAACGATAATCCATTATTAAGAGCTCCCGATATAAGTATCGTGTCGAAAAATCAGGAACTTATTATAATGGGAAATCATGAAAAATATCCAGTAAGTGACAGTATAAGATTTGTAACGCAGTCAGAAATAAAACCAAGAGAATTACTTCTCTTCTTCTTCGTGACACGTTTGATAGAGTGGTCGTGGTCATCACGTAGCGTATTCTGTATGTACTGATGTGATTCGCCTCACGACCTATCGCCACCTCTTCTTGTTTGTTGACATCCTGGTGTAGTCATGTAAAAATGTATTAATTTATCTGCTTCATCGGTTGATCGCAATAGGCTAGCTGCCTAATACATGGAACTTAATCATAACTGGCAAAATGTGGGTGTACTAATGGGTACACCTCTTCCTAACCCTTCTGGGATTCATTTCAGCCATAAGAAGTCCACTGCTGGACATAGGCCTCCCCCAGAAGGGGGGGGGGGATTTGCCATAATCGCCACGCTTGGCTGGCGGGTTGGCGATCGCAGTATGGTTGTTACGAAGGCACAGAGAACGCTGCTGCCCATTCTCTGGTAAGTCCCTTAGTCGCCTCTTACGACACCCGGATTTTGCTCTTTACGTCCGACACCATTCGGAACTTCGAGAATTACAGGCAAGATATTAAGTTATGGTACATCGCATCGGGTGAAAATGTTACTTAAAAAAAATAGAGCAAAAATGATCATGTTTTTAGCAAAAGTAATTCAGTACACCACGTCATCCTACACCACACTTCATACTTTCTTAGACAAAGTAATTGAAAAAACCATTAATTTTGGCACTCACTTCATACAGAAATGCAAGACAAGGAATACTAAAACGCATCCATTGTCTAGCTCTCGAGTTGAGTTCGCGAATATTTATTACAGCCATAAATTGTGAAAGTTCCAACCTGATCTTGAAGATTACACCGCATTCGGTCTGTAGGGGTTACTAGGTTTTTAATTGGCTAGATTAGGTTGGTTTCCAACTTAAATACTACGGTTCGATGTACAGATAAACTTTTTATTTTTGTGGAAAAAGAGGTCTAGTGTCTAACTAAACCGTGAAAACACAGATCTTAACAAAAGCACTTCTACATAATAATAATAACTGGTTAATCGACAAAAAAAACATATATTTTAACTAAAGAGTACTTGAAACAACGATGAAACTATTGGTGATTATTTCCAGAGATATTTTGAATAAAAAATATCCAAGTCATGGTATGCCTTACAAAGAATCGAATTATATTCAGCCTTGTATGAAAAAAAACGCATTTATGTAGTTAGAAAGGATTGTTCAAAATCGTATTTCGGTCAATTGTCGTCTCAACTTCATTCTAAAAAATTTGCTTGCAATTTTTTTCAAAACTATCCCTTTTTTTTTTGTCCGGGTGGGAAATCATCAAATAACCCCTCCCGCTCTTGGGCAGAGCGAAAGGGAGTGTTAGACTTCTACTGACTAAAACCACCCATGTTCCTTGTTAGCCCTTCATGTCGATGCCGCGGTATCTCTTGCGAACAACCCGCAGCCCCGACCGGCATCAAAACTATCCCTCAGTTTTAAAATTTAACCTCTTTCATAATTAATCTCCCCACTACCGTACCGTGTATGTTCACAAGTATTCAGTATCAGTTCGTTAGCAGGTCAAACAAGTAAGTAAAGCAACTTTAATTACGGCCGTGTAATGAACGAGAGAGTTACAGCCTCCTTGCGCAACCTTCTTGTTACCTCGCTTCTCTTTTATTCTGTTCAGCCAGTGTGTGAAAGGTGTGTGTGTAAATTTTCTGTTTGATACAGTAAGCTAGTAAGTAGCCACTTTTTAAACACAATATTTTTCTATTTAAGTGAATTCTCCGTATGGAGCCTGAAAATGTTACCATAGTTTTTTTTTTTGGGACAAGCCCGCCACACTATTCCCAAACCACTGTAACTCCTGTTAACCAGAATCAACAGTGGCGACCACAAGAAAAACGCCGAGACAATGAAGCTCGCGAAGTCCCAGAGAAACGATTTAACTTTCTTGGATCCCGCAACGAAATTAATCAGAAAAGAATAGCGGAGGAGTAAAAAAAACATAATTTCCACTTCCCTCCATATCAGCAGGAGACAGAAGAGAACAAGGCCAACAGGCACACAGGGACGAAGGAATAAGCCCAGTTGCCTAGCACCACGGATTATTGTTATTAATATTACTGGGTCCTAAGTTGTGAGCTGTTATATTTGATTCCAAGTTCCAAGTTTCTACAAGGTCCGCATAGTAAATTACCATAGTTTGTGGAGTAATTTTCAGGACTTACTGTTAAGCGTTGCTCTTTTCTAGAAATTAGTACTGGGAATTCATCATTCCCTTCTCCTTATCCCAATTCATTTGGAGTCGGCGCAGCATGTTTTGTGTTCCTTACTTCTCTGTTACTCGTCATGTTATGAGACACCTCTTTTCTGCCACATCAACGATAACACAGTCCATCCAACGTTTCTATTTGGTCTTCTTCTACTTATATACCCATTCACATTCATTCGAAAACTTTCCTCACGGCATTTTCCTCATTCCTCCGCATCACATGCCAATACCACGACACACGATTACTAGACAACTTTTCAGCCACCGGCGTCAATTTCAGGCTTCCTCTTATGACTCATATCTTATTTTATTTTTCGCGTAACCCCACTGAATAACTCAAGATACAATAAAAAATACATTTAAACGTGTAATGTTTGGGTTGTAGATTCATCATCTTCCTGCCCTTATCCCATTCTCTTTGGGGTCGGCGCAACACGTTTTCTTCTTCCATTCTTCCACGTCAAGGTGGCATATATTCCTTTTTCATTCATATCATTCCTAGATTGTATTTTATTATATTTATTTGTAGATTAAAACATTATTAATTGAAAAAAGTAAGCGGTGTTTATTTGTCTTCATGAGTACAAGTTTAGTAGTGATGGCGGCGTACATAGACAACCAACTCTAGATGACTATGCCATAGATAATCTATACTTTACAAAACGTCTCATTAAAAGTATATTTTAAAGAATGAAGATATAACAGGATAAAAGATAAGGACCGAACTATTATCATTTAAACTACGTAGAAAGTTAGTCAGCGGACAAATTCCAGTCGTGGCCTTAACAGTTGGTTCGCTTGTGGAATGTTAACTATGGAGTATGGGTACAAACACAGAACAGATAAAAGAGGTTAGAAGGGCCTTGTGGGCGGGGCAGGCGCGCCGCTCATATGTCGCAAACGCTCAAATGTCGACAAAATTTGATTTACCGGCGCAATCGCGCTCATATTGTGACAGCGTACGAAGCTCCGCGAAAAAAAAGAATTATGCCATCTTGCGCTATTATAATGTGTCGGAAAAGAAGCCAGGGTGTGTAGTGTGCCTCGAGAAGGGATTTCTTATCACCGGTAAGTCCAAATACCTTAAAATACAAGTAATATTTGTAATTATTACAATAGTATTATGTAGATGGTAGAAAAAATGATACTGTCGCAAGCAGTTAAAAAATTACGTACATTGCTTGCAATACGTGGGTACCATCTTGTACTGCGTGGGCGATTGCGCGATGTATTTCGTTCACTGCGAACGTCGCGTACGACGAGCCAAAGCTTGAGTTCTGCAAAATCTATGAATTTCGATTGTGTTGTACCAAGTTGTAAACAATGTCGATATTTAGTATGTGTGAATGTATTCAAATGATATTATTATGAATATGATTAAATAACTTCGTTTATTACTGTCAATTATTGTTTATTGTGGGTTATTAATTTTGGTTTTCGTCTAAAATTTGTTTTGAGGTTAGTCATTTATAATGGAAACATAACACAACAAAGTTTTGTTTTTAGGTTTCCAACAGTTCCAGATACAAGAACACTATGGCTAGAGGCAACCGGTAGAATTGAATAGATACCTACTAACTAAATGTAGTAATTAATTGAATGTATGTCTTATTTTTAAGTGTTTCTCGTATGTTTACTTTTAATTTTACTTTTTTAATCTTTAATTTTGTATCTGTGTGAGACAAATAAATACCTTTTCATTCTTTCTATTTCGTTCCGAAATTAAAGCAAAATATTGCAAAACTTAAAGTTACAAAACTAAAGTAATTTTATCGACATAAATTATCGACCTTTTGGTCGCCGTAACATGTATGAGAAATTAAAGCGTGTGTGAGTGTACGTCATACGCAGTGTTTGCGCTAGTGTGACAACCAGTAGCAAGCTCGCGATCTAAGTGCGTGCGGTTTATTTGTGTGCGTTATGCGCGTACGTATTAGCCTCTTGCTTGTAGTGGATATAGAGAGTGGGAGACAAGCGGCGACAGGCGTTCTAATACAAATCAGGAACTATTTCCTTTCTAATCTCTTTTATCTGTTCTGTGGGTACAAAGAGCCGGTTTCACGACGTATTGTGTATTTTTAGTGCTTGAAAATGTGTCGTATGTTGTCTTTGTTCAAACAATTTTAGGTTTGGGATCCTTGATGGAACGAAATTTTCTTTGCGCCTTGTCTAATTGGGAATTCGCTCTTCTGGCAGTAGTTAATTTTGAATGAATACACGACTACTAGGGATTCAGGTTACTAATAAATAGGCATTTCTTGCAAAATTCTGATTTTTGTCAAGGTTAACTTAAAAAAAATACAACTAGGCGTTTGATCAAACCAATATGCTTTGCGGATAATAGCTTACTATAAAAGAACAGTATTTACTAAGTAATATTTTCTCCTTTCCTTGTTTCCATTGCATAAACGAAAACTGAACTATTCGGAACCCGACACTGATTACAAAAAAAATGCATGTTTCGAAATAAACCCTTTCCAATCCGGAACTACAAACAGCGAGCTGGTGCAGAGAAAATTTTATTTGCGCATAACCTAGACGCTAACGACTTCAGTTGTAAAGGGTCCTTAATTGAAATAAAATTGACGTTTACAGTCTGCGCGGGGGACTCTTAATTGCTATGCAGTCGGCCACGTAAGCTGTTCTCGATCGGTCTGCATGGTTCTCGGCTGTCCTCGGCAATCGTCGGGTCTTCTCGGCTCGTGGCCGGTTTGAACCGGTTTTATGTCGTTTTTATGACTCAGCCATTCAGAGCCAGAGTTTGCGTGCCTGAAATGTTTTCGAAATTGGTTTGATCTCCTCGTTCGGAGTATTTTTGGTTTTCGTGAAAGTTTAATACGTGCGAGAATGTTGTGTACTGGATAGAATAACGTGGATAAACGCTGCCGGGAATGTTGTGGGTTTTAAAAGTAGCGAATAAACTGAATGCGGTAGTACTTGTTTATTCTGTGTACAGGCATTCTTTCTAGTTTTATATTTCTAGTTTCGTTTTTGGAGAGAATCGTAAAGTAGGTTGGCTTCAAGTAAAATATTTGGAGACGGAAATCTAGTAACTTTGACGGGGGCAAAATTTGTAGCCTAACCAAAAAATTTGGGTAAGGTATTCAAACTGTGTAATATATTTTTCGATGAATGGGAAAAAATCTTCAAGCAATAAGTACATGAATATTTTATAGCGCAAGCAATTAAAATAACTAAAATAAAAATACATTAATTAACCTCAAAAAAGGTGACCGAACCAAGCTCAAAAAAGGTGAACGTACATTTGATACTGGGATGACAATAAAAAACGATACTATAATAAGCACTCACCATCCACAACTTGATATCCTTGGTGACGTCACAGCTATCGTATTTTCGCCGTCGCAAACACAAAACAGACAGAATGGCTGACAATACAAAAGTCATGTTCAATTTTGTGTAAGCGAAACACGTTTTGGAGAAATGACAACAGTAAAACGTTAAACGATGTCTGGATGTCGTATTGTAAAATACCTAGTTACAGACGAATCACCTCGGAGACTTGCGGGGCGTTCACACTCATCACGATTGACTTGATGACGGTAGGAACTTCTAAGAAGAGACAACTAAGAAGATAAGAAGATCAGAATTGACATTGAACGTCTCTCTCTTCTTCTCTTCTTCAACCTGTCACCACCCAATGCTGAGTGTAGGTCTCTCCTAATGCACGCCATTCTTCCCGGTTTTGCGCCTTTCGCATCCAGTCTTTTCCGGCCACTCCAACAAGGTCGTCGGCCCAACGCATCGGTTGCCTGCCTACATTTCTATGACCTACTCTAGGCCTCATTGAACGTACTTGAGATTTAATAAGGTATAGATTTGAAACACACATCATTAGTCGAATGGAGGCCGTAATATATAATTGTTAATAAAGCTGATAATTATACATGTTATAGATAGAAAGAAAGAAAATAAATAAAATTGTGAATTCTAAAGTAGCCATATGCTTGATGGGTTCCCCATCGGTACTAATGACGAACAACTTTCATCAGATATTTATCTCCTTTGTGAGTTATCTAAAATCTCACTATAGTTCTCACCTTTGATTTATGCATAAGAAACTTATCTGCAGTATTTCATGGTTTTACACCCAGCTGTTCATCTGTCAATGAATTAAAGATTTGCATTAGGTAAACATCACTAGTTATGCAAGGCAACACTATTATGTTATCAATTTTAAATAAGGCTCTTCACAAAAATCAACATTACTTTCAATACTTTAACGTTCTCTAAGTAAAGTAACTTCCAAACTGATCAAAATAAGTAGTGCAAAGATTTTTTCTTCGGCAGTGTCCTCTGGCTCTCTGCCAGAGTGCTTAGCTTAAAGGCAAAGCTCATTAGTGACTGCAGAAACTGTTTCTTCAACCATCCATATTATATGGTTAGATTCTGATTTTATAACGACTTTCTTTGCATTGAGTATTAGTTTGATGATACTATTAGCGATATCAGCTTATGAAGTAATTTTAAAGATAAATGTTGCCAACACACTGGTTATTATATAAACCCTGCTCATCATCATCTTGCTTGACCAGGATCTAATCAACACATGTTTAGAAAGTCGTTATAGAAAGACTAAATGCTTTGAAATTACTACTATCACTAATAATTGATAGTCTCCCTAGGCCTTTTCTAGTACTACCATTTTCTTCTGTTCTAACGCAAACATATTGGCATCTAATTTCATTCGAAGCTAAACTATCTCGAATGTACGTTAGATATCTTGTATGTACAGCAAAAGCCAATCGTAAATTACATTCCCTTTTGAAAACATACAACCAATGCTGTTAGGAGCATTATTGCATCTTGTGCGATTTTAGAAATCGAGAAATAAATCGGTACAGCTCCCAGCTTCGTTATTTCCCGAGGGATCGGACCAGTAGCCGAAACTTCTTCAAAAGATGTAGCTCGATATTCAGCCTTTTGTATAACATGGTTATTTTAAAATTAAATATTAGGTCAACGTGAAACAAAATTCGCGTTACAATTCGGTCGCGTGAAATATAACATCACAGAAGTGGCCTGTGGGTTTTGACATGGAACACCTTGAAGTTGCTAAATATGCTTGAGTCACATTTAAAAGGGTAGACCCGGTTCCATCAACTGGTTACCAACCTGGCCTATGGGCTACTATTGAGAAATTTCTGATCAAATATCCCATTCCTTCTCTGCCTGACCTGCGAACGGAACCCAACACTCAGCTCAGCGGTAACGCTAATTGAAATAAATAGTTGAACGTTGACCACTAGACCAACCGAACTAACAGAATTCTCGTTTACTTTTATTATGAAGAAAGCTAGAACAACATGCTTTTAACGTCGGCTTTACAAACGATCAGCAGTAATACGGATTTGAAATTTGCAGCTACTAATGTACGCTGACTGTTGTTGCTTCAGCTGCTGTTATATTTATTTAATTCCGAAATGTACCACTCCACAACTCTTAGGTTACCCTATACTTTTATCATCTTTAGTATCTATAAACTTTTGTCTTTCTAAACTTGATCATCATCAGCCTGTTTCCACTGCAGGGACCAAAACCGAAACTAAACTAAAACTAAACTTAATAATGGATTTTATGCAGTTTTCACCGCCATTTATAGAATTTATTCCGGAAGATGTATTGTGTTACATAAATATTAAAAAAAAACATTACCCTTTCCTTGCAGTCGGGTAAAAACACTAACTTAAAGACGTCTCGGTATTTAGTGGAGTCGTAAAACCGTGCAAAACAAATCTGTCTAGATATTATTTGCATAAACAAACACACTTTGCATCATAAGTTTCTAAACTGACATGGTTTAGTTTATCCATGATCACGGTGCTTGTAACAGCGCTGAAATATCGGGAGCTGGAAACAAAAAGTAAACATGGTAAATATCCCGTTTGGAGTGTATAATCTCACACTCGCATCACCACCACCTGTCCCCACCACCATCCACCAGCCTCACAGACTAAAGAGAAATACCAATAACAATCATCTTCCCAAAAATACGAATTCAGTCTAATTACACCTTGAACTTAGAAACACGATAGCTCAAAATTGCACCACAATCCTGTCTATAATAGTTGATCGTAGCGATAGCAGCGGTGGAAGCGATAGTAACGATAGTAGCTTAGCTACCGGTGATTACAAGTGAGATGTTAATTACCGGTGCGGTAACAAGGCAACAGTCTGATGCATACATACAGCAGAGGTATATTTCCTTTAATTAAGTCTTGCAACTTGTGTTGCTGTATCGTTGTCGGGTTTGTCTTAGGGAGTTTGAGTTGCTTTTGTTAGGTTTGTTTTGTTCTATAAATTAAAATGTTGAGGCTTTTAGTAATTGGTCAGATGCTAAAAGATTATGTTTGTCATGTTATTATTCCTGGATAAAACAGCTATCAACACATTTAATCTTATATTTTTCACATCGTTTTTTTATCCTTAATGTTACATGATTTCCATTTATTTTAGAATTACAAGTAAGATGATAATCACCGGTGCGGTAACAAGGCAACAGTCTGTTGCAAACATACAGCAGAGGTATATTTCCTTTAATTAAGTCTTGCAACTTGTGTTGCTGTATCGTTGTCTGCTAAATCTTTGGGAGTTTGAGTGGCTTTTGTTAGGTTTGTTTTGTTCTTTAAATTATAATATTAAAGCTTTTAGTAATCGGTCAGATGCTAAAAGATTATGTTTGTCATGTTATTACTCCTGGCTAAAAAAGCTCTAAGATTATAGTATGACATGTTAATATTTCTGATAAAAGTAACTTTTATTATTTTTCGCTTTTATTATAGCTTTTTGCATAGTACTCGCAACCGGTGTTTGTGTATGACCAGATGTATGAATCGGGGGACGATCCAAAAGGAGTACGTAAGGATCATAGCAGGTGGCGTTCTGTGGTTTCTGCCAACCCCTATGGAGAAAAGGCGTGATTTACGAGTTTAAATGATGTGTAAAACTTTTCCTGAACGGTTCAAACCGATTAAGATAAGTGAGTGTGGGCATTCTTTTAGTCCCTTTAATTCCTGTCTGATTTAATGTACGACGAGAGCATGCAAAATCACAAATTAGGTCAAACACTCATATATTATCATTATTTTATTCCCGGATCCATCACGGAACAAGGAAAAACATTTACCACATACTGTGTAACACTCAAGTGACAAATACGTATAATAAAATAACACAAATGTTACCCAACTTTCCTCCTTTACCCAAAATCCGACCCTAACTCCTAATGATAAAGTCTATTATCACCCGGCAGGTTAACAAAGGAGATTACCCAACTTGCATTGAGGCTTGTCTATTCCACTTCATGCATGATTCCGCGCATGATCTGTGTGTCATCTCCTTAGTTTGGGATTCTGTGGAATATTCATTGAGCAATTTAACTGGTGGAGACATCTTGTAAGGATTGACTTTGGTGTAATGAGCAATATTCGAGGTTATATGCCCTGGGATATGGGATGGTTGATTGGGTCTTGTGCAAGAATTGATGTTGTAGCTTTGGAATTATGCTTGGGACAAGTGGCGTACCTCTAGGAGCTAACAACACGGCAAGTCTTTAAGGCAAGCACACTGTTAAGAAACCCTGAAGAATCGTGAAGAGTAGTGGGCTATAAAGACAAGGCAAGCTTTTTGGCCTGTTTGAAAGTACCGCCACTACTGACAGTTATATAGAAGAGATAAGACATGCACCTGATGGAATGCCTTCTTGACAAAAATCGCCTTTTTTTATGGTGGGTGGAAAATCATCAAATAACCCCTCCCGCTCTTGGGCAGAGCGAAAGAGAGTGTCAGACTTCTACTGACTAAAAACCACCCATGTTCCTTCTTAGCCCTTTCAGGTCGAGGCCGCAGCATCTCTTGCGAACAACCCGCAGCCCCGACGGGCCGCAGCCCACAAAAATCGCCTTACGTCCAACATTTCCCTTCCATTCCTTGGACGGCTCTCGGTTACATGTATATTCAACCTGCCATCACCGTGCCTTGCTAGGTGTCCAACCATTTGAGTTCCATCGCGACTTCTAATATCGAGGACCTTCGTATGTCTCCGAATTACGGCGTTTGGAACTCGGTCTCCTAGTTGTATGCCAAGCATGGAACGTTCCATGGCTCTCATTGCTACTTTACACTAGGTACTCCATATAAAGCCCCATTTAAATTAGGGTTAATAGGTAACCATTAAGCTCCATTAACTTCAAATTCACAGGTACGTGTATGTCACTTGAATCTTAGAACATTACGACGTTAAGACGTCCATAACAGCTAATTCTATTTAGTAGATGGCATAGGTTAATAGAAATACGGTTAGTTATATATAGCCTTTTATTGTTTTTGCCACAATAAAAGGCTAAAACTAACCCAATTTCTATATTTACCTGTTACGTAGGTATATGGTATAACAACGTATACTAACTAAATCAATACTTTTGAAGACTGAAACTATTTAACGAATAAGTTTTTAAGCTATATTACTTAAATAAATATTCGAACAGTGAGATTTATTTCATCACGACTGCTCTTAAAACGGTGAAGGAAAACATCGTGAGGAAACCCGCATGTCTTAGAACCAAAAAATTCGAAGGTATTGTGACATCTACCAATCCGCACTGGACCCGCGTGGTAGATTATAGCCCATCCCTCTAATAGAGAGGAGGCCTGAGTCAACATTATAGGCTGATGATGATGAAATATTCCGTTTGATAATGTCACTAACATTATATCATATCATATTCTCGCTCTTCTCTTCTATGTTAGTCTGAAGTTAAAACTGTACATGAAACATTAAAAAAGTGTACAAAATCATTTTTTTTTTCTTGACGCCGCATTTTTTGTCTTGACTCGGTATGTTATGATGGTCATCCATCTGCGGACCGACCTCAGCAAACGTTACTTTTCCAAGATATACAATAATAAATATTTTTTTAAGATATACAATACTAGAGGCAGTTATTATTTAGCTACCAAACATTTGTTAACCCGTTGTATTTGATAATAGTTTTTCAAAATTCATCCCATGTTTTATTTGAAAGTAATTTTATATTTCTACCTTAATTCCGTCTTCATAAAATCAAAGATCATTCATCCTAAAAACACTACGGTACCTTCCACAAATCTTACCTGTGCCTCATTCCCTAAGCCCTAACATCGGGTCCCTTAGCAGAATAACATTCATAACGATTACCTAAAGCAGGATATGTGCGCACGGCTTTAGGAAGCTGCGCCGAGATTTAGATCTTGAAATATTAGCTAAATTCGGTCTAAGGGATTTTGGGAGAAGTGCGAATTTCCTGAGCTATTATGAGGAGGATCGTGTTTTTGAATAGTCGTTGAAGTAACTTTGAAGAGTTTTGTTATTAATAAACGTTGTATTTTTAGCAGTTTATTTTGTTTGTGGCAATACACTATGTACAATTTTATTTTACTCTTGGGAGACTGACAAAAGTACTGAAAAGCAGCAGTGTTCTTTAGATAGATCTGTATGTATTTGCGTTATTGATGTATTTATCTGCTAATAAAGCGTACCATAGAAAGAGTTGTGGTAGTAACATTCTCATACACTTTTTAAATGTATGAAAATGCATCCACTACTATATTTCCAAGCCCGTAAACGGCGATCCAACTAAAAAATACAGTTAATAGTTTACACAACACCTGAAAAATCCAACCCAATTTCAAAACAGTTTTAAACATTAATGACATTAACCCACAAACGGCCGCAAAAAATTCTAACCCCAACAAAATAGCCTGTATCACATAGCCATGAATCAGGGGTTAAACGGTGCAAAGTTGGTATTCCAGCCTAGCCCCGTGAGCTATTCAGTTTGATGGCCACGCGTTGGCAGAGGGCCAACTTACGACAATCGATTTACATAACTTGTACAAAGGATCAAAAATCTATTTATACTGGTTGATTTCGTTTTTGCGTGGCTTCGTCGTGTTTATGGGGTACTGGTGCATTTTGAGATGGTTTTATGTCGGCTTGAATTTTATAGTTTTAACGCTAGATTTTATAAGCAACAGTATCTATCGCGCAGGGGGCACTATGTTTAATGTAATCACACTGTGGAGTTTCCATTTTGAACGGAAATTGTTAACTGCGTTATTAGTTCACGTGCACAACTCAACGTTCAAATCACAAGTTCAATAGTCTTTTTAACCGACTTCAAAAAAGGAGGAGGTTATATGTTCGTGTGTATGTATTTTTTTTTTTTTAATGTATGTTACCTGATTTCTCCTCCATTTGTGAACCGATTCTCAAAATTCTTTTTTTATTTGAAAGAGTATACTCCTGAGGTGGTCCCATTTAAATTTGGTGAAGATCTGATCCTGATCTTCGGAGATATGTTTATTGTTTTGAAAAGGTATACATCCCAAGTGGTCCCATTATCATCAAGTCAGGATCTGATGATGGGATCCTGGAGAAATCGAGAGAACTCTTCAAATGTTGTAGGCACACTTGAAGTGATTTTGTAAGTTTTTGAAAGAGTGCCTTCTCGGAGTGATCCCATTTAAATTTGGCGAATATCTGATGAAGAACTTGGGAGATAGGCAACAGAACTCCTCAATAAATGATAGCAAATGGACTGGGATTGCTGAAATCTCATGTCTGTCTATTGTTTACACCAGTTCATAACATTACATCACGCCGGTACGCTGTGAAGGGGTTAGCATATGTGAACCACTAAAAAGTGTAAAATAAAAACTTTTTAACAAAAAATAAAACACAAAAAGTGAAAAATAAACTTCAGAAGAAAAATCAGTTTCTGAAGTCGGTGGCAAAAAAAATTAAATCAAACAAATAAAAGTCACCGACTTCAGAAACTGATTTTTCTTCTGAAGTTTATTTTTCACTTTTTGTGTTTTATTTTTTTTTGTATGTAAGTATCATGATATCCGGTTTATGCCAAAAAAAAAGGTTTTGACTATTTTCTCTGTTTATCTGACATCATTGCCAATTGAAGATTAGAAATTATTTCTATACAAGGTTAGAAAGGATACATTATACGCTGAGGTTTGTTTAATATATCCTCAAATCACAACATGTGTTTTCAACGGGTCCTGTTTCGATCGCTAATACTTCTTTGTACGTACTACCAGCATTTATTGAAAACTATGTTCCTTTGTTACAGAATCTCAAAGATCAGATTCTAACAACCAACGTGTGGCTGGAACACGTAAGTAACTTTGTATTAAATTATTTAGATGCATGCAAATTCTTGACGGACTACATGCACCGCGCGGCGAACCTAACGAAGTGACATAATTTGTGAGAGACCTGTGTTCAGGAACGGAATTGTTGGAAGCTGAAATAGATAATAAAATCGGATCGTAAATATTCAGTCTACAATACTGTTGTGGAAAAAATTGTGAACGATTTACTGACAAAATGCTTAGCATAAAAATCATGATGGGGTGCACGACCTCCTGAGACGACAACACAAAAAGCTGACAAATTTCTCAAAAGGAATAATGATGTACTTTATCACTGTATAAATGAATGGAGATGGTTAAATAGAAGAAGACCAAAGAAACAATGAATGGACTGTGTGAAAGATAATATGACTAGAAAGGAGTTAATTGCTAAGATAAATAGTAATAGAGAAGTATGGAAGAAGAAGACAAGCTGCGCCATCCCTATAAAACTTGAGATAAGAGCAAGAGAATGATGATGTTATGCACTTATCTATTTATTATGAATGCAACAATAAACTGAATGAGGTTTGTAAGAGTTTGAGGTGTGTTGTAGTTGTTAAACAAATTAACCAGTTTTTTACCTGCAGGAATGGGAAGACCACAAGTTCAAATGGGACCCCCTGGAGTATGGTGGAGTAAAAGAACTGTACGTACCTTCGGAACACATCTGGTTACCTGACATCGTACTTTATAACAAGTAAGTAATGGCTGTAGGCATCGTACATTATCACGTTATTAATGTTGGTTTGTAAATGTATGGTGGATACAGGTTAGTAGATTAATTAAACTAAGTGGAAAGTAATAAGCGAAACCTTTTGGGCAGAAGTAAGATAAAATTGATTTAAAAAAATATATAAAGTCGCACGAAGAGAATAATGGAAGACTATGGTGCCTTTGCCCAGCAGTGAAAACGTCACAACCCCATAACAATGATGTAACATTGTTATGGGGTTGTGACGTTTCCACTGACAGTAAACTTACTTAGTAATCAAATAAACGAACAAACTAAAATTTAAAACATAATTTGATTCCGAATAAAATAAAAACACTCAATCGGAAGCCGGGAAGTGTGTTAAATTTAACTTGCAAGATTCTATTAAAACTAAATAAAGTTTGTTAAAAACTATAAGGATAAACGCAATTAAAATACCATCCCCAACATAAAACAACACTCATCAACAAACAACACTATACACCAGGATAACAGAACTCATAGGTGCTCTAACTGCACAACAAGCGACATCCGATACGCCTCGTACGAATACGTTTAGCAAATTAATTTCTCTGCCCCGAACTTGCCCGTCCAACATTTGGACATTAGCCTGCACCAAATTGCATTGTTGTACCACCAAAGTTGTCTGTAGATGCCATAATTGCAGGCTTTATGCCCGTGCTCGCTGATTAAAATATTTCGCTTTGTTGTAATTCTGAAGTTATGTACGAGTTATTAATTGGAAGGAAATTTTACGTTGTGTTTATTTCCTGACGGGTTTTTGAATTTTACAGCGTCAGTTACTATGTACACTTGAGAATGTTGAAGTATTGTTTTTTGTTTTTTCTAGTAGATGAAGTATAATTAAATTATTATCACTGCTTTATGCTAAAATTGATTTCTTATCAATTTGATATGATCTAATAAAATCTGGTGTATATTGATTGGACTAATAGTTTTTGCTCATTCTTTTAACCAAGATTAAATAGCATAGTCAAAGTAACAATTAAGGAGATTTCACAAGATTTCCGTAAAATTGCAATTGTATTGGAGTCACGCCCTTTGTTGAATATGTAGGTATTGTATCCCCAAGCCACAAAACATCTTAACAGTCTTAACGCAACAAAAACTATAGGACCCCATAAAATCAGTGAGGCAAGCCTGAAATCGGGGAAACGCCGAGATTTAACGAGTCAGTTGTTATGGACAGTACATTCCCATCCCATGATGCATGGTGTTCCGTCGCCTCGGTACCAGGAACACATAAATCATACGGTTCATGCGTTCCACTTAGATACAGGGATCTTGATAACTTCTTGCCATAGCGTTTGTTTTGCGATGGGTTTGCCAAAAGTGTAATCGTGGAAGGGTGAGCTGGCGTCGTGTTTGAAACTATTTGTTGGCTGAGGAACTGAATTATGGTTTGTTCTGATCATTTGATTTCAACGAAAATTATTCTGAGGAAATTGATAAAGTGATTAGTTTTGATAGGAATCCTCTGAACTTTGCACACTCTTCACCGAATCCTGTGCCAATCAATTTAGATTGACATCGACACGCAAAGAAGAACTTCACAAAAGACAAAGACCTCAAACATTTTACAAACACAATTCGACAACCTCAACAGAAACATCCCACAAAAATAAACACAAAGTTCGTGTTCACAAGTCGCGACTTCTAACAGAGTACGCAATGTATCCTTAGCCTAATTGATTGCACGAAATATCGACAAGAAAGCGTTCGCGAATGATACATCATGGTGTGTCAAAACAGGCCGGCGAGCGATTAATCATGGCCGCCGAATGAGAGACGCACGTGCGACTAATCTTACGCTGTGTCGAGCCTGTGTAAGCGGCTTAAGTCTTGAGAGAATGGAGGCGATGCTTGTGGGAGATAAGGACATAAATAGATCGTAGAATTTGGTAGGGCAGGATTTGTGATTAGATAACATAACATAACATCGCGGCTGCTATTTCCGAAAGTTTAGGCAGCGGTGTACCTAATTGTACACTCACAATTCGCCACTTATTTTTAAGTCCCATGTATATGCCTAAGACTATTGCCTGCTACTGAGAAATTACTGATGAAAAACCCCAATAATACTTTACCCGACCCGGGAGATGAACCCTGGACCTCATGCTTAGCAGTCGCGCTTGTCACCACTAGACCAACGAGGCGAGTGTTGAAAGAAACAGGTGAAAGATAAATCCTTCAAAGTATAGCGGAAGGGTGAATTAAACTTGACGGGATGAAACACCATGAATTATTAAGTACGAGTTTTAATCATACCGATAGCATGAAAAGAAGATTGATCCGATAAGGCAATACAAAGCAAAATGTAGAAGGTCACTCTCCCCGTATCCATATTATACGTGCGAGGGGTACAATCTACTGCTACTGCGACTTTTACAATCCAGGGCCAATTATGAGTTTAATCCTCAGAACAATCAGTAACGTCCTCTGGTATGTGACTAATGCTGAGATCCATGAACACCTGGAAATGCTCATAGTGAGAGAAGAAATATCCAACCTCAAGATTAAATATAGGGAACGGCTAGAAGCCCACCCCAATATGTCGTGCAAGGGGCACGACACCTCACGATTCGCAACTATGCCAAACGCCTTGAAAGAAAAAATACTAGATAACTAAGAGTAGATGTTCATGCTGGACTCTTGGAGGACACATTCTGAACGAGAAAATCATACAACACATCTGCTAAAAGTGAATGCACTGATTGCAGATGAATCCAGGAAAGAAAAAAAAAAAGTTTCCATTAAATTACAAGTTAATCTAATTTGTGATTGTTTTATAATATGCATCTTAATAAACTCTGCATCATTTTCGATGCCTCGTAAATCTCGCTAATCCCCCATACCTTGCACCTGATCTTCTTCGGACCGTACCGTCCCTTCACGTATCAGCTGCCTTTTGATAGGTTTATGGTGGCTGTCATAAATTGGGCAACGCACTACACTGGAGTATAATGTGCCATAATATATGAATATGCGGACGTTGCAGAGTGTGTATGGACGATACATGGATGGTTTGTTTACTTGGTTCTAGGGGCTATGTCCAGGGGGGTATTTGTTAAAGATTTTCATGTTGTATTTATATCAATTACTTTCGAGGAGCTCGTGGCTAATAATAGTAGCAACTCAGAAACTCAGATCAATCTTTGGGTTAAGCCCCGCTTGCCTAGATTAGTCTGTGGATGGGTGGCCACCCAGAACAAACTGAGTTTCCTCCGTGACGCGGAAAGTACGTTAAGCTGTTGGTCCTCCGGGCCTTGGAGCGCACAACCGTTACCATTGGTCCCGATTGCATTTGTAGAACTTTGACAGTCGTCACAGGTAGGTACCAGTTGTGGGCTGAAAGTCTGACAACCAGTCTTACCAAGGGGTATCGTATTACCCAGTACTATCTGGGTTGTGGAGTCAGATAGACAGTTGCTCCATGTAAAATATTAGTATTCAGCATCATCAGCTGCATTTTGTAGACTGAAAGTGGACCCCAACATGATCTATATTTATTTATTGATGTTTAATTTCAATTACTATTTTACGCCTTTGATTGATTGTGATAGCTATTTATACCGCGCCTCTTACTGTTCAATCAATCATCTCAGAGTATCGTAGTTCACAGCTTGACAAAGGGCCTCTCCCAAGATGCTCCATAACATCCTGTTCTCCGCCTTCCACAAGCAGTCTGACCCTGCCTCCTATAATGGTCGTCGATCAATCTATCTCGGCGATTACCCACACTTATCATTAAACAATATAATTATAGATTGATTCAAGTTGAACAGATGCCAGCATTACAAGCTGCATGAAACTGTCAAATTTTTCAAATCAACTTTGAACGATATTCGTAAGTGATAACGTTGAAAATCTATCGAAGTAATAAGACAGGTTGTAATAGCTTTATGTGTGTCTGTACGTACGTACCTTGAGTACCTTCTACATTTTATAAAATCACCACGTGCCAAGTTTTATAACGTAAACAAGAAAATTATTCTATTAGGTACATATTCATTCTTTTCTTTAACATTTATCTAGTAACAAACCTCTCTGTAAGACACACTCGTCTCGTAGCTAATACATTAATGATTGCTTATTTTTCTCAGAAACCTGAATACAGAACGATGTTAACTTACAAAGTCAATCGCGCGAGTCGTCTAGACATACAAGTATTTACATATACAACTGCTTTTTGTATAAACACATTGATTCCCTGTGATTTCTTTCACCACATCAATACATGTTTTGTCTAAACAATGTTTTTAGTTTCGTGAAGACGGAAAACTATTGCAAAATAACAAAAAAAATCTAATTAGTCCGTCAGATAGATTTCCAAAAAATACTGGACACGTATTTTTTCTTTTTTCACGTTGTATGAAGACGAGACAGTGCTTTAAAAACTCGTGTGACGTCATATTCTAAGACATTAGTATGACATTTCTTACCGGTGAGTGACGTCACAACCCCCACTCACATCTTTGACGCGTTTTATCTTCGTAAATTTTTATTGATTTGATAAAACAATAAAATACGTACCTATTCAATATTTTTCGATAATCTAACAGACGGACTAATTAGGATCATATTTTTTTAAGTCAGGAAACATCAATATTGTGATCATTTTAAAGCAACACAGGGTCATTATCATCATCATCACACAATCAGTGGCGAAGGAGAAATCGACTTCTTAGGTGCCTTCGGGTCTGAAGCATATCCAACGTAATAATAAGGATCGCACTGAGACACAAAAATAAGATTCTAATTAGTCCGTTAGTTTTTTGCTTTATTAAATGAATAAAAATTGACGAAGATAAAACGCGTCAAAGATCATAAGTGGGGGGTTCTGACGTCATTTAAAGGTAAAAAATGTACTGACATGTGACGATACGATGTTAGTCCCATTGAGAAAGTTGTTCTGTTTGCTGCACCAACCCTTATTTTTGACCAGACCTTATTGATATTAAACTATCTACCACCACTATGCTGTATACTAAACTTCTTAGTTCTTTCTAATATGATTCTTCTCTTATTCTATTCCCCTAGTGCTGACGGCGAATACGTGGTGACAACAATGACAAAGGCTGTACTGCATCACACCGGCAAGGTCTTGTGGACCCCTCCAGCCATCTTCAAATCCTCGTGTGAGATTGATGTGAGATACTTCCCGTTTGACCAGCAGACTTGTTTTCTGAAGTTTGGGTCTTGGAGTTATGATGGCGACCAGGTAAGATCTTAGATGCTGTGTCTCTTATAAAAAGAAGAGAACATTTTGGTGAACAAATTTAATTTAGGCCCCCCCTTCAATGAAACGTGGAACCTGAAACCAAGAGCCGACGGCTGCCGGGGGTGCGGGTTTTACGAAAGAGATACCGCGGCCCCGAAACACAAAGGACTGAGAAGGAACATGGGTGGTTTTTAGTCAGTAGAAGTCTGACACTCCTTTTAGCTCCGCTTAGAGTGGGAGGAGTCATTTGATGATTTACCAAACATCAAAAAAAGGATATAATTTAGGTGAAAACCGTATTTTAGGCAAGGTTATTAGCGTATTTTAATAAATTTAACTAGACTTTCGTGTACAAGAAGTTATTCAATAAAATAGGTTATCAAATTCTCTCAGAACTGGCAAAAGACCAAGGATATACCTAAACATACTCCTCAAAACCTTAATTCCATGATGAAAAAAACATTTCAATCGTAATTTAACGTTATAAAAGACATTATAACCTCCTTAATGCAAATTATTCCAACGCAATTAGTTAATTGCGATAACTTCAAATTTATGGCAGATCAAATGGAGGACTGGAGGACCTTTTTTATTTGTTTTGTAAAAGAGAATTCTGTTACATTAGTAATATATTGTTGACTTGTAGTAACAGAATTTCGGTAACGTCGTTCAATATTTAAACAGTTTGTTTCTATTTACCCTAATTATACTGTTTTTCTTACTTTTGCGAACTTCCACATTATTATAAACCCCTAATATAAGTGGGTTATTATAGTGTACTTAAATATTAAATAATAACCCACTTATATTAGGGGTTATATTAGGGTTCTTTGAGGAGCACGAGCTCCTCAAAGAACTGCCACTTGGGTCGATCTTTAGGTTAAGCCGCGCTTGCCTAGGTAGGTCTGTGGATGGGTGGCCGCCCATTACATACCGAGTTTCCTCCGTGCCTCGAAAAGCACTTTAAGCGGTTGGTCCCGGCTGCCATATAAAGATCTTTGGCAGTCGTTACAGGTAGTCAGTGACCTGAAAGTCTAACAACCACTCCTTTTATTAACTGGGTTGTGGAGGTCAGATAGGCAGTCGCTCCATGCAAAATACTGGTATTCAGCTGAATCCGGTTAGACTGGAAGCTGACCCCAACATAGTTCGGAAAAGGCTAGGCAGATGATGATTAGGGTTAATTTAATATAAGTGGATTTATAAATGGAACATCTTTTTTCTTTTCACAAACATTATGACGCCAAACCATGGGTTACCTACAGTTGTTTTGGGTCCTTGATCACTCTTATGTATCTGCACTAACTCTTAAAGATGTCCTATAGATTGACTTGAAGCACATCAACCAGAAGAAAGGTGACATGGTGGATGTCGGCATCGACCTTCGAGAATACTATCCTTCGGTAGAATGGGACATTCTTGGAGTACCAGCGGAGAGGCACGAGAGATACTACCCTTGCTGTCAAGAGCCGTATCCTGGTAAGTTGAAGAGTTACATAACATAACATCACGCCTGTTATCCCCGAAAGGTTAGACAGAGGTGTACCTGATAGTTCTCCCACATTTTGCCAGTTATGTTTAAGTCGCATGTAATAGGGGGCGAGCCTATTGCCATCAACCGGGCACAAATCCAGGCTCCGTGGCTGTTACTGAGAATTTCTTGATGGAACAATTCAATAACACTTTGTCCAAACCAGGATTCGAACCCAGGACCTCATGCTCAGCAGTCGCTCTTGCGACCACTAGGCCAACGAGGCAGTGAAGACTTTTGTATCTTTAAAACTTTATTAATCTTTAAAACGAAAAATTAAAAAAAAATTGCTTTGGGTATATACCAAAGATACCCAACTACTCCACTATTACTGCTGACGGGGCGGGCGGACTATCTGCTTTGAAAGTCTTTATGGACCTAGTAAAGTACAGACGCCAATACAATATAAAGTTACCCGAATCTGACAAATTTTCTCACTTAACTTTGAACCTAATCCTTTAGCGACACAGTTAAAAATCTATTAAGTACATTTAACAGATTATAATAGCTTGATGTACTAGTCTCTGTATAAAAAGAAAGGATTTTCATATTGTTCATATCTTAAAATCCGTAATGGATTTATTATATCTTCAAATTAAATTAAATAAAAACCCAGAAAATACGACACCACTAACAGCTACAACTAACTTTCCAAAAACCTGTTGCTACAAAACTTCATAAAAAATAACCTGAACCAAAAAAATCCAAAAGGATTTAACACAACGACGCTTCAATATAAATCTAATCAAAGTTTAGAACTAAACAAATTACTCGTACCCAAGTTTGATTGGATAATATGCTTACAAACTTGCAAATATGGGTTACCAACTTCAGTAAAGTGTTATTTCTCCTATGAATAGAAACTTCTTGAGAAAATATAACAAATATTTGTATTAAATCTTGCAGAGTTAATCTTTGTTGATACAAGGGACTCTGTATGGTCTGAACTATGTGTAGTTGATATAGTGTTATTTCAATCAATGAGTTACATGTATTGTAGTGTGTTAGATAATGAAGATTTAAAGGTATATGAATCCATTAAAACTTTTTGGGCGAGGTGGGAGTAAAGGTCTTATCGAGACTGTTGATTTTACTATCAACACTTTTGATTATACCATAACATATTATAGCGCTATTTGAGACCCTTAGGTTTAACGCACGCAAAGTTTAGTCTCCTCTTTTCTTTTGTTCCAATGCTGGGCAAAGGCCTGCTCTCACCTTCCATCTCTCTATCCTGTGTAATTTCGGTCCATGTTAGCCCTGAGAATATTTATCACGCCACCTTCATCGCGTTCGACCTCGACGGCGCTGTCCTTCCTCAAGCGTCCAGTGTGTGACGATATTTGCCCACCTATCCGAGCTCATCCATGCCACGTGGCCTGCCCACCCCAACTGTGCTTGTCTCAATCAGGTCTTATCCCCGATTTTCTGATTATGTGGCTGTTGTTCTACCATAACAAGACTCAGATGAACTTGTCTCAGATAAACTTATCTAGTTGGTACATAAAACGTTTTTTCTGGCCTGTCACTTACACAAATCTCTTCTCAACTGCATGCAGTTGACTTTCAACCTTTCTTAGAACCATGAACATAAAAGCAATAAAAACCAAGATATCCTTATCAACCCCAATCAAGATCTTAGCATGCAGACCCACAAAATCTTGACTAAAACCGCCATCTTTTCAGACAATCCTTTTATTTCCCAAAGAGATGTCGCACAGCGCTAATCTGGGAACGTTGTAAATTACCGTGGAACGGCGAAAACTCTTATCTATGCAAAATTAGTGAGTTTTACTGCCGCCATGTCGCCTTGAACAGGTTAAACGGTTGTTTCGGTAATGTCGTCTAGTGCGGGCCCTGAATGCAGATCAGCGGTTGATGTTTCTAATTTATCATGTTAAGCGGTATCGCTGTGTGCTTATCCTGTTTTTGGAGGAAGGAGATTGATAGGTATTGGAGATTGAATCTGCTGAGATTTTTCTTGATATTTAAGTCTGTATCGTGTGAGAATTTACTCGCTTGATTTCTGGTTAGTAACTTCAAACCAGTCCATACATTTTTTACTGGTAGCTGGGTCTAAAATACGTTATTACCATATTCTCCCCTTTTTTTTGGGGTGAGGAAAATCATCGAATAACCCCTCCCGCTCTTGGGCAGAGCGAAAGGGAGTGTCAGGCTTCTACTGACTAAAAACCACCCATGTTCCTTCTTAGCCCTTCATGTCGAGGCCGCGGTATCTCTTGCGAACAACCCACAGCCCCGACGGGACCATATTCTCCCCTCAAATTATTAACTATGAGCTTTTAACTACAACAAACAATATCTAAACTGAAATTCTTATCAAGTATGTCAGAATTTTGGTCAAGGTTTTACGGTACTTTAACGTAAAACGACAACAAGTCCTAAAGAGACCACACACAATTTAACTTCAATAAAATCACACAGTCTACAAGATAAACAAGACTCATTATAAAAAGCCTCAAGTGTCAGAATCACGGCAGATATAAAGGACCGTGTACGTACAAAGGGCTTTCGAGAGAACCACTTGATGCCTATAGAAAACCCGTCTTTATGCACTTACAGTCAATTGTTAGAGAATCAAGCAGTTTACGAAGCCCCGAGCCACTTATGTGAACAAAATACACTGACACTCAACAGGGAAACTTCGCTCCAAGTAAATGTTTTTATACTTATACTTTGGTGTAAAGGAAAATAAACTTCGATGAATTTTCTTTATGATATTTTTTATTAAAGATTTTATCGATGGCTGTTTGGAAAATGTTTTCCAACAGTTTAAAAAGGACGAAGGTTCTATTTTTTGTATTTTGTACCTGTGTTGGTTCATTGTTAACATCCTCTACTGTATGTAGGCTTTCCGCAATAATTGTCTCCAGGAATAGTCCTGAGGGCCTAATCAAATGACATTCTACCAGCGTTATAAGACACCCAAAGACCACAAAAAAGTTTGTGTCAATTCAGTTGAAAATCGGGATCATTCCCACCAGTTATACTGCACAGTCCCGTTGTTGAAAATAAAACTCTTTGAAAGTGACTACTGCCTATGTTCTCCCTCTGATTTTACTGCTGAATCAATATCACTGATTAATATTATCATCCCTCTCCAGAAAGAGTCCCTTTTTTTTTTTTTTTTTTTTTTGGGGGGTGGGAAATCATCAAATAACCCCTCCCGCTCTTGGGCAGAGCGAAAGGGAGTGTCAGACTTCTACTGACTAAAAACCACCCATGTTCCTTCTTCGCCCTTCATGTCGAGGCTTCGGTATCCCTTGCGGACAACCCGCAGCCTCGACAGGCGTCGGCCCTTGCGGGCCCCTTCCATGTTGCTGACATCTCTTTGAGGCGCGCGTGGAACACGAACGCGCCGTCGACACGGCCTGTCGTCGTCATAAGACGGACGGACGGCGAGCTTACCCATCACTCACCGTCCACAGGCCCGCGTCTACGGTGGCCGGAAGCCATCACGTGGCCCCCGACGCCCGGAGCGCCTCCCGCGGCGGCAGAAAGAGTCCCTGCAGTGGGAACATTACAGACTGATGATGATGAATATTATTGTTGTATTTTATTGTTTCAATCAAACTGAACAGAGAGAAACGTAAACAACCAAACATGACTAGACATAAAAATCAAAACCACAAACAAAACGAGCCACATCTCTTTAACTGACAGATGTCCCAAAATTACAAAGACCAGTATTATACTGGTCCCAAGGCAGTCCCCACATATTTTTCTTCGTCCACTTACGCAGTCCTCATACATCTCAACGATTTAACACCCCATATTCTGTGGGTCCTGTCATTGTAATTCACGTGTCACAGATGGCCATCAGCCGGATGACGACATACAGTCCTTCCATAGCATACGTAATTTCGCTTACGAAGCTCGCCATTTAACAACCGTATATTTCACGTTTAGATAAACACATTTGGAAGTTTATAATGACACACCTTTCATTTCAGCTTAACGGCCCTCTGGAGATTTTCAACCTTTTTTTCGTTGATACATTTTACGGTCCACACCTTTCGGTAGCTTGTTTGATTAATTTTTTTATTATGAGGTCAAATGGTTTTAATTTCGAAGAGTAATGGTTATGATCAAGTTTTAACGGATTGCTATTAATATGCAGAAGAGGTTTTGTTTTTTAATTTGTTTTCGATACAATCGTGTTACCCTTTTTTATCTCACGATTTTTTATATTACTCTTTCACGAGTCCCTTGTTTTGTCTAGTGATTACAAACGCTACAGCTGAGGATGAAGAGGTCTTGGGGTCGATTTGTAGTAGGGACAAAAAATTATTTAGATTTTTTTTAAGAGGTTAATCGGAGCCTGGAAGACAAATCCTGACTCCAAACTAATTCCAATAAAGCCCCGTTAACAGTAGGCCCACCCTTTATTACTTAAAAATAAAACAAAACTGGCGATATGTGGGTGTTACAAATACGCCTCTGTATAATCCTTCGGATTTAACAAACACGGTAGTACGGTCTTAGAAACCAAGAGAGGCATTAAAATGTTAATATAAAATTAATATGAGGTTAATAGTCCTCCATATTTAATCAAACAATCAAGACAACGTCATCAACAAAACATCTAGAATTACAATTGTAATCATAGAATTATGACCCAGCAATTTGGAACTAAATTGTAACATCTTCAATGACTAGTTAAATCTAAGCAATTTGCCCGAAGTAGTCTGTAATTACTGCCGGCTCTACCGAGGACTTACTGCCGTCAAATTAGAAATCCCCCTTTCGATTCTTTGATGATAATTGTTGGTGTTTCATTGGGTAGCTTGTGTTGAGAGAGGAGGAATACGGAGAATCTCTCTTTGTGTGATTAACTTGGTTTTCATTATGAAGTTGCCATGGACTCAAAAAATTGAAGAAAAAACTTTATCAAAAATAGAATAAAACTCAACGAAGTTGGTGACATGGAAGAAGACTATAGGCTGGTATTAATCATGTCAACTTAACTTGTACCTAAGAATCACTTCCGGATTTTTGCAGTTATATCGTATACTTACAGTTATACGTATCTATACAACCAAAAAACCTTTTGCAAATATATTTGTATCAATTTTTCCTCACAGAAAAGAATAACGAAAAACATTTAATACCATTTAATCTATTAAGCTTAGCATTCAAGACAAATCCGAGATCCTGTGAAACTTGGAGAACAAACAAATCGGTCAGCTGGACGAGTTTATCTTTCTGTAACACTGGATACTCTTAGAGAAAACCTCATTCAGTACAGTAACCGACCGTAACATGTACTACGTCTAGACAATAAGATTCTTCACAAAGACTGAAATTAAATCCTTTGTCCGTTTCTATGTCTTCAGGAGTTTACAAATAGAAGTTTTTATTAAGACATTTGTTGTTGTAAATCTTGGATTTGTCTTACGATATTTTTGGTTCACATACGTTACTTTTATTTTTCCTTGGTTTTAATGATGCATTGTGTTTGTCTTTTTCTTGTTTTTATTTTAAAAAAGTATTTTTTTACATAACAACTGTGTCATTCGATACATTGTTTTCACTGTTAAATACTAGTTAGCATTATACCGCAAGCTCGTACCGACGGATTTCACGCGATAGTTCGTAAAAGAAGTGCCTCGCTACTCAGGAGAGTGAGAGATAGTCGCAACAGCATCCTGAGAACTGTAGCGGAGAGCTATAGCTCTCCAATCGTAATTTCTCTTGTTCAGAGGTCAATTGGTACTAACACTAAATAATAAGTTATTTTAATATTATGTTACTATGGATCTTTTTGTGTCCGAAATAAAAATAAAATTATTAATTATTATTATTATAACTAAACGCTACAATATTATAAGAACACAAAATTAGTCGTCCATCATCATTAAAAATTCTTTATTGCGAACATTTTCTCTTAGAACTTACTATTAGCACTGAACGGTAATGCCGTTCAGTACACAGTTTTGTTTGGAGTTCTGTTCCCTTAAATTGATAGCAGCCAAATGGATATAAAGACACCATCAACTTGAAATATGTTATAATAAGAACTGTTTACTTCCAAATATCGCGATGCTTGACCGTTACGCAATCCTATTAGAATTTAAGGCAAAATAATGTGCACAAATTCCAGTTTGTCACATTTATTGCTAAAGAAATGGTGCTTTGTTTTCTTTGATTCTTTATCCACAATTTATCAAAGATTAGACTTGATTTCTTCCTGAACGTGATCTCGAATATCAATATCAATATCTTTTTATTTTGTTCACTGAATAGGAATCAATTCATAAAAGGTCATTTGATTTTACCGGAAAACATTTTTTCCTCGTTTTGTTCTTGGTTTTGCACTTGTACATAGTTGTATTTTTTTAATTTTTAAGAAAATTGTTTGTTTCAGATATATTCTTCAACATCACACTAAGAAGAAAAACCTTGTTCTACACGGTCAACCTAATCGTACCCTGTGTTGGTATTTCGTACCTCTCAGTCTTAGTATTCTATTTACCAGCTGATTCAGGAGAGAAGATAGCATTAAGCATTTCCATACTACTATCCCAGACCATGTTCTTCTTACTGATTTCCGAAATTATACCATCTACCTCACTGGCATTACCACTTCTGGGGAAGTACCTATTGTTCACTATGTTATTGGTAGGACTATCAGTAGTCATAACTATTATAATACTGAACGTTCACTACCGAAAGCCGAGTACGCACAAGATGGCGCCATGGGTTCGAAAATTCTTCATAACGAAACTACCAAAGTTATTACTAATGAGGGTGCCAAAAGACTTGTTGAGAGACTTAGCAGCGCAGAAGATAGCTGGGAGAAGTATGAAGAATAAGAATAAGTTTAAAGATGCTCTGGCAGCTGCTGAACAAACGAATTCGAATGCATCCAGTCCTGATTCTCTTCGTCATCATCTGCCTGGAGGATGTAATGGGTTACATTCAACTACGGCTACTAACAGGTTTGTAAAAATGAATCTGTCATTGTAGTTTGTCAATGAACTCATCAGTATTCAAACTCATGTTTAGTAATGCTGCCACGTAATTAATTTCAATCCATTAATTAGCATTATTTGATCCGTGATTATTATAAATTGAATTATCAGGTCCCGCCTAGTTCAACTATCCTCTCTACTGCTACTTCGGAATGTGATGACCAAGATTTTATTCAATCAGCAATTCAAATTCAAATATTTACAATAGGTTCAGCGGTCTTGTTGGTGCTCTAGGCAGCCTTGGGGCTGGCTACAACGGTCTACCATCAGTGATGTCAGGACTTGACGATTCTTTGAGCGATGTGGCACCGAGGAAGAAGTATCCGTTTGAACTGGAGAAGGCGATCCATAACGTCATGTTTATTCAGCATCACATGCAGAGGCAGGATGAGTTTAATGCTGTGAGTATTGAAATGGATGAAACTGGATAATTCCGGTATCTTACAAACTTTTTTTTTTTTGCCAGGACTTTTCAGTGATATGATCACTTTTAACGATATGACCCATTAAGCCACCCTAAGTAAATTTTATACCTGTAATTTTTTTGATGTACATAAACAGTATTCTATTGGCCCACAGCCCCATACTCCAGCTCTAAGAAACACGATAACTAACTTATTATTATTATTTCGTTCAATATCATAGCTTCTTGTTTTCCATTCTCTAACAGGAAGATCAAGACTGGGGTTTCGTCGCCATGGTACTCGACCGTTTGTTCCTCTGGATCTTTACCATTGCCTCCATCGTTGGTACCTTTGCCATCCTATGCGAAGCACCTTCCCTATACGATGACACCAAGCCTATTGACATGATGCTGTCTTCGGTTGCCCAGCAGCAATTCTTGCCAGTTGACAGTGGGGATCCATAGGAGAAGGCTTCATTGTTTAACTGGTGAAGCTTTCATCAGGACAGTGAAGTTTTCCATCATTAAACCTGGTGGTGGTTTTAATCAGGACTATAAAGGTTTGTGTAAGGATGCGTGAAGCTTTGGAAGCTCAAGTGGTAAGGAACTTGGAGCGGTATAATCAATGGTTGTTTTGATAGAATTTCTTAAAAGTTGTTAGTAATTTAAGTAGTTACTTGATACAGCAGTACTATGTCTGCCTTCTTGGATTTTTGATATACTAACAATATTTATTTGTCAACCTTTTCGAAATTTTTGCCTATCGAAGAAAAAAAACGAATTTGCTGTTAAATACTCTCTTAGATTGTTTTTAAAATTAAGATTCATAAGAAGCTACCAAGAAGATTTTTAAACTTAAGTCTGTACTAAAACTTCTTAAATTACTGTGTCAAGTCTGTCGACAATTTCTAAAATATCTTAGTAATTAAATAAGACTTTTCTTCTAAAATATTCATTATCCTAATTAGACGTTGTAAAGCCAAAATAGGCTGTGAATTGTATCGTAATATTATAATGTAAGTAACTTAAGGTTTCAAGTAAAAAGTTAGTGTTTAAGTTGGAAGTAGGAGGAGGGTAATAAATTGTTCTTTCCCTCAGTTTGATACGGTACACTAATAAATTATTGTCTTATCTTATTTTTTCGCTTTTAGATAACATTTTTTAAGAGAAAGGAGCGGTAATTGGGGAGAAAGTTGAATCGATAGATGTTGAATAATTCAAAGGGGAAATTATATTGATTTACAATGACAATCAACGGAATGGTTCTTCTTTCATTTTTACTTCTATTAGTGAAGATTTAAATGGCATTCAAGAGTAAAACCACTTGAGAAATGAAAGAAATTGTAAGAGTTTGCCAGGAGTCACCGCGATGCAGCTTGCGTGACAAGGATATGCAAACCGCGTCGTTAGTTGCAATGTAGATTGTGAACGGGATGTAAGACACATTGCAGCTACATTCTCATACAACAAAGTGTAGTACCTTCTGCCTGTAGCCTACGATGCTTTATACAAAATAAATAGAAGCCGGACGTGTGTCATGTCTTTAATGTTGAATCTAATGTCACATCCAAAAGTACGAAACATTGTTCTAATGGTCCCATTACTGCACCCTTAGGGACACCACTAGAGAACCTCCTAAAAAGACTTTAGTAAAGTGATATAAGTAATGTAATAATAGTTTTCGTTGCCAAAGTGAAATGGGCTTAATGTTACAAAATGTTTTGGAAGTATACATTTTCTTTAACAAAACATGGCTGTGTTAGAGATAATTATTGAATATTTGTAGTAATGAGGAATTATGCTCTTCATTGTTAGGGTTAGATAGTTAATAATTGGGCATTGCATTTTTTATGATTTGTTATAGATATTATTATTTTGTTATTAGACATTATAAGGTGTTTTGATAAGTCGAGTTTTTTCTTATGCATTTTGTTTTCTTTATTATAATGAAGAAGTTGACTTCTCTTTCGTAACTCACACAATGATCTTGCTTACGAGATTTAAGGTACAGTTTCGATGTCTGGAACTGCAAAACGCCCAACAAGACCAGACACTGTTGTAGTCTATGTAACTCGAATAAAACGCTTAGGCGGTCCACCATAATGCAGGTTGCCGTTTTCATTGCGTTACATTTAATCCAGTTGCATAGCTGTGGTCTGTTATAAAGAAGTGCTACTTGTAGTTATTTTTGCTTTCGGAATTGTACCTTGACTAATTTTCAGTGTAGTGTCTATTTATTCAGGCCATCATTTGCTAACTTGTATCTTAACTCCATTTTTATTAAACTTTTCAGTATCAGAAACATAATAACAATTTCATTAATAATTATGTCTGCTTGTACTCAAAAATACACACATAATCAATATTTTATCATAATAAACTATAATAGTAACGTAGAATGCCGTTAAAGCCTTATAATATTTATTGTGACTCCTAATTTTGATATTGCACAATAATCTTTTAAAAACCACATTTGTTACCTTTGACGCTCCTGCACCAAAGATTCAAAAATGACCATTTAACATTTTCATCGTCCTACGAGCCTTTTTCCAAATTAATTGAAGTCGGCCACCACTCTGTTTACCAGTATTTTAGGTAATATTGGGAAATATGGAACCTGCCCTGGTAAGACTGGTTGTCAGACTTTCGGGCCACTGCCTGTAACGACTGTCAAAGAACTACAAATGGCAGCTGGGACCAACATGTTTACGTGCTTTCTGATGCACGAAGAAAACTCGATAAGTAATAGGTGGTCACCCTTTCACCGACCAACCTAGGTAAACGAGGCTTAACCTGACCATAGCCCGTGCGGCTGAAATTAGCTACGAGCTCCTCTTCAAATCTTTTTCTACAAGCAATTTCAATAAAAACAAAACCAATAACTAATTTTTAGACCCAACCAAAGTGGGCTCTAGTTAATTAAAATTTTATAATCACTTTCCTTCATCAAACAGTAATTTATTGTGTAATATCAAATTGGGACTATCTGCAGTGTACCACTATACCAGTTTGCCAAAATAAACAAGCCTGTGAAATTAGTCTTAAGCTCATGTAAGTTTAGTTTAACTGACTTTGTAGCTGTTAGCTTTAAAACCCGTGTTTATAATGTAAACTTTGACTTAATAAATTGGCGAAGTATGTTTTTATTTGTTTTAATTACTGTCCTTAATAGGCCCTTTACTAACAGTTTGTTTAGTACGAACCCAATTGTTACAAGAATGGATAAGAAATGAGTATTCTAAAGGAAATCTGAAAGTGGTGTCAATTACAGAATATTTTCTATGGGTCTGTAATGAGGAGGGATGAAATTCGTGTGACTAGTCGTAAAAGATGAATGGACATAAATGTTAATTATTGTCAGAAAGCTTTCTTTCTACAAGGCTGTCAGATGACTTGGTGAATTCCGTGGGTGATAGAAATATAAGACCGGGCGACTTTTGATATGAGTTAATGACTTTTGATATGATGAGTAGGATGATGGTGGTAAAATTAACATGTTATCACTACAATAAATAAATACCTTTTTTTATTCTGGCTACGTGAGTATTTTAATATCACACCTTACATCTTCGAAGGAGTTGTTCGAAAGAGATACCGCAGCCTCGGTGCAAGGCTTAAGAAGGAACCCGTCGGGGTTGCGGGTTGTTCGCAAGAGATACCGCGGCCTCGGCGCAAGGGCTAAGAAGGAACATGGTTAGTTTTTAGTCAGTAGAAGTCTGACACTCCCATTCGCTCTGCCCGAGAGTGGTGAGGGGTTATTTGATGATTTCCCATCCCAAAAATAAAAAAAAAATGGTCTAACCGAGGTATACCTTTTACAGCTTGGAATCCCCGAAGGGTTAGGGTTAGGTAGAGGCGTACCTAATACTACACCCACATTTCACCAGTTATGTTGAAGTCCCATGTAGTAGGAGGCGAGCCTATTGCCTCCAACCAGACACAAATCCAGACTCCGTGGCTGCTCCTAAGGAATTTCTTGATGGAAAAATCGAATAAAAATTTGCCCGACCCGAATCGAACCCAGGAGCTCGTGGTCAGAAGTACACTCAAGTTGTATTCTGACTATCAAGTGTGTCTAGAAAATAGCTGAAAATACACAAACAGTTTGGTATTCGATGTATGCTAATAGAAACGATACATCATGCTGAAAGCGAGGCGGAATGTATCGACGCTTTGGCGTAGCGTGGCACATGATATTACATGCAGTTCCGTTTTGTTACTGTAGTAATACTAGCATTCACCCAGCGTTTTACCCGCTGGAATGTCAGTAGTTAATTGTTTTACGGCAACGTTTCACCTGGATAACAATATACTATGTTGTAATTGTAACCCATTTTTGCTTAAATGGGATTGGGACGAATGCACGAAAACCGGTGGGGAAAAAACTATATAACACTAATTATAATCTTTATTTATATAAAACAAATTGTAGTACATCTGACGACACGGTTGGCGCAGTGGTTCAAGCATTGACTGCTGCGCTACGTGTCGCGGGTTCGATTCCCGCACGGAACAAATATTTATATGGCCTACAGATAGCTGTTTCGGATCTGTGTATTTGTGTATGTAACTTTAAATGTCTGTGAACGGAACCATGATACAGGAGATATTCCTAGTGTGGGGCAACGTTAAAAAAAATAAAAAATAAATAACAATCCCACAGAGTGGGTAGTAATAAATCTCTAGCAATCAAGTGGGTGAAGTCCTGATCTCCTTGCTAGGCTATAAAATAGCCTGTATTAAGGAGTAACAGAGAATCTCCACACGATGCCGTTGGTTGCCGGAAGACAGACGGCGCCGCCGAAGCCGGCTCAGAGAAAAGAGCTCTTGTAAGAAATTGGGGGAGGCTTTGTCCAGCACTGGGACAGTCATCATCATCAGCCATTAGACGTCAACTGCTGGACAAAGGCCTCCCCCATAGAGCGCCTTAAACACAGATATTATAATACTTTGTTAGCCTTAAAGAACGGCAGCCTGCCGTTTGCATCCACCGGTTGCCTGCGACTCTCACGATGTCGTCGGTCCACCTGGTGGGAGGGCTACCAACGCTGCGTTATGTGGTTCGTGGTCACCACTCGAGAACCTTCCTTCCCCATCGGTTGTCGGTTCTTCGAGCGATGTGGCCTGCCCATTGCCACTTCAACTTGCATATTCTGAAAGCTATGGCGGTGACCTTGGTTCTTCGGTGAATTACACAGGGCAGTACGACTAATAAAAAAATGTGTAACACAGTTCATATTTTCCAAAAAAATGATACGCAGGTGAAAAACGACTGATTGCAAAGAATACATAGTATGGATCAGTCGTTTATGCCCGGGATACACGAGGCTAGTTTTTTAAGCTAGTGTCAGTAAGAAAGGACGGTTTATTAGAAAACTTAGATTGCGTGGCACCACATAGCTCAGTCAGTGAGATTGGAAATGTAGCTCACCGCTTTGAGTAGGCACCACGGGACACACTCTTGATTCAAGGGACCAACTGTACCCGTCGGGGCTGCGGGTTGTCCCGTCGGGGTTGCGGGTTGTTCGCAAGAGATACCGCGGCCTCGACATAAAGGGCTAAGAAGGAACATAGGTGGTTTTTATTCAGTAGAAGTCTGACACTCCCTTACGCTCTGCCCAAGAGCGGGACCCCGTTATTTGATGATTTTCCACCCGCCAAAAAAAAAAGGGACCAACAGTAATACGGAAACCTACCAAAAAACAAACAAATCAATATCACATTCAACCAAACCAAACCATCCGATCTACTTCCCCGACACACGGAACTAAAAACACTAACAAATTCTGCTTCCCTCACCGAACTACAAAATTTCATCGACGTTTTTCCACTCCACTGACATTAGCCTCTGAGTTTAGGAGGTATTTACTCTTTCCTGAATTATTCATAGGGACTGACCGATCACCGCCCGATTCCGGCCCGCTCCGACTTCCCAATAAGTAATTTAGCAATTCAATTAGCTTCCAGTTTTATAAAAGTCTCCGGATTACAGCCTTTGAAGTGTTTTGAGACAGCGTTGCGTTTATCTGCTCGTAAAATTAACATTTAAGATGGAAGTGAAGAGGATGGCGGGGTGCTGCGGGTTGTTCGAAAGAGTTACCGGGTCTTCAGACACAAAGGGCTAAGAAGGAACATGGGTGATTTTTAGTCAGTAGAAGTCTGACACTCCCTTCCGCTACGTCCAGAGCGGTAGGAGAAATTTGAAAAAAAGGGGATGGCGGAGGTACTGTATGATGGTTTGTACTTTTTTAGAAGGAGTGAAAAGCAGCATGAAAAACTATTTATTTTCTGGGAATTTTTACCATCTTTGTACTCATAAACCTAACATCACGTCTGTAATCTCCGAAGGGTTGGGCAGAGGTTTACCTAATAGTACACTTACATTTCGCCAGTCGTCAAATCCCATTTAACAGAGGGCGAGCCTATTGTCATCAACCAGGCGCAGTTCCAGACTCCGTGGCTGCTACTGAGAAATTCCTGATGAAAAAACCCAATAACACTTGACTCGACTCGGGATTCGAACCCAGAGTTTCATGTTCAGTAGTCGCGCTTGCGACCACTAGACCAACGGGGTAGTCCTATTATTTGTTTTCTGCGAATGTTCTCATTTTTAACCGACTTCAAAAAAGGAGGAGGTTATATGTTCGTGTGTATGTAGTTTTTTTTTTTTTTTTTTTATGTATGTTTCCTGATTTCTCCTCCATTTGTGAACCGATTCTAAAAATTTTTTATTTGGAAGAGTATACTCTTGAGGTGGTCCCATTTAAATTTGGTGAAGATCTGATCCTGATTTTCGGAGATATACAATAGAACTCTTCAAAAATAGACGGCAAATCTGTCGTGATTGCTGCAATCGCTTGGATGTTTATTGTTTATACAACATCATGACGTAACATCACGCCTGTATGATCTGAGGGGGTACGCAGATGTGTACACCCAGATTTGGACAGTAAGATATTATGTAATGTTCCATTTATTGGGGATAAATAAAACCTATTATTTGTTTGGGAACAACTAAAAATGGAAAAATAAAAAACTTTTTTGCAAAAAATAAAACCGACTTCAAAAACACAAAAAAGTGAAAAACACAAAAAAGTGAAAAATAAACTTCACAAGAAAAAGCAGCTTCTGAAGTCGGTGGCAAAGAAAACGAAATCAAACAAACAAAATGTCACCGACTTCAGAAGCTGCTTTTTCTTGTGAAGTTTATTTTTCACTTTTTTGTGTTTTTCACTTTTTTGTGTTTTTTTCTACTCACGAGCAGGTTTATTCCGATATTATTGTTAACGATTTCAACCAGAAGTTGGTTAAATATGGTAATATTGGACAATATTGTATAAAAGTAGTTCAAGGACTGCGATAGAATAAAATTATGCTCAATTTTAACAATTCTAACTGGATTTTATATGTAATGATCTAAAATTGTAACAAAATTTGATCATGCAGAGTGCATTTTCCCATAACGACCAATTTAAAACCAAAGAAATTGAATCCTTAAAGATAACTTGTAAGATTAGTGCAGTTACACAATAGGTAGAATTAGACACCTTTAAGTCAAGTGGATAAAGGTTGTATTCGTAGTGCAAGGGTGACTTTCTAATTACTATTATTATTTAAAACAATGTCAGTTTAATTTAATACAATTTTCCAACTTCTCTTCACTGTTTCATCTCGGAGAGTGGATTGAATCCTTAATACGGTTTTGTGCTAAAATCGTCGTAATCAACATGCAAAAAAACATAAGTATTATACTAATGAGGTCACAATGGGATTGTGGCTTCGTCTCAAATAATCTGTTTAAGACCTTTTAACAGATAGCCGATTTTGCTTAGCTATTGAGGGAGAAAAATACGGTCAGGATTTAGTTGTATTATCTTTTTTACATTTTTCGGTGATTAGTAAATCTTTTGTTGGTCTAATTTTTGTTTAGTTAGGATATAAATAATTGTCTTGCTATTGGTCTAACTACTCTTATATATCTTTCTCTATCATGACAGTTTTCGTCTCTTTTTTTAAGTTTCCTGCATCCTATCAGATGAAAGAAGCTAATATTTTAGACCCTTTGCAAACCACCTAAAAAACCCTAATTATTTACAATCCCGGCCGGCTTTGGAGCAGCGTTCGAAATCTAAGCAGAAATATTTTTCAATGTCAGCCCGTCAGAGGCAGTGGTGATTAAAAACACGGCGCTCGGGCTATGTGCGCCTAGTACATGAGACTGGCTGCGTTCCAAACTGACACCGACTGTTCCATGGTTTTTGTACATTACACTCATAGCATTTTAATTCTAACAGCTTTGTTAACGGTCCACCTAATCTTGTTAGATGGAAATCGAGTTTCTTATCAGATTTGGAAGGAAAAGGAAAATGTGAGACAAGAATCCCGAATATACTTATCAAAGACGGGAAAATGGTTTAACTATAAAAGTTTTTGGAATATTTTTCCTTGTCGGGGAAACAAGAGTAGTGATTTTTCATATAAATACATAATTCTTTATTGGCAGAGCCAACCAATTTGTTCCGCCCACTTCAGGATTATTTCCTTATTTTTTTACTTTCAGATCGGAAAAATATAACCCTACGTAGTTGTAAAAGCAAATGGAGCGAGAATTTGCACCGCAGCAACCATTTTAGTGTTTGCGTGGTAGTAAGATTTTTAAAATGGCCGCCCATCGGGCCCCGGACCGCGTCTAGTGCAAACACTGAGAGTCCATTAATATCTCCTCGGAACGTGTGCAGAATCGTAAGTTGGGATCTAAGCATTTTTAAATGTACAATTGTCGAAAGAGATTGTACAGGAATCACGTAACGCATTTGTTATGGAATTTTAACCGTCAATGGGGAGAAAATGTTTTTGGGGATGCATGCAAATGATTCTATACGAGGAAGGAGTCAGAACGAAATTAATTTTAACTCTCTTCCCCGATTCGTTTCTAATGCTATCAGTATGAAATAAACCTTTCATTATAATTATGGTTAATCAGAATCTAATCTCAACCGATACCGGATATATATTTCTTTAAACTAACTGAACTAGAACTACCAAGGGATCATAGCACGCTAGCTGCAGGCGAGGTTCGATTCTATGTACTTCATTACTTGTTATTAAATTTGTCAGTCCAAGCGCAAATTAGCTGCCAAGCCACTTGGCGTTAATAAACATTGCGGATGAACCAGCAAGCTTAGAGCTTCCAATCCATGCCATTAATCCGCTAACTCCTTCAAAATTCAAGGATTAGGGGGAGACGAAGAAGGTCTTGTTACGCCGGTGGCAATTTTCCACTAGTTTCTAGACTACGATCATCTTCAAAGTTTTATCTTTGCAATGCGAGAAGTTCGGAAGACTAGCGCGAGTTTGGCGTAAATGTAATTTGACAAATCTATGTGTAATATCAGTTCTGAATAAAATATTTGCTTTGTAAAGTTTTGTTACAAATTCACAGGGCTCAAAGTTGTGGGTCAAAAGTTGTGGTTGCCTATTGTTTCTGTGATTTTGTGACCGTGACCACTCATGTTAAAATGATAACAAAGAGTATGAATATGTCACGCAGCTTCTGTATGGTGTGATTAATGCATGTTTGAATTTAATTTTGGTCATCAATTATCACTATTTTACGACACTTTTGTAACTGCAACCAACGTTTCATGTTTACTTTTTAACTGTTGTGTACGTTTACAAGTTGTTCATACAATAAAGATATCTTTACCAATATTGCCAAGGATCGCAAATTATCACACTAATATTATTAAGGTGAAAGTTCGTGAGTGTGTATGTTTGTTACTCTTTCACGCAAAAACTACTAAACGGATTTGGATAAAATTTGGTACACAGATAGTTTATAATCTGGATTAACACATAGCATAGTTTTTATCCCGATTTTATTTTCCCGTAGGATAATTATTTTCGAGTTGTAGCGGGCGAAGCCGCTGGCAACAGCTAGTACCAATATAATTTGGTAACAGTACCTACAGTAGAAATACCATCTGCAGCTTGCAGCAAAAGCTTGCTTTCTTCTTATCATTTGTTTCTTCCACTAATTTAGTTAATTAATGTTTCTATCGTTCCTGTCCTAGACACAAGATCACAGACCGCACAAATTAGTAAGTTCTCGAGTCTTTTGTTGCAAAGGTTTTATCTTAACTTAAAACACTCCAGTAAAAAGTGGACCCCAAAAACAAAATATTTTTACGATAGGAAAAATATCTTCGTTATAAAACTACTAGGAGTACATAAGCGACAACGGCTGGTCTCCAACCCACTATCGCCAACTTAGCGATAAAGTGCGAATAACTCGAGCGCCCGCCTCGCAAACTTGCTCGAGTGACAGACACGGCCGAGAATAATCTCTTAAGTTTTAGTTCATCGCCAACCATAGACTCGGCAGTGACGTATAGACGCCGTAAATTGTCAAAAGCAACTGATAAAACTCACAATTGTTGCTGTTACATGAAATATTGCTGCGATTTCAGATTAATGGGTCACAGTGAATTAGTACTTGGTATAGATTTGAGTTCCTATCTACTGCAATACTATTTTCTGCACCTTCATGACTTTCCATAGTAAAAAAAAAAAACCGACTTCAAAAACACAAAAACGAAAAACACAAAAAAGTGAAAAATAAACTTCACAAGTAAAATCAGCTTCTGAAGTCGGTGGCAAAAAAAACGAAATCAAACAGACAAAATGTCATCGACTCCAGAAGCTGGTTTTTTTTTGTGAAGTTTATTTTTCACTTTTTTGTGTTTTTGAAGTCGGTTTTTTTTTGCAAAATAGTTTTTTTTTACAATTTTTTGTTGTAATATCCAATACAAATATTTACTAAACATTTAACATTCAACCAAGAATCCTAACCCTTAACCTTCAAGATTCCCTTATTATTGTTTTCAACTCCTAACCGTTTAGGAGTAGTACCTTCCATAATCAGCTCACCTAGATAACCTGAAAGAATACAACCATATATACGTTCCCATAATATTTTACTAAAGAATTATGCTCCAACTCCTAACCGTTGAGGAGTTATACCTTCCATCATCAAATCCCTCAACATGAAGTGATGACTGCTAGATGCAAATACTATGTAGGCAAGCATACTATAAGTTGGGGGATTACATTGATGATAAAAATGCTTGGCTCAATGCTGGTCCTGCTCCACAACTATAGGGCAAATAAATCGATTACTTATCATGTGAAGTTATTGTAGAAGCTGATTCAATATCTTAATATTGTACGATTGCATTGCACATGTGTGAGTACTATGTACCATAAATCCACTTTTTACATTTAGTTTTTTAGTGACTTTGATCTAGTGGCTGAGAGAATGTCATGCTCACTCAAATGTCTCGCTGATGGTGGCGCGTGTGTCGGATCATTTAGCTCCCTTCAAAATGGTTGAGCTGAATGGTGCTGATCCATGCGTCATGTTCGTGAACGGGCGCTGTCAGTAGAGACTGGTCATCTCTTAGTTGCCATGTTATATTTTTATTGGTTTATTGTATCGTCTATTCTGGACGCTTTTAACTTGCACGTATTTTTACATCGTTCTCACATATATGTAAGATCTCAACATTCAGGCTAGCTAAAGTAGACTCACCTTTAATGGGGTACTGTTTAAAATGTTTCGATAAAATACCCCCTCACATTCTTCAACTGAATGAGACGCAATTTTAAATCCTGTATAAAAATCATGACTGTGAAGTTATTGTAAAGGCTGCAGAAGATTGTAAAAGTATGTCGCCGCGAGAGTGTCTATCTGCTGGGATCATTAGTCAATCTAATTAATAACCAGTTTATAATAATAGCTTAGTTTTTTATAATAATTGCCATCTCTGAGATATTTGTACAGTTATTACGAGATCAATATTGAAAGACAGTAGCGACAGTGCCATCTGTTAGCTTTTGTGTTAACTACTACAGAGATGGTTTGTAATTGAATGGTCTTTAACTAGAACTATAGTTAAAATTAAGATAAGCTAATTGATTATGAATATTGGGATTTTAATGATTGCTCACTTGAAATTAGGCTGTATAAGAGACGTCATTGCACATTGTTGTGAAGATGGCGGCGAATACGATTTTAATAGTCAATAACTCAATTTATAATCTGAAACCACGACTAAATCAGTTTCTTTATGTAATTATAAACTAAAAAGTCATATGATTATTTTGTAGAGCAATTTATTAGTAGAAAACCCGTTCTTTGTATTAAATCCTTTAATTAGCCGGAAATGGCGTAAGTAACATTCTGTTGTAAAAAGTAATGAACCTATTAATTAGACATTAACTTAATAACGCCTTCGCATTAATATTGGTATTGTTTTATTGTTAAATAATTATTACAATCAATTGTGAATTATTTTAGTATTGTTTATTAGTTTTAACTGATTAAGTAATTAATAACAATACTGAGTGCGTTGTACTTCCGCTAGACAGACGAGAGACGCGTGAGACGAAAGATGAACGCATATATCTCGTGTTTAGCAAAAATTGCAATATTAAGTAAATGAAAGTGGTTTTTGATGTGATTAATATTAATTAGTGCAAACGAGAATTGTAACATGATTTAAATGGAGTTTCTTAAACCCATTCGTCTCCATAGTAACAATGATTTATGTGAATGTGTCTCAACCTCTGAAAAGTTTATAAGTGCCTGTAAATGGAAATGGACTATTCTAAATAAACGTTTGATGTTTGAGTCAAGTATTGTGTGTGATTTCAACTACCCATTTACCCATCTGCCACGAAGAGGAATCTAAGGCGAAGACAATATGGCGGAGGCCATTGATATTTAAGAGCAGCGTTCCTCAAGTGGTCTTCCCGCCGTAACAAGTATCTTTGCATTGTATAGATTCAATTTCTTAATATTATATAATTGCATGGCACATGTGTGAGTACTATGTACTATAAAGCCACTTTTTACATTTAGTTACATTTTAGTGACGTTGCCCTGGCGGCTGAGAGAATGTCATGCTCACTCAAATGTCTCGCTGATGGTGGCGCGTGTGTCGGATCATTTAGTTCCCTTCAAAATGGTTGAGTTGAATGGTGCTGATCCATGCGTCATGTTCGTGAACGGGCGCTGTCAGTGGAGACTGGTCATATCTTAGTTGCCATGGTTTATATATATATATATATGTCGCCGCGAGAGTGTCTATCTGCTGGGATCATTAGGCAATCTAATTAATAACCAGCTTACAATAATAGCTTAGCTTAGTTTTTTTATAATAATTGATGAACGTGCCATCTCTGAGATATTTGTACAGTAATTATTACGGGATCGATATTGAAAGACAGCAGCGACAGTGCCATCTGTTAGCTTTTGTGTTAACTACTACAGAGATGGTTTGTAATTGAATGGTCGACGACTCGAATAATGATTTATTAAACAGAGGTCTTTAACTAGAATATAGTTAAAATTAAGATAAGCTAATTGATTATGAATATTGGGATTTTAATGATTGCTCACTTGAAATTAGGCTGTATAAGAGACGTCATTGCACATTGTTGTGAAGATGGCGGCGAATACGATTTTAATGATCAATAACTCAATTTATAATCTGAAACCACGACTAAATCAGTTTCTTTATGTAATTATAAACTAAAAAGTCATAAGATTATTTTGTAGAGCAATTTATTAGTAGAAAACCTGTTCTTTGTATTAAATCCTTTAATTAGCCGGAAATGGCGTAAGTAACATTCTGTTGTAAAAAGTAATGAACCTATTAATTAGACATTAACTTAATAACACCTTCGCATTAATATTGGTATTGTTTTATTGTTAAATAATTATTACAATCAATTGTGAACTATTTTAGTATTGTTTATTAGTTTTAACTGATTAAGTAATTAATAACAATACTGAGTACGTGGTACTTCCGCTAGACGGACTAGACAAGTAGACACGCGTGTGACGAAAGATGCACATTATCTCGCGTTTAGCAAATAATGTAAATGAAAGTGGTTTTTGATGTGATTAATATTAATTAGTGCAAACGAGAATTGTAACATGATTTAAATGGAGTTTCTTCAACCCATTCTTCTCCATAGTAACAATGATTCATGTGAATGGGTCTCAACCCCTGAAAAGTTTATAAGTGCCTGTAATTGGACTATTGTAAATAAACGTTTGGTGTTTGAGTCAAGTATTGTGTGTGATTTCAACTACCCATTTACCCATCTGCCACGAAGAGGAATCTAAGGCGAAGACAATATGGCGGAGGCCATTGATATTTAGGAGCAGCGTTCCTCAAGTGGTTTTCCCGCCGTAACATATATATATTTTTTTTAATTTGTTTATTATATCTTTTTACTCCGGACGCTCTTAACTTGCACGTCTTGCTACATAGTTCTCACATATTATACCATCTCAACATGAATGATGTAATGTACCAAGATTTTTTGTAAAAATATTCTGGTTTAAAAGAGTGTCCATGGAGTTTCTTGCCCGTTCTTCTCCATAGTGATCTACGTTAGGGAATGGGCAACTACAGTACTTTCACAAGTTATTATGCCTTGTGACTGTGACTGTAGCTTAGGAGTGCAATGCGTCGTCCCGGGGGTTGCTGCGTCGAGTTGCACGTCGCCGGATGTCTGCGGCGGCGAGTGCTGTGGGTGCGGGGTTGCGCGGCGGCGCGTGCCGTGGCGATGGGTGCGCGGGTTGCGCGTTGCGGCGTGCATTCGTTGTTCCGTGATTTGGAGTCTCGTGCATTCGTTGTTGCGGTGTGCGTCGCTGCGTGCTTTCGTGCTCGCAGTGTTCGTTGTTGCGGGCATTCGGCGGCGTGTGGCTCGGCGTGGTGGCTTTCGGGATGACGTATTGCACTCGTAGTTTAGTTTTGTTTTATGAATTGTTCTTCTGACATTCAAAAATGCCTGTAATGGTTTAATTGAAATAAATGCTTTGAGTTTGAGTTTGGCTTAAAAACCTTTAGAAAAAGCACGAAACACGTGATACATGCCTATACAATTTGTGGGTTGCCCTCAATTTCTCTGGTGATGCCATAATCAGATCCTGATTTTCTTATCATAGTACCACCCTTGGGATATCTCCTTTTCAACAAAAAAAGATTTTTTATATCGGTTCAGGCGCCTCCGAGTAATCGGTGAATATACATAAAAAAAAGATTGAGAACCTCCTTTTTTAAAGTCGGTTAATGAGATTTACCTTCTATCATAAGGGCAACCTAATACCCTGAAAGAATACAACTATCACTTTATCATAAGTACGCATAGTTTGGAAAGAATTTTCTATCAACTCCTAACCATTGAGGAGTTGTACCTTCCATCATCATCAGTGAATCCACATGATATTGTGATGAACACACGCAAATACTTGAACAGGTTTAGAAAATATATGGAAAACGTCATAAGTGCCTATAAAGTTTGAGGGTTGCCCTCGATTTCCCTGGGATCCCATCATCAGATCCTGACTTGGTGACAATGGGACCACCTCGGGTCAACCTAATACCCTGAAAGAATACAATTATCGCTCCATAAGTGAGTATAAATAAAAAAGAATTTTCTTTCAACTCCTAACCGTTGAGGAGTTGTACCTTCCATCATCATCAGCGAATTCACAGGATATTATGATGGTCAGACGCAAATACTTAAACAGCTTTAAAAATATATGAAAAACATCGTATGTGCCTATAAAATTTGAGGGTTGCCCTCGATTTCCCTGGGACCCCATCATCAGATCCTGATTTGGTGACAATGGAACCACCTCGGAAGTATACCCATTCGAACACAAAAAGAATTTTGAAAATCGGTTCATTAATGACGGAGATATGCGATAACAAACATACAAAAAAAAAACTGACGAATTGATAACCTCCTCCTTTTCGGAAGTCTGTTAAAAACTAGTTTATTCCTCCAGCTTTGCAAGTGAAGGCCGGGCATTGTCCTAAAAGGAATATCCGACATAAAAGTATCCTAACTATTTATTGTTAACAGTTTTGGCGGAGAATGCAATTAGTAAACAAACTTGGGAAGCCACGGCGGAGGCCTATGCCCAGTAGTGGGACAGCGTTGGTTGACATAAAAAAATAAATGATGTATGTCCTCTAAACTCGATCATGGTGATTTAACCTTGTGCCGGGATTTTGCCAAAATCGTTTAAACCGGTGTGGGTTATGCTTAATAGTGCAAACAGACAAATTACTTTCGTATTTTTAATAATTGGGATATGTTTTGATTTTTCAATCTTTTTGTGACACTATTAAGCCCCAGGAGGTTTTTTGAGTCGCAACACTAGTCGCAATGTATCTTAAATTGCGTATATTCGTACATAAACCTCTATAAAGTAAGAGCAAGCAATTAGTCTACTATTAATGTACGATGCGGTAGGCCTCCTCCAAACCATACTATTTGTCTAAGAAGCCCTGAAACGCCACGATGTATGTGCACCACCCACCCTTAAGTAATCGTAAGGTGGTTCATTAAGGGTAATCGATCTTTGAGTACGGGATCATGGTCTTATGTAATGACTGCGGGTAAATTGGATCAGGAAGATTTTGTAATAATCTACAGTAATTTTACTAACAGCAGCAACTCAAGCGAATAAAGATGACTGTTACTCGTATTTTGTCAAACTTTACAACATTGTAATTATAACCATGATGCATTTCAGAAAGTATAATAACTGTGACAGTACCGTAATTTGGTTAGAAAGCAAATTTTTTCTGCTCATCTTGTGATCGCAACTCAGGATAATCATACCACGACACTTCAAGTTCAAGTACCAGGCAAATATAAAAGCCAGGAGCTTACAGACCACCAGTCCAATTAGCCGTACAGTTTCTATGTTCAAACATCGAAGGGCAAAAATTATAACGGATTAACTAGGGACCGGTGGCGTCGCAAACATGGCAACCACATCTGCAATTCAATTAAATTCCAAGTTAAATTGCTTCTAGCTTTGTAGTGGCAACGTTGAATTATTTGCCAGCTGTTATAAACTGCCCATAAACCATATTAAACGACAGATTTATTTATGCATAAATTCCTCGGTTCAGTTCCGAATTGTGTATTTATTTTGTGATAGTTCCTTACCCGGTTCCCCCCCGGAGTGTTCGACTCAATAATCTGGTATTAAGTGTTATTTGTTGGTGATTAATTATTGTTTATTACTTCTTTTACGTTTAATGAAAATAAGTGTTTACCTACAGTTGTTGTTTTAAGTTATATTTCCAAATTTATAAAAAAAAAATGTAATAATCTAATATAGCATTGATCTAATCTTATCAATACTTAATAAAGTATCCAGAACGTTAATTAATACAATGAATGCTAAACGTCAAACAATCTCATTACTCCGACACGGGGCATGTTTACAAGATCTTCTCATAACCACAATAACAAACCCAAGTCTTGTGCGCCAGAAACCAAGATCAAATCCCAGGACTAATAAATATGCCAATGATTTGCCATCCAATTCGGCCGACTATAAAATCTTTCCGATGGGAGCTGTGCATTAGCATACAACCCGAACAACTTAGACCTTGCCTTGCTGAACTCAACTGCTTAGGAAAAACGCTCCTTATCTCTTCAGAATTCTTGAGCTTCTGGTACATTTTTCCCAGCAATGTAGAATTTGTCAAGGTTATTCCTGAGGTTGAATAGGAACAATCCCTCAAAAGAGCTCACCTCTTTCAATGAAACTTGTGAGGCAAAGTTTGTCTTAACTCCTCTTAATTTATGCGTTTCGCGTTTAATTTTGTTCGGGGTCCGGACGGGACGAATTTGATTTTCAATAGAAGACAATGCGGCGTCCTGTATAAACGGACGACGGATAGTTTACTTTCGAGCTGTTGTCGCACGAGTACTTTGTTTAATTAAATTGTATTGGATAAATCCCTTTTTCACAAGGCGTATGGGGGCAATCACTCTATTGATCCCTCTTTCTCATCATTCACTCTCTCTGCCTATGTTTTTTCTGTTCAATCGATAAAATTGAAAATCGTTATCAAAAATGACCTCATCATATTCTGTCTATTTTTTTTCTAACTATTATTTTAAGAGTCTCTTTGCCTAAATGCAGCTAACTACCAGTCATTTACAACTAACAACTGCCTGACTAACCTTCACAACCGCAATAATATTTGTCTTGAACCAGAGTTTCATAGTAAGTATAACATTTATCATTCATTCTTCCTCATTTTAAATAGTACATTTATCATGAACATCCAAACTTTCTCTCTCGTCATGCACCCCAGCGCCGGTATCGCAAGCTACGGAAACCTCGTTTGATCCGTTTCAGTCGCTGGTAAAATTCTACAACTTTGAGGAAGGCGATTACAAACAGCTGATACTATTGACGATTCTCTTTCAGTTGAATCTTGAAGTTTGTGTAACGGACTTTTATTTTGTACGTAACTTTGTTCTATTTTAAACTGATATAACTTTTTATTAGTAAGCATTAGTCATGATGCGTGACGGTAATTAAAAATAGAGGATTGATCTCTGTATATTGTAGTTGATAAAGATTAAGTCCAATAGCGGATTTCTGCAAGTTGATGATGATCATTTTTCTTTTTCTACCATAACTTACTGATAGATAAGCGCTAAGCCTAGGAGCATTAAATCTGGTTCTTTTTTTAAGAAATTCAGCACTAAGAAAGAGTTTTTCATTAATTCCCAAAAGGTTTTGATAACCCTCCTTATTGGCTTCACCGCAGTCGGGTAAAAAAATATTTAAATTGACATTTTTTGATACTCATCCCCGTAAGGTTCCTGAGAAATAGCCAATGGGAATTTATCTTTGTTATCAAGATTTAGTGATGATGATTGTAGTAACAATACCCACGTACCCGTCGTGCATAAAACATTACAACGAGTGAACATAGTAAACCACAAGCCTATCCGCCTCAAATAAACAAAACTGTTGGAATCCGTTCAGCTATTTGGAACAGGAATAAAAATACAAAACTTTGGATTAGACGGATCAATTCAATGTGGAAAATACTGCAGTGAATTTTATTCGGATGTATGTAGATGGTTTTTCGAAGTGTGTTGAAAATTGAAACTGCTCCACGGATCCCATTTTCGCTGTCCTACTTCGAGGACAGTGAAACCAATTAAGACGATGGACACGGAGGTCTGAGGCCGGCTGCATCCGGTTAAACTGAAAGCTGACCCTAACATAGTTGGAAAAAGCTAGGCAGATGACGATGACATACTAGGTCTGAGACAACACATTTTCTGTCTGTTGTTGAAAGACAAATAGTTTTTCAGTAAATTCATCAGATATTATATAGATTAGACTATTACCTACGGGAGAGCCTTTCCACGGGTGTGCACACTATTATAACTTTTTACCATGATCTGGCAACGACTGTTCACGTGTGTTGCGCCTCCAACTGCTTATGATATTTCACACAAATGAAAGATGATAAGAAACAAGTGAAAAACGCGCGTGTCTCTTGATGCAAGTCACCGTTGTAAGGCACATCGACTGAGGACAGAAACGAGACTTACAGACACTCTTGATTCAGTTCCAAAACAACTAAAACAACTGTTTTTACATTATAGGTATTCATAATACTAGTATTTATTTTTATATTTTGTTCTAAATTCTAATTAAAATTTTCCTGTTAGTCTTTTCTACACACTGTGTCTATATTTCTTATCCAACTTTTCTCTCGCAGGTCTGCTGAAAGAAATTTCTTATGAAATAAGCAGTACCTTTGTGCTCTTTTATTTTTTTATGTTTTTCCTTTTTTTGTATTTTGTGTGTACATAAATAAATAAATAAAACCTTTAAGAAATCCACCTTCTTAAAAAACCCTGAACCTACAAACAATTTTAAATAAATAATAACGCTATGTACTTAACAAAATATTCATTGCGCAGCCGTGCCCGAAAATGTCGCCCAACAACAATATATCAAGCAGGCAAAGTTGCGAGCTCCTCGACTATTTCTTTGATGTGAACGCACCAGGCATTTTCAGAATGCCCTGAATTTTAGAGCAAATTATGTTGGAATAGTTGCTTTAGCTACTATTATTGTCTTGAGTCTTGACGTGGTTTGGAACGCTATAAAGAAGGGTGGCCACATGATCTTGGTGGACTGGAGAGTCTGCTCATGGAAAATAAAAAAATAAATTAAATTCTGAAGGTTCTTGTACTTAGGAAGGTACCCGTCTTTCCAAGGGCACGTTTTTTACTGAGTTGTGGAGCGCAGGTAGGTGGTCTCTCCATGCAAAATATTTTTACTAACTACATTTGGTTAGACTGGAAGCCGGCAGATGATCCTGGACGTAGTCTACCATTCTCAAACTCAAAGCAATTATTTCAATAACCCTTTTTTTTTTAAAGAAAGCGACATAATAACTTGTGAAAGTACTGTAGTTACCTATTCTAAAGAGCAGATGCTTTCTTGCTTCCACAGAGAAGAAGGAGCAAGAAACTTCATGGACATTCTTTAAAATAAAATTTTCCTCAACTACAACATCAAAGTTGAATAATAATAACGTCAATCGTCACAAATCATATGTCAAGCGTAAATAATCCAATCGGATTACGGGAAATGTAAAAAAGATAGAAAACTGTTTTTCCCGGAACATTCACACAACACACACTCCATTGAATCTGTTCGGAGACTTTTTTTTACTTTTTTCCACAATCTTTTGCTAAAAGGGCCGAGGAATTTAAGTTATATGACTAATTCCTTAGTCGCGTATGCGACTGCTGAGCATGAGGTCCTAGGTTCGAATCCCGGGTCAGGCAAAGTGTCATTGATTTGGTCCATCAGGAATTTCTCAGTAGCAGCCAGGGAGACTGAATTTCTGCCCGGATGATGGCAATAGGCTAGTTCACTATTAATAATTGGCGGTGTACTGTGAATGTGTGTGTACTGTTAGGTACACCTCTGCCTAACCCTTCGAGGATTACAGGCGTGATGGTATTTTTGTCTTTTTACTTTATTCTGTAACTAGCTTGTGCCTGCTTCGCCCGCGTGGAATTCGATAATTGTACCACGGGATCATACTACCGAGATTAGAAGTCTCCTATGTGTTAATACAGGCTATAAACTATTTGTGTTCTACATTTCATTCACATCCGTTCAGTAGTTTTTGCGTGAAAGAGTAACAAATATCAATCCATCCATCCATACATACATTCCCACAAACTTTCGCATTTATAATATTAGTAGGATAAGCGAATAGTTGTACCAGTCTCGTCTTCCGCATATTCACAGACACCCGATTTGCAAGCAAGACCTATTGTTGCCTGTCCCTACCTTACCTTATCATTAAGGAAAAGTGACGCATGTGAATTTAGCCCTTTATCTTTTATGATTATCATGTGTGTGGAGCAATTATCCCTAAAGGTGTAAACAGCCCTTTAGGTCCCGCTAATGTAATTTCTCAAATTGGGGTACCGGTAAGGTACTGCCGTGCGATTTCACTAAAGCCAGAACAACAACCGCACAACTGTATATTTTTAGCACTTCTTCTTAGCATGTAGATAGCGATCTAAGTAGTGTCGGGTCAGATAGAACCGAACTACTAATTTGTCGCTTTCGATAGCGTCACCTATTTCGATAGCGTTCCTGTAGTGAACAAACAAACTACAAGACTCAAAGAACAGATTTTTATTTTTGTTCTGTTATAATTTCAACTTTACTTTGGGCTCAGCGTCGAGAACACAATACGAATATTTCGGCATTATTTTAGGTTTGGCTTAATCTACATTAATATATAAAGAGGAAAGATTTGTTTGCTTGTTTGTAACGAATAGGCTCCGAAACTACTGGGCGGATTTCAAAAATTCTTTCACCGTTGGGAAGCTAGAATATCCGAGGGTGACATAGGCTTTTTATCCCTGTATTCCCACGGGAACGGGAACTACGCGGGTGAAACCGCGTGACGTCCGCTAGTATTGGATAAACGAGCAGTACGCACGACCAATGCACGGCAAGATCAATGCAGACACGGTCAATGTGACGACACTTGGAGGAGGCCTAAGTCCAGCAGTGGACGTCTTTCGGCTGAAATGATCAGCAGTAATATACCAGGACTGCATAAAACCCAAGTGCTACACACATTCCCCTATCACGGCCAACGTGACGTAATCACACGATATTCGTATTCATACCGTCTCCGCCCGAAATGACGACAGAGTCCTTCGATTAGAAAACCGATTCACTGCCTGTTTCATATTAAGCACACGTAAAATTCCTTTTATAAGGACACAATCGGAACACATGGTCTGAATGGGTCTCTTGGGCAGGTTTGACATTCTAATTTCTATGGATAACTTGACTTTCAGAAGGTGAAGAAATTGCTTTGAAATTCACATTAAAGGCAAGAATTTGAATACATTTTTCAGTGGTACTTGTAATATCTAATTTTTAGGGTTCTCTACTTCAGTCGGCAAAAACTGAAACCTTATAGGATCACTTTGTTGTGTCCGTCTGTCATGAATGAATGGAGGTTAAATGAATGAATGACTAGAGGTCAAGCTGAAATTTTTATCACATACACAGGTCTGCTACCCCTTTATTTGGAGTGTGGTAAATCATCATCAAATGACTCCGTCCGCTCTGGGCGGAGCGGTAGGGAGCGTCAGACTTCTACACACTAAAAACCACCCATGTTCCCATTTAGCCCTTTGTGTCTGAGGTCACGGTATCTCTTTCGAAGAACCTGCAGCCCCGAAGGTCTGCTATCCCTTGAAGCCATAAAAAACTTGTAAGTCAAGCGATCCATAGCTATAAAGTACTTAACGTTGACCTGTAAAAATTCGGCAAGAAGTAATATCTTACAGCACATGTAAAGGGAAAAATCCCCCTAGGCCCAGAGCGCAGTCTGGTTCTAGAACATGACTCTTTCATTTTACATGAACATGTTCTTCATAATATATCACCGTTTTGAGAGCAGTAGTAATGAACTAAATAACACAAAAAATATAGTTCCTTCTTACATTGATTCGACCCCCGATCAAGATATTCGAGTCCTCCACAATTAGACAATTACTAATCCACCGTATGTCATCATCTGCCTAGCCTTTTCCCAACTATGTTGGGGTCGGCTTCCATTCTAACCGGATGCAGCTGAATACCCGTATTTTACATGGAGCGACTGCCTATCTAACCTCCACAACCCAGTCAATACTAGGTAATACGATACTCTTTGGTAAGACTGGATGTTAGAATTTCAGGTTACTGACTACTTGTAACGACTGCCAAAGATCTATAAATGGCAGCCGGGATCAACAGCTTAACGTGCTTTCCGAGGTACGGAGGAAACTCGGTATGTCGGGCAGTCACCCATCCACAGACCGACCTAGGCAAGCACAGCTTTACCTAAAGATCGACCCGAGTGGCAGTTCTTATTAAGCCACGAGCTCTTCTTTGATCCACCGTATGTATGACGTCCCAAAAACCTTCATTAACCGTATATCTACGTAAATTTCGATTCGCTATGACGTAAGAACCTCCCTAGTTTTAATCCGACAATTTATATTTTCTTCATTATAAACAGTTTGCCTAGAGCGGTTTCATAAAGGGCATGTAGCGATGTCTCCCTTTGTGCCACAAGCGTTCAGTTATTACGGTTCGTTTACCGGTTTTTACCGCCTTTTACCGGTTTTGTGTACGTCAATGACGATATTGTTTTAGTGTTATATATTGTTTGTTGGTTGAGTTTATTAGGGTAGTAATATTTTTTGGATGTAAAAATTCCGGCCAAGTGCGAGTCGGACTCGCGCATGGTGGATTCCGTACCATCGTATTTATAGCCCTCTTTAATTTTAAATTTATTTCTATTATTTGTTATAGATATGGGTAAACAGATGGACGGACAGCGGAGGCTTAGTAATTGGGTCCCCGTTGGTTTCCCATCGAGTACAGAAACTTAGCATACGCAAACGAACATAATTATTTCGATGAATAAAAAAAATATCTTAGTTATTTGCATACTTATTACTTTTATCAATGAGAATACTTCCTACACAAAATTATTGAAGTTCAGTAAAACCGTAACAAACCAATAACTGTCCGGCTAGGTAATATCTAAATGTATGAATGGAGGTCTGCTTCATGTCCGTTTCGATTTGCCAACCTATCCAAAAGGTATTTAAACCCCAAAACACTATTGGTTTACGATTACGACTGAAACTTAAATACTTCGAACTAACAACAAGCAACCCAGGTACCAGGAAAACATACACCCACAGTAGCCCACACATACTTATTTTCAGCGGAGAGCAACCGCCCCTAATCAGCCGGGGGCTATGCCAAGCAATGACGTCTAGCGTTATCAGGAGTAACTAATGAACTCAATGTATAAAGAATAAGGTATCGATTGTGGTACGTAAGTAGAGGGAACGATATTTTTATTTTAGGGAAAAAATATGGTGGAAGGCAGCGTAGTGACAACATTTTACATGCATGAATGCTTGATTTTTGTAATAAGAAAACAAAAAAAGTTGTACAAAGTATGTTTCATTCGATCCTTGTAACAGTTTTGCTCTATGTAGGGTATATCAAGGTATTTAGCGGCATCTGTGATAGATATGTTTAGACTAGATGCCTGCATCAACATAGTTTGAAAAAGATTAGGTAATGCTGACCAACCTTGTAGATATTACCCTATCGCTAACTGGTTTATGGAGGTCAGATAGGCAGCTCCATGTAAAATACTGGTATTCAGCTGCATTCCGACCCCTACGAACCTTGTCAGCAGAAGTTGATAATGTTCGAAGAAAAACCAAAAATATGACGTAGGGGCTTTACATGTTAAACTCTCTTTCTCTCTATTTTCTCTTTTTCAACCTTTCACCACCCAATGCTGAGTGTAGGTCTCTTCTAATGCACGCCATTGTTGGAGTGGCTGGAAAAGACTGGATGCGAAAGGCGCAAAACTAGAAAGAATGGCGGGCATTAGAAGACACCTACACTCAATTATAAACTACCATAGTCCAAATCATCACCTGCCTAGCCTTTTCGCAACTATGTTAGGGTCGACTTCCAGTCTAACCGGATCCAGTTGAATACCAGTATTTTACAAGGAGCGACTGCCTATCTGACCTCCACAACCCAGTTAATACTAGGTAATACGATACCTCTTTGGTAAGACTGGATGTCCGAATTTCAGGTCACTGACTACCTGTAACGACTGCCAAAGATCTATATGGCAGCCGGGACCAACAGCTTAACGTGCTTTCCGAGGCACGGAGGAAACTCGGTATTTCGGGCGGTCACCCATCCACAGACCGACCTAGGCAAGCACAGCTATACCTAAAGATCGACCCGACTGGCAGTTCTTATTAAGCCACGAGCTACCATAACCATAATACTGAAACTACCATAGTCCAAATATGTACCAAAAAGTCTCCCAAAAGAACAGCTCTCCAATACGTCCACCAATCTCCCAAACGAATAGCACGATTACTATAAGTTACGACGTCACTAACTTCTCGATGCGTCATACAAAGAGTGCCGGACAAATCCTGCTATCAATTTTATGAGCTACCATCAGCCTCCAGTCAGGTTTGGAGCCTACTACGGTGTAGTGGTGACTTTAAAATGTCACCATTTATTGAAGTGTTTTTATTTAAATCAGTCGGGTATTACCACTACATCGTTTTGACGCGGTATGGCGTTGCTGTCAGCTAGGGAATTGTATTACATTTTGAAATTACTAAAATATTTGTCAAGCGCGGAAAACAGGTGATTTCCAAATTAAGTTTATTTGCTATCATAATTAGGACATTTTTAACATTTTTTTTTTTTTAAAGCACGTTAAGCTGTTGGTCCCGGCTGCCATATAAAGATCTTTGGCAGTCGTTACAGGTAGTCAGTGACCTGAATTCTGACATCCAGTCTTACCAAAGAGTATCGTATTACCTAGTATTAACTGGGTTGTGGAGGTCAGATAGGCAGTCGCTCCATGTAATATACTGGTATTCAGCTGCATCCGGTTAGACTTGAAGCCGACCCCCCATACCTGGGAAAAGGCTAGGCAAATGATGATAATTAATAAGTATCAAAAGCCAGAAGGCCTAGACAAAGTGGTTGGGAACGCTGATGGACTAGTCGACAATGCTTGAAATTACCAAGAAGCTACCGAAAAACCAATCGATTTTCAAGTCATAGAAGCGCAAAACACTTTGAAAGACATTGTCTTATCTTACTTAAAAAGACAAGAAGAAGCGAGAAGTGATCGAGTTTCCATAGTATACCAAAACCGTTTGAAACTATATGCCGCACTATTCATCTTTAGCGCGTCGACTTGAGTCTAGATTTATGTCTACATCTAAACAACAGCCCCTAAGGCAGTGATTAATAGTAATATCTTTATTTTATGACAATATGTTGGTAGTATGGCGTTTTATGTCCACTTAGTAATGTTCGAAGTCAATCTTCTGTAAAATCGTTTTTTGGGATCGTTTCAGTTGGATGTCAATAGGCTTTTCTTTGCATAGAATAGTTTTTATTGGTGTTACTGAAGTTTGTGATGATATTTTTTTGATTTCAAATGCACAAGAGACTTTCATTCTTCTTGTCAAAATGTTTGAGACTTTCATCACCTACCTAGCCTTTTCCCAACTATGTATGTTGAGACCGACATTCCCATAGGTCGGCGATCGATTGTTACTTAATCAAAATTGTCCATCAGTTTGTTCAGTGGCTTATCTTTCCACCACGACACTAATAAAGATGTAATGATTTTAACCTCCCCCGAAGAGAAGATGTGATAATTTTAACCGGCCTTGGATCACCTACTTAGTCTAGATAGAAACTACTCTTATATATTTCAATACTTTGTAAATGCTCCTAGCAACAGCTCAGAACAATAATTATTTCTACGTTATTACTCAAAGCTATTGTCTACTGACCTCTAAACAAATCTGATACCCTGGTAGACATCTTAATTGCACCTCAACTGTCAAACAACACAAAAGCTTTTCAGATCTAAGATTAATTTGTTAAGTTAACAATAGTGGGGGCTGCTAGTCTCACTAATAGTATAGTCAATTAAGCTCCCTTCATCATACAACAGAATTATCAGAAGTTTTACATACTAAGGTACTTGTAATCTTAAGCTACGCAACATTTAAGATGAAGTAAATAAAATTCAAGTATTACTCATCTCATGATAACATAAATCATCATCATCATACACAGCCCGACTTCAGCCACTGCTGGATAAAAGCCTCTCTTTGCTTGTGCCAAGCTCGATAACATATTAGTTCATTTATATTACCGAAATGTAAGAAGAATTTTATCCAATAGCAATAGTTTTACTCTTTCGAAACCTAATCTGTGTAATGACACAAGACCTAAAGATCTATCTTCATACAAGTACGTTTCAAAGAGAGGGCATTCAGCAAAGTTGTCAACTCAATAAATAAAGTTTTGAAGTATTTTTCTAATCCACGAAAAATGTAATCAGGTTATTGTTTCGTTGCTATATGACATCGTTTTTCTCCTTGGCGTTTAGATGGCTTCAATAAATATATTTCGCCCAATATTAAGTCATGCGAACGCTCGCTGATGCAGTTATAAAATCGTCAAGTGCGCAAGTGTGTCAGAGCATGCAGCGCAAGATGGAGGACCTGGGAATACCTTGTACTAACAACGTCAGTAAAAACACAATCTAGGAACGATGAAGTCACCTCTAACCTTTTGAATCTTAGCAGGCCCTGCACAAAGTGGGTCTTCTGTATTCCTTCATGATTATCTTAACTATTACTTTGGAGTGATTTTAGTTCGGAACAGTGCCTTAATGACTTGCTAAGTTCGGCACGTAAGGCCGGACGCTGGCTAGCCTAACAAGTGCTTAAGATTAATGTGTACTCACGCACGAGTAGTAACTCCACAACAAAGTCTATAAACAAACAAACAGGGTGAGTGTTTAACACGGGACTGGTGTACACTAATACAGCGAACAATTAGATAGATTTTAAAAATAAAACAGAATATGTTAAGTAGTTGTAGTTAGTATTCATTGTGGTTGGTAGTGTGGCGACAGCGACATCTATCGCAACACATGCAAACTAAATTAGCAAATCCTACATCGCGCTATCAACTTTATCCGCGACATTAGCGTATATAGAAAATCCCGACTTACATATGTCGGCCAGTTAGCCCACCAGACACAACACCCGTCTAGTCGGAGGATCCTCCCTTTTCTATCAGGGATGAGGAACTTTACACCCTGTTCCTCTTACCCCTAAAGTAGTTTAAATTTTTAAGTTAATGTACTACTCCTTCTAAGCTTTGAAGCTCTCTCTTTCAAAATAAAAGGCCTTCAAAATAAAATCGTAGACTTTTAATCAAATAACTTGTGACAGTAAGTCTTGATAATTTTCTTCTTCGGTTAATAATCACCGAAACAATAACTATCTATGAAAGCTTTTTAAGATGATTAAATACTTAATAGCTTTTTCGGGTACCTATTCAAAATCTCTGGAAGTTTCAGTTGTATCTAAATTAAAGTAAAAGATCTCACCAGGATATCTCTTTAAATACCACAAACTTCTTCAAAGACTCGAATCAAAACTACACTTAGAAGATTTCAGTCTAATTTCAATTATTCTAGATCAACTATCATCCAAAACCGATTCAGGCAACAGTTTAAACTGAAATCTAAACGAATCTCAAACTGCTATTTCTAACTTACAATCCAAAGTAACTCTTAAGTCGCACTTAGAACTTGTCCACATGCGTCAACTGAAACAGAAATGCAAATAAGTCGACATCAGGCGAGCTTGAAACTTATGTCACTCGCTCTTGTCGTGTGAACGAGTCTTCAAACTTGTCCTACCTGACAAATGGTGGGTGCTTGCTCTGCATTTTTCTTGTGTCATAAAAATATGTAAAGGTGTTGGTAATCATGAGCTTTTTGCGTTGTTACAATGGGAGGTCATGAATTTAAGAGGTGTTTTTTCACGATAAGAAAACTTGAAAGGTTAACGTTTGACGTTGTATGGACATGTGATGAGGAAGATTGAAAAGCGTGTGAGTCATGAAATAAATAAAGATTAAGTAAACGATGGATGGATTTTGTAAGAAAATACAAGAAAATTATTTGATCGTAACTTTAAAGCAGTAACAATTTTTACACCATTAAAAACGTACTTCGTGGGTGGCGTAGTACTCGTAACCGGTGTGCGTGTATGATCAGATGTATGAATGTGGACGAGGCAAAAGGAGTACGTAAAGATCGGAGCAGGTGGCGTTCTGTGGTTTCTGCCTACTCCCATGGGAAAAGGACGTGAGTTTGTGTATATATTGGTGGTGTCTATCTGGCTGTATTCAATTGGTTGAGCTTACCTACCCATATTTGTAAAATATTAACTCACAGTCATCATTTGCACGGCCTTTTCCCTACTTTGTTAGGGTTGGCTTTCCGTCTAACCGTATGCAGCTGAATACCAGTATTTTACACAGAGCGCTGCCTATCTGACCTCCACAACCCAGTTATTATTGGATGTTTCAGTGACTAAGGGGTAAAACCGGTTGTCAGACTTTGTGGCCACTGACTACCTGTAACGATTGTCAAAGATCTTCAAATGACAGCTGGGACCAACTGGAAGACCAAGAAAAGACCAATTGGAGTAAATTCGGAATGAAATGTGGTCACCCATCCACAGACCGACCTTAACAAGCGCATCTTAACCTTAAATATCGACCCGTGCAGCTGTTATTATTTAGCCTCGATCAATCGAAATAAGAGGAAAAATACGTGTAGCTGTTAGCGTGTGTTTACATCTGAATGCATCTCATATTATGAAGTTTCTTGTTGTTCGTTATACTCGTATCTCCGACACTCGCAAAGTCCACTGAACTCAAAAGTTTTCTTGTTAAGGCCCGACGACTGCCAGAGTGGACTTTTAACAGGACCTCCGCCTTATCATGGTAGCCTAGTACCTCTGAAAAGTGTTAATGGAGATTTTATATGTTTAAAGTAAAGTAAAAAAGTTTTGATATAAAAATTAAAACCGACTAAGGTTATGAAAGTTCGTAGAGGTCTGAAAATAAAGTTTGCTTCATTTTGTATTTATGAAATTGGTAATTTATCTATTTGAACTGAGGAGCTCGTGGCTAGAAATGAATAGCCACTCAGATCAATCTTCAGGTTAAGCCGCGCTTGCCTAGGTTGTTCTGTGGATGGGTGAACACCCATTACATACCTAATGAGTTTCCTCCCGTCGTTCGCCAGCCGTTGGTCCCGGCTGCCATTAGTAGATCTTTTACGGTAATTTTTCAGATAGTTAGTGGCTTGAAAGTCTGACAACCAGTCTAGCCAAAGAGTATTTGTATATAACCCAGTACTAACTGGGTTGTGGAGGTCAGACAGGCAGTCGCTCCATGTAAAATACTGGTGTTCAGCTGCATCCGGCTAGACGGGAAGCCGACCTCAACGTAGTAGGGAAAAGGCTAGGCAGATGATGGTGATTTATTTGAACTGAATAGTGAACACTGAATAGTGTGTCTCGGTGTTTGGACGTATTTTCTTGTTCTTCGGCGGAATCCCAGAGAGTGACACTTAGTATGTTGTCCACTGTGTAACTTGTATTTCTACCCAGACCCGTTACTTGGGACTGGACTATTACTAATTTATGACTACTTTTGTTAGCTTGGGTCTTACCTATTAAAACAAATGTTTGTGTTAATGAGTAAATAAATAATAATAATAACTTTAAGGTCACTTGGTGTAGAAAGTGTTTTCAAACAATCGTTTAATGAGCACTAGACTACAAAGCAAAGCCGAGAAAACGAACCCTTTAAAATAGAAATCTAATTTGCATATCGGCTGCCATGACAACTTCGCCTTATACCAAAAAATAATCACAATAAAAGCAAAAATCCATCAGCGTAGTTGCATCGGTTCGTCGTCGGCCGTCACAATCCAAGGCGATTATAGAGATTTCCACTTTGCGCGAAACTTGAAAATCTCAACAAAAACCCGTAGCGGTGTTATCTTCCCTACATCTCGAATTGTTTTCGCTCGAGGCTTATCTACGTCCTTTGTGTTGCTTATAAATTCGTTTTCTTTGCTTGCCGCGGAGAGCCCACAATGCCATTTCTGTAGATTACCTCGCTTTTTATTCGGGATATCAATTTTGGATGGGCTTTTTTCTTGAGAATCGCGTGTTGACTTTGTGATAATGGTTTATCTGGGCCCTTTGCGACTGATAAGTTTAATGCTAATTACGAGGTAAATGTTTTGTGGTCCGCCAAACTGTTTTGTGATGCTGTGCTTTGAGGTTTATGGTATAAAAACGAGCTGCAAATAACTGACAGTTTTTGAAGATCATCACCGTTTTCCTGTTCTTATCCCAATTTATCTGGGGTCGGTGGACATACCTTCTTCATTCATTCTCTAGTAGTCGTTGTCCCATGTCATCACCTGCCTAGATTTTTCCCAACTATGTTGGGGTCGGCTTCCAGTCTAACTGGATGCAGCTGAGTACCAGTATTTTACATGGAGCGACTGCCTATCTGACCTCCACAACCCAGTTAATACTAGATAATACGATACCCTTTGGTAAGACTGGTTGTCAGACTTTCAAGTCACTGACTACCTGTAACGACTGCCAAAGATCTAAAAAAAATTAAAATGAAAAAGTGTTTTAAGTGTTGTAATGGGCGGTCCATCCACAGACCAACCTAGGCAAGCACGGCTTAATAAATAAATCTCATGTCTCAAAATCCATCCATCGTATTTTTATTTCTTTCACACTTTATGAAGATAATATCGGATTTACAACGCAAAACAGACCAACAAAATTCTAATAAATCCTCAACAAAACACGTTAACTCAATTCACAAATCCAAAACACACATTGAGGTCAAAAATTAACATTCTTAATTGCAAAATTACAACGTATTTGGGACGTTAATATTCGGAATCCGTGATCATTGTATTTATCGGTACAATGGTGGAATCAGCCACCGTTGCCAATAACGCCGCCTGTGAATGGGCTATGGCATGGTGGCCGGCATTCTAATGTTACAGATTGTTGTGTGCATAAACGAGGGGTATAAACAATTGTGGACGTTTTGAGTGCATACTTTGTGACTATATTTTACTGCTTTAGTGGTGTTCTGTGAAATAAGTTTAATACTAGAACGTTTTTCTACCTGATAGATTATTTTTTTAGAGAGAGATTTTTTAGAGAGTTTTAATATCTCGTGCGCCTTTTATTCATCAGAACTAATAATACTCACAATAGCAAAGCCATCTATTGTTTTAATTAAATACTATTAAATGAATGTAACGTTCAATATTTCCACAATTATTCTGTATTTTAACTTTATTGGAACGAAGTTCCTTATCGCGCGTTGTGAAAGGGGGCTAGACGGAAAAAAATCTTACGAAAAGTTGTCACGACACTTTTTGCTATAGTAAGCTATTGTAAGCTGTGCGGCGTCGCATGTATATCTGTCTGTCTCTCTCTCTCTTATAGAAAGCAAGCCAGATATTTTCATTTCTACATTTCTTTTTTTTTTTCTTTTTCATAATAAAAAATAATAACAATAACTTCGTTCCATCCGGGTGTTCCTTGACACCTCTCAAGTTTTTTTTATAGTATTTGTTTTTTTTCTGTGTGTTTAACGTAACTTCCTGCACTTGCACTTCTTATATGCAAAACCATTTTAATTAGAGTAGTCACAGCCGGCAAATGGCTGCGGGAGGGCCCTGGTGACTTGTAATACAGGTTTTTTTAGATACGTGTTCGTGCTCCATTGTAACCCTAGCTTTAAGTAACTTGTGTGGAAAATAATTTTTTTATTAAATATATTAATGGTTCCGTATGGTGTCGGACGTAAAGAATAGCACCATCCCAGATGTTTCCGTGTGTGTCGTAAGAGGCGACTAAGGGACTTACCAGAGAATGGGCAGCAGCGTTCTCTGTGCCTTCGTAACAACCTTACTGCGATCGCCAAACCGCCTGCCAAGCGTGGCGATTATGGCAAATCCCCCCTTTCTGGGGGAGTCCTATGTCCAGCAGTGGACGTCTTATGGCAAATAGAAATAATGATGATGATGAAATGAATGGAGTTATGTATTCTTTGGAATAATATTACCTATGTAAATATCAATGCAACAAAGAAATTTCGATTTGAAGTTGTCTTTGGAATTCTCATAAAAAAGCAGAATCAAAGACTCATGAATGATGTCTCTGTCCATAACAAATTCTAAAACAAAATCTTTAATTCCCAGAGGTGTCAGAGGTGTTGGGTGTTATTTTCACAAAACAAAAGCTAAACAAATTCTAAAACTGCGTTAAATATCTGAAATCCACTTGCAACACTACTAATACCACGTGAGTCTCGCCGCGATTCCAGTCAACATAGCACTTGTTTCAATCGAGTGCTGTGCAAACGCCTGCGGCCGTCGGAACCAGATAGTTGTGCCAACTGCCAACTGCACCTCGAGCTGTTCCAATAATAATGAAAATATTATCACTTTGTATCAGTGCAAGTTGAGTTTAAAGTGGTTCAATCAGCTCACGAAAATGATGAAAAGAATTAATGAACGATGATGTTATTGTTAACTTTGACCACAATCACGTCTGTAATCGCCGAACGGAAAGTCCTGAAAAAACTTTTCTACACGGATATCGAACCCAAAGCTTCAAGTTCGTAGCGACGTTGCAGATTGTCTATCGTTTAAACTCGTTTGGACGAGTCTATTTTATAACTACTAAGTTGAATATTACGTTTGTTTGTGTTTTTTGTCTATTAACAAATAACGTTGTTTTTCTTTATTGAACCAAATGGTTTTTTTATTTATGTTCAAAACAAAATGGGACGGAACTTCTTGTTACCAGTTTTACTAACATTTTTATTTGAAATTGTAATTAAAATTTTTGACGAAAACTGAGGTTGGAAACATTCAAATCAAGTAAACATAACATCACGACTGTAATTCCCGAAGTATTCGATAGAGGAATATAAAAGGGAGCGACCCTATTGCAATCAACCCGGCAGAAATTCAGACTCCGTGGTTGCTATCGAGAAATTTCTGATAGCAAAACCCAATATTCCAGTCCCCGGTCAGGCATCGAACCCTTCATACTCAGCAGACGCGCTCCAAAACAACGAGGCAGTTAGACACTGAAATAAAATAAGTGCACTCAATAGGGATGTTGACTGACTAAAAAAATATGATTCTAATTAGTCCGTCTGTTAGATCATCGAAAAATATTAGATACGTATTTTTTTGTTTTATCAAAGTATTTAAAATTGACGAAGATAAAACGCGTCAAAGATTTGAGTAGGGGGTCGTGACGTCACTCACCGGTAAAGAATGTCATACTAATGTCTTAGAATATGACGTCACACGAGTTTTCGAAGCACTGTATCGTCTTCATTGTTTGTACGCGAAAAACGAAAAAATACGTGTCCAATATTTTTTGGAAATCTATCTGACGCGACGGACTAATTAGGTTTTTTTAGTTAACATTACACATAAATCACATCCACAGGTACGTTGCCGGATCCATTAGTTTACATTTTACTCTACAGATGCTATTGCCAAACACACAATAAATTCCTCACAAATATGACAGCTTAGTATCAGTAATAGTTGGTGCCAACGAGTCGGGCAGGGTGACGTCTAACTCATAATCGTAGCCGCGAATTTGCTCGTTATTATATCCGAAACTTAACGTGCGGTTACACATAGATGTATGAATTGTCGGATGACTAATATTATGAAATTTTATATCTTTTTTTTTAAAAACGTTGCCCCACACTAGGAATTTCTCCTGTATCGTGGGTGCGTTCACAAACATTTAAACTCACATACACAAATACCCAGACCCGGAACAATTATCTGTAAGCCATACAATTATTTGTTCCGTGCGGGGATAGAACTCGCAACACGCAGCGCAGCAGTCAATCGCTCAACCACTGCGCCAATCGTGCCGTGGAAAAGCGTGACCCAGTAATATTAGTTGCTGGGGAGTTTGTTCCGCCACTTCTTCTTTCCAGCAAAAAACACTAGGAAGTGTCGAAGGGTGGGCGTTTTGGGGGACTGTCACTTGTAAATTTTGACGTTCGAAAAGTGCTGATTATCAGCCTAGTTTGAATAAATGACTTTTGATTTTGATTTTGATTGGGGGTTTGGGGGTTGCCCGATCCAACACAACTCGCATCTTGCCAAGACAGTGCTGCCATAGTTCCGCAGTTATCTCACCCCACATTGTGACGTTAGTTTTAGTTCAGCCCGCTCTATTAGGTACGAGTTAGACTACCACTACTCTGCTTTGAATAAACAACAAAATTATAGATGCTGAATTGCCTTTTTTTTTTTTTTTTTGGGGGGTGGGAAATCATCAAATAACCCCTCCCGCTCTTGGGCAGAGCGAGAGGGAGTGTCAGACTTCTACTGACTAAAAACCACCCATGTTCCTTCTTCGCCCTTCATGTCGAGGCCTCGGTATCCCTTGCGGATGCTGAATTGCCTTGAGCAAGATTTTGAGGTTTTTATTAATGACAATCGAAATTCACACACACAACATCACGCCTGTAATCCCTAAAGGGTTAGGCAGAGGTGTACCTAATAACACCCACATTTCGCCAGTTATGTTTAAGTCCCATGTAATAGGGGGCGAACCTATTGCCATCAACCGGGCACAAATCCAGACTCCGTAGCTGGTACTGATAAACTCCTGATGGAAAAAGCCAATAACACTTTGCCCGATCCGGGAATCGAACCCAGGACCTCATGTTCAGGAGTCGCGGTTGCGACCACTAGACCAACGAGGCAGTCGAAATTCATTTAGTCGGTAAGACGTAAACAAGTAATTTACGGCGAACGTGACAGGCGTAATTAGATTTTCGCATGCATAATATTAGTAAAAATTAAGTTTAACTGGTGATTTGTATTTTTCTCCTTAGATTTCTTCATAACTTGTAAAGTTACAACAGATGGAGTAGTTCAGTTCACGTACAGTCGCATATTATTTTTCTAAACCCATTGAGTTTAACAAATCATCTTCATGTAGTTACGAGTATCACTGAAGTACATTCAATTGATAGGAAAAAGAATACACGTAATGCGAAAACAAGCATCAAATTATAGTTCTGCAGAGTCCAAACAGAACACATTGTAAATAACACCATATTTCACGTTAATTCCGAACTTCACACAAGCTTATTAAAATAAATCCATTAAAATTTAAATATTATTAAATCTCCTCGTTACATAAGTATGTAAATGAGATAAAACGTAATAAATGCTACGTTTTCGACGCACAATTGACATTGCAGAAACCAATTCATAACGAGGCAGGCGAGCGATTCGGTTTAATCGGATAGATATATATTCACTTATGAATAATGCACAAGTTGATATTACGAAAAATGTCCGACGTTGCCGCGTTTCAGTCAAACAAAAAAATGCCTTCAATAGCTACATTACCATGTAGGTAGGTAGGTGGAAGTTATAAAGGACTTCGAATGAAATACCTACACCCAGCTATGGAAACAATTAAAATGGCTACTCTGTAAACAGTTAATCAATCAATTAACTCAACTTATCTTAGTTCCAGTGCTGGACCAGTTCCAACACGCCCACTGCACCAGGTCTTAAATATTTAGCATACAGTCTGCCACTGTCATCTTTTTAAGGTCCTCGATACGTGGAGCTGGAGTCTTACGCAACGCCTGAAGACACGAACAGTGTAGCGACTGTGTAGCAAATCCACTGAATCTTGGTTTTCGTGCCGCTAGCACTAGAATTAATATTATAAATTGCTAGTATTTTTATTTTCCTAGCCCAGAACTTGAAGCGGCGTGTATGCCACTTCAGCTGCATATTTCGGGGCTTATAGAAGGGTAGGAGCTGAAGCGTAGTTTGTGTCACAGCTCAATGCCCACACCCCTCTACTGTTCAGTTCAGGTAGCCCCCACTTAACGAGGTTGGAGTTAAATCTTCGTATTTGAGTGGGGACCCACTGAATACAAAATAATACGATCTGACTTGTACAAATCAAATAAGAATTATGATCTAAATTTTTAAAGTAACGTGGTTAGTAACATTATCATTGGGTACGTATTTGAATATCGAAGATTAAAATACCTACGCTTAAAATATCGATGTTCAAAATATCGAAAATGGAAATATCGAACGACCATAAAACCGAAACATAAAATATCGAAAGTTTATATTATCGAATGGTTAAATAACCTACGTCCAATACATCTAAAGTCTAAATATCTACAAAAGTTACATCGAAATACAGATTATCGAATGTCCTAAATATCGAAGTACAAACTATCGAACGTCCTAAATATCGATGGGTACATATATTATTTGAACATCGAAAATTAATTTTTGATGTAAGTAGTATGAGTGGAAAAAGGTTGCTTCTGCAACGTCTCCGGCGCTACGGGAAGTGCAACCCCTTCGCCCTTGCGTAAAAAAGGATAGGCACCCATGTTCACCTCCGCAGCTTCGGCTTGCTGGTCGCCTCCGGCGACCAGCCTCAGCCGCTACGGCTCCCACGGGTGCCTATGCTTTGTTACAGCGAGCGGGGGTTGCCCTCCCTTCGCGCCTCCGGATTTTTATATACACTCTAGGGGTAACAGCCAAAAGACTACGTAAATTCGGGGTACCCTAATTCGGTTTTGGAACAATTTCGACCTATTTTATCCATGAAAGTCAGTGTCCAGTGTACAAACATAGGTCAATCGTGAAGGTATTATTTAGGTCTTTAAATTGAAATATATTTTTGAAAGTCAATATGTTATGCTACTAAAGTTAGTGACAGAAACGTATCGCTGCAAAATCGACTCCACGTAGTCTTGTATGCCCTACCCCTAGAGTGTAATTTAGAATCGCGTAGGCGCGGAGGGGCGCGGCAGCCCGCAAGCTGAGGAGCAGGTGGTTTTAACGCCCGCCGCCGCAGCTGAGGCTGGCCGGCGAAGCCGGCCAACAAGCCGAAGCTGCGGTGGTGAGCGTTTAGATCATCTGTGACGTTAAGCTCGCGTGGGACTGCCGGAGCCCTGCAGCGCCGGAGCCGTGACAGAAACCATGCTTGCTTGCATGTTGCATGATTGCTGCAAGCTTGTTTGCTAGATGGAAATCAGTTACTAGGTGGGTTACAAAAAAAAAACAAGGAAAGCCTCATGACATGTAATGTAGGTACTTTAATTATTTTTACATAATAAAAACCCAAAATAAAACACATTTGTACGCAAATGTACAATATAACCACTGCGATCATTTTTTTGTTCTAGACCATACCTGGGAACCCCCTAGTTACGGAGATATTGGGGGTCAAAGTTACAAATTTTTCCCCAAAAAAAAAAACGTTTCCCAGCAAAAATTTTTGCGTAGGGAATGCTTGGTTAACGGCTGTGTGATGGGTTGATTTACACCCTGTATCATTTTTTTTTCGGTATTTTAACTAGTAGGTATTTTGAACGTAGATATTATGAACTTAGGCATAATGTCATTCGATATTTTGAATCATTCGAAATTTTAATCTTTCGGAATTTTAATTTTCGATGTTTTAAGCGTAGGTATAACAATTTTCGACATTTTGATACAATTGATATTTAAATTTTCGATGTTTTGAACATCGATATTTTAAGCGTAGGTATTTTAATCTTCGATATTCAAATACGTACCCTTATCATTAACAATAAACAAGAGCATGTCGGACCACGCACAGTGTAGGTTTCCGTAGTTGACCTCCAAAGTATGTGAACTTACTAAACTGATTAACCACCCTGCCTACCTGCCTCCGTACAATGATTTTTATTGTAAAAATGAAACAAACTTACATTATTTTGAGTTTTAATACCTGCGCTCCCATACATTACGAATAGGCAAATATTTTATGCAAGTGCATTTTATAAGTTGGTCGACTATTACTCGTAAACTTGTACTTAGCTGTGATAGTTATCGTTTTATTTTTGTTATATAATATGCTATACTACCATGAATTTTTTCACACGCCCAACACAATCTGTGTAGGTGGTTTAGGTAGCTAGACTTGAGTCAAACAAAAATTTGCACTTTAAACCTTAACATTCCACAAAGGAATCCCGTGTTGGAGCAAACTCGCAATATTTTTGTAACTAGTACTAAGAGCCTTTGAGATATAGTGCGGACGGACATCGCGAAACTATAAGGGTTCCATGTTGACTACGGAACCCTAAAAAGGGATATTTACCATATTTAAAAGGTTCTTCGCATTTAAAGAATAAGCCATTACGAGATGTTCTTTTTTTGCCGTAAGCCATTTTACGAATAATGTCATAATATCTACTATTGGTGGTCAAATTACACGTTCAAACATAAACAAAGCCGTAACTATGTTTATTTCAAATCGATGACAGACATGATAGTAAATCCGATAATTCGCACAGGCCAGTGCATGTCATATTAAATGTCCCATTTTATGATCAACCATTCAATTGAAAACCAATGAATGTTATAAGCCATCCAATTTACAACCCAACTTTGACGCTCTTTCGAACTTTAAAGAGTGCTTAAAATTAAAATTTCATCGTTTTCAATATCGAAACTCACGAGGGCTATTAAATTGAATAACACCATAATTTCGTGGAAATCTGATGCGTATTGTTCGTTCATGGAAAATCTGGTTATGTACAAATGAATTATGTAACAGACCTTTCATGGAACAAACACAGTTTCTGAAATATTAATCAATTAATTTTGATTCGTCGAATCTCGTCTATTTATTTCTCACTAGCTGATGCCCGCGGCATCGTCCGCGTGGATGTCGATTATCGCGATAAAAAGATTACTTTTGGTCGCGACCAAAAGTAATCTTTTCCTCCCTCTCTTTCAACCCCTTACAACCCTTTTTTCACATTAAAAAGTAGCCTAAGTCCTTTCTTAGACTCGATTTGGTAGTTTTGGCGTGAAAGCGCGATTGACAGACAGATAGAGTCACATCCGCATCTATACTTCTATACTAATATTATAAAGCTGAAGAGTTTGTTTGTTTGTTTGTTTGTTTGTTTGTTTGATTGTTTGTTTGTTTGAACGGGGTAAACTCAGGGACTACTGGTTGGAATTGAAAAATTATTTTAGTGTTCGATAGTCCATTTATCGAGGAAGGCTTTAGGCTATATAACATCACGCCACAATTAATAGGAGCGGAGCATAAATGAAAAATGTTGCAAAAACGGGAAAAGATATTCCTTTTTGGGAGCTTCCGTAGCGTGCGCTGCGAAAACAGTTTAAGTTACATAAATATCATGTATCAAGGAATTGTTCCTCTTTAAAAGTTCTAAAAAAAAGTCCGCGACAGCATATGTTTATCTTTTACGATTGACTCACTGTAACCATTTTTTTATATTAAAATGTTAGGTTAAAAAGAATTATATTTTGCGAAGCTTATTTAACCCATATGATATTAATCTATATCTAAATAAATGTATTTGCTAGCACGGAAATTTAATATAGAATATTTGTGCCCTTTACTCTATACAGTTTAAACAAATACCTTAGAAGATATCGCAATGTAAAAATATACGGGCGACAAAATAATTAGCTCGTGGCAGTCATTCGGTCCGGTGCGGTAGGTACGTGGGGATTCTCGCCTCTGGGGGGGCTCCGGAGAAATTCAAATTCAAAATATTTACTGCACCATAATGTTTACAAGTACAAGGTGTTACTGTATATTATACAGTAAGAGATACCTATAGTAATTGTTACTTTAATAATATAATCGAAGTCAATCTAAACTAATAGGTATTTTATAGAGGAAAGGTAAGATTTTTTGTTTGTTACGAGTACGATATTGATATTAATCTATATCTAAATAAATGTATTTGCTAGCACGGAAATTTAATATAGAATATTTGTGCCCTTTACTCTATACAGTTTAAACAAATACCTTAGAAGATATCGCAATGTAAAAATATACGGGCGACAAAATAATTAGCTCGTGGCAGTCATTCGGTCCGGTGCGGTAGGTACGTGGGGATTCTCGCCTCTGGGGGGGCTCCGGAGAAATTCAAATTCAAAATATTTACTGCACCATAATGTTTACAAGTACAAGGTGTTACTGTATATTATACAGTAAGAGATACCTATAGTAATTGTTACTTTAATAATATAATCGAAGTCAATCTAAACTAATAGGTATTTTATAGAGGAAAGGTAAGATTTTTTGTTTGTTACGAGTACGATATAGCTCAATTTAATAAGCTGAATAGTCGATTTATCTAGAAAGGTTATAAGCTATATTATGTGTTGCAGACGAAGTTGCGTGGGTCAGCTAGTTTACAATATGAGTAAGGATTTATTTTTCAACTTGTATAATTTTAATTGTATTTATTTAACCAAATAACAATGTTAACATGAAATAGTAATTTCTGTAAATGCACTTGACTTATAACAAGAAATAAATATAATATAAATAAAAAAATAAATATACAAAATATGACAAGAAATAAATATGGAATAAGTTCAGGAGAATGATGATGAGTTAGGATCCAAAACTGGAACGTGGAAACTAAAAGTACAAAATTCGAGTAATTCCGGTCTAATCTCCCAAACCGATACACCGCCAATTTTTCTTTTTTAATTCCTTTCTTATCCACTTTCTTTTTTTTAATGGACACAAGTACAAGACGTGAAGTACAGTCAATCAAAAAACAGTTGTTAACGTAAAAAATAAACTTCAGAAGAAAAATCAGCTTCTGAAGTTAGTGACGTTTGTTTGTCTGATTTCGTTTTTTTGCTACCGACTTCAGAAGCTGATTTTTCTTCTGAAGTTTAGTTTTTCACTTTTTGGTGTTTTTGATGGGATGGTTGACTTTATCGTTGCGGTTTGTATTTGCAGTCACCGTCGGAATTATCTGTCAAGCTGTCAAATTTTCCCAACCATCTCGAATCTAATACTTTAGCGATAAGGATGCAAACCTATTAAAGAAATGTTACAGATGAGATTGTAGTAGTTAACACATCATGTTGGCGCTTGTACCTTAACATTAAGGTCATCTTCGGAACTCATCTCTCGACGCTTGGTACCTACTAAATCAAATCAAAGAAGTGATGACCCTGAAAAGCTTCCACCTTTGTCGTAATTTAATAAGGTTATAAAAGCTTTTAAAGCAATCTTACTCGTACTTCCAGTAACAGTCATTCCTGGACCTTTCGATTTCAAAGTCATTAAGGTTCATGAGTACCAAGTACCTGCTCAATGAAAGTTATATCCTAACTTAAAGACTAGGAATCATTGACTTATATATTACTGCGTAAGGACTGGGCGGACCGCATGTTACAATGACGCCTCGAACTTGGTCCTAAAACGGTATTGTATACGAAATGAACTAGTCCACGATCGGCTCCATGGTGTCATAACTTCAAAGAACCTGATAGAATCGTCAAAAAGTTTCTTTGCACAGATCAATAGATGGCGCTACTTAAACATTAAAATATAAATATTTTTATTACACTGGTATTACTGGTTTTTTTTTTTGTTATGGCTACAACACACTATCGTTGTCATGTGTTTATTTCTTTTCACGCAGATGACGCAGACACGTATTTCCATTATCTTTGGCAGAAAAAAAAACTTCTCAAAGAAAAGCAGACAAAAAAAAATACTTTTAAATTTTGTAGTTTATTTACAAAAAATTGATAATAAAATAACTATTATTAACAGAAAATGTTAATTATTTATTGAAATAAATTTCAGTTACAGTGATTCATCTGGGAATGGAACGTGTTATTGACATTGACTGTTTGTTTTCCAATCCGTATTTACTTTTGAGGTGAATGGATTCTTTAAATTCTTTTCTTATGTTTTGTAAATTTTTAATGACGATCCGGCTATACCGCTATCATCGACTGACCTGTGGCTAACAATTTGGACTCACTGTTTTGCTTTGTGAATTGAATTGTCGACCATGCCTATGAAAAGATGTTGTGCCTGCAGCAAAACACGTAAGTGCATCTAATATTACAACCAATATATTATGATTAGTTAATTTTGGTCTTCTAAGTACATAATAAAATGACTGGATGATAAATTAAAAATATTTGTTACAGGTAAATTGAAGAGGACTACTTTGTATAATCGTGAGGTGGTTGCATTGAATAAGGAAATATAAAATCTTCAAAGTCGAAAGTGACAATGGCAGAAAAGTAAAAAATAAAACAGATTTTTGTATTATCTATTTCGTTTTATTTAATTTACAATCACAATGCCATTTTTTTAAAAATCGTACAAGTACTAAAAGTGCCTAGTGCGAAAGTACCTTGCACAAAGCACCAGATGGCGCCACACGCCATACATTCCGCAAAATGACATGAGTGACGACTCTATACCCTATATAAAAATGTACTCTGTGATCGGCTCTCTTCGGGTGCGGTCGTAAATTTTATTAAAAGCTTTATTTATGTTCTTTATAGCTCGAAAATACCACGCCGCTTATACAAGGTTACGTTTACGAGCAGACTACACCGATTCCATGTATGGCGAACGCGTCGACCAAATGTTCGGACGACCGTATCTTTAGTTTTTATGTCAATGCTAGGAATGCATGTTTAATGTTTAAATCCATGTTAGACAGAAAGTTGAAAAACAAACTGCTGAAACGAGTCTTAATGGTATTAGCCATACAACTAGAACTGTTCAAGAACGAGATGGAAATAAAGTGGGTCCCTTTTCATTTAGGTCCATGAATATACCAATCAGTTTCGGAAACTTCCCAATCAGTGCCTTTGAGAGAGAGAATTCTTGTTGATATCTCTAAATAAACATCGATGCGAATGAAACCGGTGGATAAAGTGATGCGGAATAAGCGCGATGGGTATCCCCTGTCCACTCGCGGCGGGATTATCCCCCGGGATTTTAAATCCCGCGACGGGCTGAATCCCCGTTGCCCACATGAAATACGGTTACCACCAGTTTCCAATAAATGATTGGTCTTAATTGGAGAGCTCATTACTTTGCGGTGTGTGAATTACTTATATTATTATGCACTCTGTTGATTTTTATGCTGTCGATTGTATGAAAGGTCCTTCAACTTCTGTTCATCTAAAGCTGTTTCGTAGCTGGGAAATAACAACTTTATTTTGTTTCAAACTTTTAAACCGAGTTTTTCTTCTTCTTAATTCTTGGAACAGACAACGTGTAAGATATGAATCGTTAACTTTATTTTAATTATATTATATATGTCGTAGGATAATTTGATACTTCGAATCTTCGCGGAAATCCTAGGAAATCCTAGGGGTTTTGCGAAAACGCGGATAATTAGACATAGGCGAAAAATTTTTTTAGGGGCGGCATGGGCACCGGGCCGTAGGCCGACGAAGGAGGCCGGCGGAGGCCCGGCACTTCGGGGACAGAAGATATTAGTGTTATTTAATATGCGAGCGAAGCGAGCGCGCGTTGAAAAAGCTTTTGCTTTCGACGTATTTGGTGACCATTAATCCATTTTGGTAACTATGTCTAATTATCCGCGTTTTCGCAAAACCCCTAGGATTTCCGCGAAGATTCGAAGTATCAAATTATCCTACGACATATACATGGCATATAAATATTGCTATGTTTTTTTTAATTGCACGGCTTAATAATCTTTTTATTTGAATAATTAAATAACTGTTTGGAACAATTTATTAACCAATAAAGGTCAAATAACTTATTGCAAGGATGTAATTCCAGAATCTATTTTATTTATCACTTTGACAGAACAAATTAATATCCGAACGTTACTCATTACCGAACGCAGCTGATTTATTAAATTCATTTGGGAGAATCAAGTTATTTATGCGTTAATTTCGAAAAATTAATGTTAATGTACACAGAATTCACTTTAAAATTCGATCACTACGTTACAAGTTAGATTTCTAACGTTTCTAATGCATTGATTAAATCGTAGGTACCAGGGCGTCAGGTTCTCAAAGAACTAACTCCAGCACATAGCCTGCATTATGAAGGTTTTACAAGCCAAGTTCCACACTTAACTCGGTCCACTCAGTTTCATGGGCGCGCAACAAGTGCTTTCCATAATTGAACACACCTGCTCTGCTGTTGTTATGTGCCTCTAGTACTTCAATGTATTGTTCTGGTGATTTTTCTATTGGTCCTTTTTATTACGAAGTTTTACAACATTTGTTTTAAGTTCTATAAAGACTACAACGTTCCCACTGGTGGGACTCTGCAAGGACTTGACTGTGAGAAGGAGTCTTACAAAATATTTTTTTTCACCCAGTTCACCATATTGTATGCGAAAATTGGATGCGTATTCAGTAAAAAATTTGCTAAAAAATACCATACGATGTCTCTATAAATGTTGAACCGAATTGACAAATCAAACGAGAAAGGGCCGAGGCTTAACATCCCGATTAAATGGCGGTGAAACCAGGCTAACTTGAGCAAACAAATTCAAAACTAACCGACTGCTAAAAACCTCACAAAAGGAAACCTTTAAAGGAACAATTTAATCACGTTACATTACCGGCTCTTACTAGAAATTGTAAGTAATCTCTCTTTGTTACAGCTATATCCGTATAACCGGGACTTGATAGGATATCGAACAAATGTTCAGTCGCTACCCGGACAAATTGCCCAGCTTACCCGGCCCGAGTGGATCTATTATGTGATGTTTTGCTGTGGCGTTTATCACGGATGGGGATATTATTTTGCTAAAATACTGTGGCGATCAATTTGAGGTTATTTTTCATACTTTTAGGAAAAATCGATTGGTAAGACTTTGCTAATTTTAGCGACTAAACAGCGTCTGTCCACCTCGTTGCTCTAGTGATCGCAAGAGCGACTGCTCTTCATGAGATCTTAAGTTCGATTCCCAAGTCAGACAGAGTCCCGTCGGGGCTGCGGGTTGTTCGCAAGAGATACCGCGGTCTCGACATAAAGGGCTAAGAAGGAACATGTGGTTTTTAGTCAAAAGATGTCTGACACTATCTTCTGCTCTGCCCAAGAGCGGGAGGGGTTATTTGATGATTTCCCAGCCCACAAAAAAAAAAAAGGTCAGACAAAGTGTGTTTTTTTATTTTTTTAAAAACCTTGCCCCACTCTAGGAAATTCTCCTGTATCGTGGGTGCGTTCACAGACATTTTAACTCACATACACAAATACCCAGACCCGAAGCAACTATATAGGTCATACAAATATTTGTTCCGTGCGGGGATCGAACCTGCGACACGTAGCGCAGCAGTCAACTGCTTACATAACACCTCACCTGGTGTTATGTTATAAAATTGCGTGTGAAGGTGAGCTATCAATATCATTAATCGTGAATGCTCTACTATAGCTACACCAGACAGAAAAAATGGACAGTGTTAACCTAACTCTCATCCACACCATCGAAGCTTCAGAAAAAACAATTTAAAAAAACTGGTTCCCGAAGCTCAGTAAAAAAACTTCTCATTTTTCCTAACACCCATGGAGCGAAAAAGCTTAAAACCGATATCTAAATAAAAAAAATCCTCGAGGACGGACGTCGGCAAAGTGGATAGCGTGGCTTCGGCTCAATTCGTCGTACTTCGGTTCACATCGGGGTGTTTCGGGACACTTCGGGGTGCTTCGTTGAGCTTCAGTATTCCATTTACTGTGAAGTGGATTTGTGCTAATCTGCTTTTGATAGGGCAATTTGTTTGGCCTATTGCAATACCTCAACAAATAGCTTGCATTCAGAGTGTGTAATCTGTTTCTTGTAATTTGAATTGTGTTGTACCTCTATATTTTTATTTATCTCTAATAGAAGAAAAGAAAATGGTTTATTTATGCATCCTATTCCTGTAAAGCCATTCATCAAACCGTTTTAGCATTGGCGTCCCTTCCACCCTGTCTAATATTTATGTATTAATCTATTTTTAATTTACTTGAAAAGCCAACCCGAACATACTATCGAAAGACTATATAGATTTTTTGTAATATCTTTATTATACACTAGCGGACGTCACGTGTTTGTCACCCGGCGATAGTGTAGCTTCCCAACGGTGAAAGATTTTTTCAAATCGATCCAGTAGTTTTTAAGTTTATTCGTGACTGTGAAGTTATAAACTATTTTACATTAAATCAATCCCAGGCAATCAAATGATTAATTATTTATTTTACATTTAGGAAGTTAGGTCATAAACCTCAGCAACATGAAACTGCCTTCGTTGTTGTCAGTTTCTTTGCTGTCGTCCACAGAGGGCGCTTCAAATGCAATGTTGCCAACATTACATACAAAAATACAAATCATTCCTCTTTATAATATTAGTATTTTGCATGCTTTGTTAAGGCAGAATGCACATGGAACCTTTTATATAATTTAACAACTTATTTTAAGTATCTTCATTCTAAGCAAATAAAGACCTACTCTATTCTCTGATTCTGCCCAACCGCATAAATAAAAAGAGTATTAGTATTTCACATGAAGCGACTGCCCTCCGACCTCTTTACTGAATAACACGATCACCTTGGTTATACTATCAGGCATGCTTCTTCTTAGCGTGTCGATGGCAATCTAAATTGTGTCAGCCCAGAATTTGGCGCTTTCGGTAGTGTCCATCAGTTCCTGTAGTGAACAACCAGCAGGACAGGCAGGGCACGATATTAAGTGCCCCATTGTTTGAGCAACAATACCACATGTACACTCCAGTGCAGAGTCATTTATGTATCTCCACCTCAGCAAGTTTTCTTTGCTGCGACCAACCTGGGTCCATGCTGTCTACCCATAACACTTGCCAAATATTTACAAATAACAATAGTCAGAACCAATGTTCTAACGCGCTTTTCGCGGCACGGAACCTTAAAAACAAAATACCTCATTCCAAAATTAAACTTCTTAAACCAACCGCCCGAAACAGCAAGCCCAAATCGCCATGATCTATGTAAACAGATAAACACCGATTTTTCCCCAAAAAAAGTTTCCCCGGTTGCCTCTACTCGAAATTTATGACCCCATAAAAAATTACTTACGAAAAGCAAAGGTAGACATTAAGGTGTGAAATGAGACATATCGCAAGATAACTACACCGCAAATAAGGTTGGTCTAGTCCCGCGAGAATAACTGACACGATAAAAGAGAGGCAGAAGGTTAAGTCTATGAGCAGACTAGCGTCTTTATTCTCGTAAGAAACGTAGTTTCTAAATGACTACATCTCTAAACAAATATGAACAATAGGTTAATCTGCCGCATTGGTCTTACATCCAAAAAAAAGTCGACGTTCATGAAATGACATTCAATCCTCCAAATCCCCTATGACCCAGTGGCCAATCTAAAGATAGATGGACCAATAACTACTTAAATGGATTTTAAGCCAGGCTTATTTTTTTACTGTCTGTGTACGTAATGTACTGTGTTGTGAAGGTCAGGTAGGCAGTCGCTTCATGTGAAGTACTGGGGCTGAGCTGCATCTGTCAGACAGGAAGCCGACTGCAACATAGTTTGGGGAAAAGGCTAGGCAGATAAAGATGAGTTGGCGGTTTTTTAGTTGATTTCACACTAACTGCCGCACTCTAGTAAAGATTTTGACAGTTTCGTGAAGGTTTTGTATGTCAAATCTTTACTAAGGGACGGCTTAAGTAATAATTAAGTATCTCAGAGGACGGCAGTAAGACTTCTGTGTCAATTTAGATGTGTATCAGAATCACCGGTCATCATCGGTCAAGTTCTCATAAAAACACCTGCCATGACGTAATATACCTTATTCTTATAGATTTTTTGGTGTGATACAAACGTGTCCGCATTTATAGATCCATGGAGGTTATTTACTAACTAGAATACATACAGTACTGTTCGTGGTTTTAAAAAGTGTGAAATGTGTTAAAATAATAATTGAAAATGAGTGAAAGTGTTACAGGCTTAATTAAAGGCGGCTTGGTGATTTTATGTTTGTTTATTACAGGTATTTTATAAACAATTGTTTCTGTTTTTATTATTGAGCAACCAAAATCGTTCCTTCTGTTGGACATTTTTGTGTTCAATTTTTTTTCTAAGATTATTTAATCTAATAATAATTAAGTTAATTTGTTGTTACAGTAATATCGGCCCAGAAGACCGGCAATGTTTACAATAACAACAGAAATGTAAGTAGGTGCATATTATTATAATTATAAGGTTTACCAATAAATTCAACTTAAACTTAAACTCAAACTTAAAATCAACCAACACAATCAATATCAAACGTAAATATGAATAAATTGAAGTACTATGAAAATGTTATAAGTATGTGAAACGAATAATTTTTTGATAACCAAATCGACATATTTACGTTATGTTTACTGCCTCTGTTATAAACTTATAACCACGCTAGACTATCGGTTTACTGACTGCAAAATGCCATAACCACTTTTTTTATTTTGGCGGGTGGAAAATCATCAAAAAACCCCTCCCGCTCTTGGGCAGTGCGAAAGGGAGTGTCAGACTTCTACTGACTAAAAACCACCAATGTTCCTTCTTAGCCCTTTATGTCGAGGCCGCGGTATCTCTTGCAAACAACCCGCAGCACTAATACTCAACCATAACTTATTGATTTATCACTATTTTTAACTCGATATTACCTTGAAAATATAACTAGACGTATTTAACTTATGTAAATGCTTTATTTGCTTTTACTTCATCATTGGAGAATCCTGACCGGCTATACATCCGTCATTATTTATTTACTTCTAGTGACAAAGTGAATTGAACCTTAAGTTAACTACTGACGACTCATTAACATATGTAAAAACTAATCGCACGCTCGTGAGAATATTGTTTCCTATGTTTGTTGGAATATGGTTTTTTGTTTTTACCTATTATATGAATTCCATACAAATCTAATGATCAATGACTTAGTAGAGCACGATAATCCGTTGTTAAAGTAGCTTGTGAATATGGATTTTCATTTTATATAATAAAATAATAAAAACATCTCGCCTGTAATTCCTAAAGGGTTAGGCAGAGGTCAATAGTTCACCTACATTTCGCCAGTTCTGTTTTAGTCCCATGTAATAGGGGGCTAGCCTATTGCCGTCAACCGGGCACAAATACAGACCCCGTGGCTACTAATTCAACTGACAAATACATTTTATAGAAATAGAACAATATTCCTGTCTGTCAATCATCAAATCAACAAGAAAAAATTTCCAAAAGGAAAAAAAAATGTAAATAAATTAAATCATATCGAACACTGAACGGGGCTTGCCCCATTCCTTGCATCGACTACAAACTTGTGACGTCAGAACAAACGTATTGTCAATTAATAGAAACCCGTGTGTTGTTGAAATAATTTCCTTATACGTTGAGTTATTCGATGGCACGACTACTATAGAAAAATGATAACATGTTTTTCCAACCATTGATTTATTATTTATTACACGTCATAGCCGACTCATAAAACAGTTTCTTATATCGTTTTCCGTACGGAGGCACTCGGTATTAAATAATAACCGCCATAAGGGGGAATATAAGTTAAGCAACACTTGGCTAGGTTAGTCCGTGGATGGATGACCACCCATTCCATACAGATTTCCCTCCGTGTCTCAGAAAGCATGTTAAGCCGTTGGTTCCGGATGCTATTTATGGATCTTTGGCAATCGTTACAGCCTAGGTAGTCAGTGTCCTGTAAGTCTGACAACCAGTCTTACCAAAGGGTATCGTATAACCCGGGTCGGGTTATATCGGGTCGTGGAGGTCAGATAGGCAGTCGTTTCATGCATGGAACCGAAAAATTCTGTTCCATGGCATCTGGTTAGACTGGGAGCTGATTCTTTTTTTTTCGAACTTTGACTTTGACGAGGCAAAAAAAAATAAAAATATTGAATCAGTAGTAGTAATAAGTTTTAATAATTATAACTTCTTTATTCCAATAATTTTTAATTTAAATTTTTAAATTTTTAATTTTATTATTTTATCTATCACAGTTCTCATCGTTATATTTTTTGCAGGACGATGAATGGGTGTGGGGTTATACCTTAATTACTGAGCCAAAGGTAAGTAATAAAATTCAATGATTGCTTAATTTTGAATTCCAATAACTGCACTAGCAACACACAGATGCGTACACCCAGATTCGAACAAGTCCCTTTTAATAGAAAGCGAGCAATCAAGAACGAATCAGACTTCTGGCTGCTACTTAGTAGATCTTTGACGAAAATCTCAATAACACTTTGACAACCCTACTTGCAACAAGGCTATAGATATACAACGGTATCTGGATACCGTTATTTAAGAGCTGGATATACGCCACTGACAATTCACCCTCCCGCACCCGATGTATTGGGCGCCAGAGGGGTAGTAGCTACGCGATTTGCGAGTAGCGATTACGTAAAAAAAACCATACAAATAATTAAGAAAGTTATTGGCAAAAATAAGCTGAAGGTTCCCCAGCATGACTTTATATAATATTATATTGATGGCAATAAAAAGATCTTATGTTTGATAGTATAAGAGAAAAATGGTAGTTACTTACAAAAACAGAGGTTACTTTGCATATTTATTTATGATGTTTAAATTTTTTTTTTTTTTTTTAAGTGAAGAGGACATGCTCTGGATTGTGTGGATTAATATGTATTTTTACGAAAAAAAAAATCCGGTGATGGTTGCGGAAAAAAAAAGGTTCTAATGTATCCTAAAAAAATGGCAATTCACGTATATCCACGCCTTTTGCAAACTTAACCTCTTTCACATAAAATTAGTATTTTAAAATCGAAGAATCGGAACTTTATTTACATTGACTTTAGGTTTCTATATTTTATTTAACTGTGGCATGAACTCAAAATTAAAAAAATAATAATAACCCTCGTACTGTATTCGGGTGATAATAAGCTTACATCGTATGCCTTCTTCCAGAACATTTCATCGTATCCGGACAGGACACAAGAAGACATTACAGACTCCTGCTCGCCGTACAACCCCCAGAAACCTAATTTTCGTAAACCTGGTCGACGGATCTCTGATATAAGTAAGACAATATTTTCGACCTTCTTACATTCTTTTAGACTTCGCTCTATGATAAGGAAGCTTTAATCACATGTTACCGAAGAGTGTTAGAGAAAAGTTGATACTCGTAGATCTCTGGAACGCGCTACTCATTTTTTTTTTTTTTTTTGGGGGGGTGGGAAATCATCAAATAACCCCTCCCACTCTTGGGCAGAGCGAAAGGGAGTGTCAGACTTCTACTGACTAAAAACCACCCATGTTCCTTCTTCGCCCTTCATGTCGAGGCCTCGGTATCCCTTGCGGACAACCCGCAGCCTCGACAGGCGTCGGCCCTTGCGGGCCCCTTCCATGTTGCTGACATCTCTTTGAGGCGCGCGTGGGACACGAACGCGCCGTCGACACGGCCTGTCGTCGTCATAAGACGGACGCACGGCGAGCTTACCCATCACTCACCATCCACAGGCCCGCGTCTACGGTGGCCGGAAGCCATCACGTGGCCCCCGACGCCCGGAGCGCCTCCCGCGGCGGCTGGGACGAGAGGTTCTCTCCCTCTCACGCGCTACCCCTTGGTATTAAAAAAGCTGAAAGCAAATTCACTTTTAAAAGGAAAATTCGTAGCCACTATTTAAATCAGACCAAATACCTTTCAATTATTATAAGTCGAGTCATAAGTCCTGCTGTGTAGGCCTGTTAAGTTTTTCGTTTTTTATTTATTTGGTATTTGTTAAAATATTTATTAGTTTATTTTATTTGTATATACTTTTTTTTTGTATTTTGTACCCTACCACAATGTTGTCTTAATTAACCCTAAGGTTGACTGGTAGAGAATGCCTTGTGAAACGCATCCACGATATAGGGGAAATTCCTAGTATAAGGCAACGTCTTTTTTTTAAGAAAAGGATGAATCGTTATAAGACAGATTATAATACTCGTAGGTACAGCTAAGATGGCGACGGTTAAGCGGTTTTCACACGACACCGCTCGACGCTCGTACGCGCGATCGGGCGACAAAGCGGATTTCTTTTCTCGCTTTGTATGACATCCGTCGATGCCTAACATACGTACACCGCTCGACTTCGCGGATACTGCAGTGTCCATCCACCGGCTTCGATACCTCCACCCGACCGCTCTCTGACGAGGCATGTCGTGTGTGAATCGCCTTATAGCAGCTGCGTTGCAACTTAGGACCCATTAATATTAATTATTATTTATTCGTGGAGCTTGGCAACTGGACTGATCCCAGTTGTATCCGTTCCTTTGTGCCTATTGCCTTATTCTGTTATGTCTCCTCCTGATATGTTGGAAAGAGAAAATTATGTTTTTCTTATTCCTCCGCTATTATTTTCTGATTCATTTCATTACGGGATCCAAGACAGATAAATTGTTTCTCTGGGATTTCGACGAGTTCATTGTCTCGGCGTGTTTCTGATGATTGCCACTGTTAATAATTCTGGCTTTCAGGTGTTGCAGTAGTTTGGAAATAGTGTGGTGGGCTTGTGCCCAATAAAAATAATATTAAGTGAAAACTTGAACATTAACGTTGTATATTTTTGAATATATTGAAATAGCTAGGGAATAATTTCGCACGAATTGCTTTATTTATCAGCATAAAAGTACTATAATTTATGTGGTTAAATACAGTATTCATTTATTGCACTCTCGTACACAAACATGTCAATTTATATTACAAAGAAATTTTAACACTTCAGAACTATTATGTACAATTATATTATTTAACATTAAAAAATTTGTCTCAGAAAAATCAACTTGACATTTAATTTTTTTGACATTTGACAAACACGCAAATTCGCGTAAGCGCCCTGCGCCGTCTTACGAATTTGCGTCAGGACATGTGACCTGTTGGTCACGTGTCCTGACGCAAGTTTAACATTTTTTACCCATCCCAAAAAATGTGCACAACGTCGCTAAAGAAGTTTTCACTTCAATAATATCTCTATATGTTAAATGAAATTAGCCAGAGAAACTTCATCATCATCATCTTCCTGCCCCAATACCCCCGTCTATTTGGGGTCATAGCAACACGTTTTCTTCTTCCATTCTTCCCTGTTCGACGTCACACTGGCATTTACTCCTTTCTCTTTCATTTAGCCAGAGAAACTCCACAAACGATACCTACATCATAAATATGATTTTTGTTCCAGAATGCTATGAATACATTTGGGAATTAAAAACTAGACACGAAATAAATATTAGATCAGAGCAATGTAAGTAACCACATTTATTTCTGTCTTTTAAGAAACTCCTAATATTAAAGACGTCAATTTGTACAGTTTTGACAGTTTTACATTCTATGTGTAGTGTAATAAATGAGTGCTACTACGGTTGACAAATATTTTGGCAGGTATAAAAGAACGGGAAAGGTTTGATGAAAATTACTTCCCAGCCTTAGGTGCTATCGGAGGACACAACACTGAGCCTGGCGAGTTTCCACACATGGTAAGGATGGTATTTTTTTTGTATTTTGTTTGTAAGCATAAAATGTAAGTAAAAACATTAAATAAAGAAATAGTACATAATTCTTTTAATTATTCACAAAATACCAGGACTCCATCAAGTAGCATACGGTCCCATTTTCATTTATTTTGTTCTGATTCTTAGCATTCCATCATAATTCTCTTTCGTGTTCTAACTTATGCAAAATACCAGGGTGCCATAGGCTGGCAGGCGTCAACAGGCACATGGGTGTTCAAATGTGGCAGCTCTCTCATCAGCTCCAAGTTCGTGCTTACAGCGGGTCATTGCTCTCGCGCTTCTGACAGAGACACCACTATTGCCGATCCTGTGCCGAAGATTGTCAGATTAGGAGACAAGAATATTGTTGATGTGGTTAGTTTTCATACTTCTATCCAATTTTTTTTTCATATTTTTGCTTGACTTTTTTTTTACGAGAATACTGTTTGTGCCTATTCTAGTTCACAAACGGGGTCCCTCCAACGGACGCAAAGATCATCAATATCATAGTACACCCGAGTTACCATCCTCCGAAAAAATACTATGACATAGCTCTGATGGAGCTAGAAGACCACGTGGCGTTCAGCAAGTATATCCAGCCAGCATGTTTGTGGTCCAAGTTTGATACTTCCAGCCTGGGAACTGAGGCTACCCTAACAGGATGGGGTGTTGTGGAAACTAGTAAGAAATTGTCTGCTTCCCTTTTTCTATAGTGTGTTCTTCTGTCTATTAAGTTCCGTCACGACTGCTGGCGGGCAAAAAGTGTCATTGGGTTTTCCTATTAGGAATGATACACCCGTGCCTCGGGAAGCCCTTAAAGCCATTGAAGAAAGAAACAGCAGGTTTTTTTTTTTTTAATTTTGCCCCGCACATGGAATTTCTCCTGTATCGTGGGTCCGTTCACAAACATTTAAACTCACATACACAAATACCCAGACTCGAAACAACTATCTGTAGGACATGCAAATATTTGTTTGCAGCAGTCAACTGCTTGAGCCACTGCGCCAACCGTGCTGTCAAAGAGTGCACTAACTATTTTAGTGACTGTGACTAAATATTTTCCGCGCCGATGGCTAATCTCCACTGAGAGTAATTGTCACCGTTGTGTTCTTTTCCTTTTTTCTCGTCTCGTGCCCATATTTTTTGCCATTTCCTCATATTTAAGACAGAAGAAAGGTAAATCATATGATCTGATATTTTACAACTAATGATACTGTTTTCTATAAGTACAACATTATTTGATCGCATTAAAATTAGTTTAATTGTAATATCAAGATCATTCACACTACAGTTTTTTATTCAAATTACCATAACAAATAGATTTTTCAAACACGTAATATTTGTGGTAATGGTACTCGTATGATAATCATATTTCATTTTCATCGTTTATATTCTGTCACAAACGGGTTTTTTTTTAATTTTCATCTGGTGAAATTACTAGCTAAAAGTAGGCCTATTAGGGTGCTTTTCCACTAGAGATGTGCTATGCTACGTTGCTATGGATGCGTTTGATATCCACCAATCATATTCATTGGTGCACATAGCTTAGCACAGGTGGAAACGGGTTCAACTAAGATATGTTTTTTATATGGAAGGATGCGTGCTATGGATGTGTACTATGGATGCGTGCTATGGATGCGCAGAACAGAGTACTCACAGCAGCATGGCCGCCCTCACCGCTTCCCTAGTATCGATACATCGCATAGCTCGAGCTGCGCATCTTCCTCGCGCAGCTACTTTGCGGCGGCGCATCTTCATAGCACATCTTACTCGAACCGCTACATAGCTTAGTATCAGTGGAAACGGTCACATAGTTTTACAGCTTAGCTATAACATCTTCGTAGCACAGCTGCATAGCACATCTCTGGTGGTAAAGCAGCCTAAGGCTAATTATTTAACATACGATCACTGTCATTTAGAAAATATAAATGTTCGCTGGCATTTATGCAGTATTTAGTTTTATTACAGTGTTTATCTAAATATAGATGCACGTGCCTTTTAAAAGAAGGTTAAAAATCTGTGTTACTTTGCAATTCTTCTTCGATCAAATAAAGTAATCTGTGGGAAACGTAGTGGGTAGCATATTTATTATATTTTAGTATTTAAGCCTTGTTTTAACCTGTAATATGTTACTGTTTGGTTTTTTCCTTAATAAATAAATCAAAGATTTTAAACTCATAATGTTACAGTTGGCCGAACAACCTCTCCTGAGCTGCAAGCGGCAGTGGTAGATCTTATAGGCACCACGACCTGTGACCGACTGCTGAAGCCGTCTTGTAACAGGAACTGGTGCGGCGTCAGAGACAACCAGATCTGTGCTGGCAAGCTGGCGGGAGGAGTTGATGCTTGTCAGGTAAGGCAATTTCAGGCTACGTAAGCCTCTAAGCCTTTGATGTCTTCTACTTTCCAGGTTTGGTCGCAATTTCTTAAAAAGCCATAATCGTGTAAAAAGTGTCATCAGATGTTTTACTTCATCATCATGTATTTTTCATTGAGCACCTTTCACTCAAAGTGGAACGTTATAATACGAAGTGAATAGAAACGAAAAATAAGTTCCCTGAATACGATTAAACCAAATATTTAACCTAAGTAATTATCCGGGCTTACCAGATTACTTACTTGGGCTTACCAGGATCAAATTAAATTAATTTTAATTTTGGTCACGCATCCGCTCCCTCATCAATGTTGGTAGCGAAGCTAAATCAAAGCTGGCCAGAATGCACTTTACTTCACTCCTAATATTTTTGTCTCCTTCAGGGTGACTCCGGCGGGCCCCTCCAGGTGCGGATTCCTCTCCCAATCTCGTCGGAAGGCGGCATACACTACGTGGTGGGAGTGACGTCATTCGGCATCGGCTGCGCACTACCCAACCTGCCCGGGATCTACTCCCGAGTGTCCATGTATCTGGACTGGATCGAGTCCGTCGTCTGGAGTTAATGACTTTTGTTGAAAAAATGGGATTTACCGCTTCCGAATTCATAATTAACTAAGATGTAAATGAAAATTGTACTATGTATGATTGTCATATTAAAAAATATAATATAATATCCCATTTGTTTTTTTTTTATATTTAAGTAGTGTAAAAACCTAAGAATATTTTATGTTAAAAAGTTATGGTAAGCAATATCAGAGCTATTGCACTCCACTACTTTGGCATCCATCCATGTCATGTGTCTGTAATTATTTAATTACACGGATATTCATTTCCTGCAAACATAGCAACTAAGTCGGTCTACTGTATGTCAGTTCATCTGAAACTCGACCCCAAATAAGTTGTGAAATGGCTATTCAGATGACGAAATAGGTTCCTTTTTTTTAAATCATCAAATAGGGGTTATTTCCCGCTCTTGGGCAGAGCGAAAGGGAGTGTCAGACTTCGACTGACTAAAAATCACCCATGTTCCTTCTTAGCCCTTGCGCCGAGCCCGCGGTATCTCTTGCGCACAACCCGCAGCCCCGACGGGCGTCGGCCCTTGCTATATTTTTGACTACCACGCGGTCAAGATCGCGAGCAGTGTTGTTCATATTATAGGCCAAGTCCTGTTTAATACTGACTGGCACAAGTGGAACTTCTGTACTTCCAATATTATTTTGTAGTGACATCGGGTTTTCCGTCACGGTCAATCAAGTTTGCATTAAAATGCTTGTCATGAGATAATTGTACGTATTCTCGATGAGAGTTTCGTCTGTCACAAACGAATATCCGGGATTCTTTTTTTTTTGTTATTGTAATATTAATGTAGTCCAATTGTCTTGAATTAATTGTGAAAAGTGAATGTGAAAGAGCAAAAAGTGAATTGTTTACAAAATTAAAATGAGTGCAAATGGAAAAAGATTTATTAAGTGCTACATAGTGATCATTTTTAGTTTATTTATTACAGGTGCTTTTGTTTATTACTTTCACTAAATAGAATAACAAGATTGTTTTAACCAGTTCTAAATTATAGTATAGTATTTCTATTTAAATACCCTTCTTGCCAAAAATCCTTTTTTTAAATTATTTTATTTAGAAACAACTACTCATATATGTGTGCCTTTATTATCATACATATTTTCGTACTTTATAATTTTATTAATTTGCTTTAACCATTATAAGTTGAACTGCAAGATTTTCATAATATCACTAGTGTTTAAGTTGTCTTTGCCCTAACTTCCAAAATATTGTGTATTGATCTGGAAATAAATAAGAGATTAATTCTCAATGCTCGATATTAAATTTTATTGCTGTTACAGTAACTTCATACCACAGAACAGATAAATATCTGTTCTGTGCTTCATACCCACAACGGCTTCGGAATGATCACCACAGTAACCGTACCAATGCATTAAAAGTAAGTTTTGCTTGACATATGTTTATTTTTTTAACTTTTTTTTCACGATAATTAAATAATATAATTAGTCCGTCTCACAGATTTCCAAAAAATATTGGACACGTATTTTTTCTTTTTTCACATAAACAAACAATGAAGACGATACAGTGCTTTAAAAACTCGTGTGACGTCATATTCTAACATCACACACACACAGCAGTCGTACATTTTTTACCGGTGAGTGACGTCACGACCCCCCACTCAAATCTTTGACACGTTTTATCTTCGTCAATTTTTATTGATTTGATAAAACAAAAAATACGTATCCAATATTTTTCAATAATCTAACAGACGGACTTATTAGAATCATATTTTTTTTAGTCAGTAAACATCCCTTTTAACCAGAACGAAAACGTACCACCTCTTCGTGTATTTCTTTAAATACTTTCGATTATTCTGCTATAGTCGGGTAGGTTTTTCTATCAAAAACTATATGTAATGGAGTCTGGAATTGTGCCCTGTTGATGCAAATAGGCTCACCCCCTATTAGTCTAAACATAACTGGCGAAGTGTGAGTATACCTCTGCCTTCCCCGGCGCGGATTACAAACGTGATGTTATGTTATGTCAATTGCACATGTACGAATACTCTGAGTCATGTTGGACACATACTTGAGAAGGGGCTTGCCCTGTCCCTCACGTTGCAATATGACGTCAGAGTTCTTGACATAAAGCAGTCACAACACTGACGGAAAACGTGGCAACTTCCTTTTAGTGCGACGAGATAAATTTCCCAGCCGTGGGAAAAATTTAGACTGATTATATTTGGTTTTTTTTCCGTCGGCTTGCCATTTAATAGCAAATTGCCGCAAGAGTTTTACCACTGAACGTGATTCAGTTTTTCTTTAGTCTGGGGTGAGTGTTTTTTCTATTCTCAGCAAAGAGGCCTAACAACAGGGTAGTTAACAAAAAAAATCTAATTAGTCCGTCAGATACATTTTCAAAAAATATTGGACACGTATTTTTGCTTTTTTCACGTAAACAAACAATGAAGACGATAGAGTGCTTTGATAACTCGTGTGACATCATTTTCTAAGACATTAGTATGACATTTTTACCGGTGAGTGACGTCGCAACTCCCCACTCAAATCTTTGACGCGTTTTATCTTCGTCAATTTTTATTGATTTGATAAAACAAAAAATACGTATCCAATATTTTTCGATAATCTAACAGACGGACTAATTAGACTCATATTTTTTTGAGTCAGTAAACATCCCTTTTGAACTTCCAGTCCGGTCTAGTGGACGCAAACGCGACTGCTGAGTATTAGGTCCCAGGTTTATTCCCAAGTCGGGCAAAGTGTTAATGGTTTAATAATAATAATAATAAGCGGAAGCGTTAGGCATTAACGTAGCTGACATGAAGCAATCGTTGAAGGAGCGCTTCTTCGGACGCCTGAAGAAGGTTTTAAGTAGCCTTCTTTCAGGTGGGAACAAGGTGCGCGCCTTTAACGGTTGGGTCATGCCGGTTTTAATGTACTCTTTCGGCATACTCAAATGGACTCAGACCGAACTTGACGCCTTGGATAGGAGAGTCCGTACATTGCTGACCGTAAATCGGATGCATCACCCGCGCTCATCGGTGATGAAACTGTACATCCCGCGGAAGTGCGGGGGTCGAGGCTTTTTAAACGCGAAGACCCTCCACAACCGCGAGGTGTGCAGTCTCAGGGAATATTTTTTAAAAGCCGATGTGGGTATGCACCGAGATATGGTCGCAGTGGACAAGGGACTCACCCCGCTATCCATGGCTAACGAGAACTGGCGCAAACCTGTGGTACTTACTACTGATGACCGCAAGGAAGTATGGCAAAGCAAGGAGCTTCACGGGCGCTTCTACCGGGCTCTTCACGGGCCCGATGTAGATTTTCTAGCGTCCGTGTCCTGGCTACGTTTCGGCAACCTCTTTGGGGAAACTGAAGGTTTTGTCTGTGCGATTATGGACGAAGTTATGTTGACGAACAACTACCGGAAATATATTATGAAGGATGGGACGGTTGACGTGTGTCGGGCATGCCACCGTCCGGGTGAGTCCATCAGACATATTATTTCTGGTTGTTCTCGTCTAGCTAACGGCGAGTACTTGCACAGGCACAATCAAGTAGCCAGGATTATTCATCAGCAACTTGCCTTGAAGTATAAACTTGTGGAGTCAGAGGTACCGTACTACAAGTATGTGCCCGACCCAGTTCTCGAAAAAGACCATGTAACGTTGTACTGGGATCAGTCTATCATCACTGACAGGACTATTGTTGCCAATAAGCCTGATATAGTGGTGATAGACCGATCAGCGCGCCGCGCAGTGATAATCGATGTTACCATTCCGCATGACGAGAACCTCGTGAAAGCTGAAAAAGAGAAACAAATAAAATATCTAGACTTAGCACACGAGGTTGTCGATATGTGGCATGTGAGCTCGGCTATCATTGTGCCGATTGTCGTTACGGCAAATGGCCTTATAGCTAAGAGCATGGACGGTCATCTTTCAAAGCTTTCGCTTGGCAGTTGGATCAAGGGCCTGATTCAGAAGGCAGTACTCCTTGATACGGCCCGCATTGTGAGGAGGTTCCTCTCTCTGGAGCCCTAACCACCGGTAACTTGGACCCTGCTCCCGTCACCGGTGGACGACTATTTTTTATATTTTTAAATGTTTTTTATATTTTTTGTATGAAATATTTAAAAGTGTAAATTATATGTAAGAAAGTAAATAAAGGACATAATAATAATATATTTTATTTAATTTGACAACATTGGTCCAATGGTTAGTACACAAACAAACTTATCAACTAAGTGTTAGTATTTATAAACTAAGTAGGTACACATAATTATTTCTCACTGCCGCACGAGCAACCCGACACAGTGCCTCAAAATCGGTGCATCGTACTGGTCAGCTAGGGTTATCAAAATACTGTTGCGGCTAGCCCTCATTCTGCCTATTAAGGATGCGGTCTTCTTCCTTATCACTGCATAAAAGTCGTCAGTTCGTGCCACCGCGAACATGCTTGATGCACTGCAGAACCTGGGCAACCGCAACAGCACCCTGAAGCCATTATTATACTGTACACGCAGAGCATCTAGAGCCTTCCGCGTGTAGCTGACCCACAAACTGCTCGTGTAGAACCCTTGACAATAAGCTTTAAACAGAGTTATTTTGACTTCGTTACTACAACGAGCGAATCTGTGAGCCAGCATGTTGCATCTGGCTGCTAGTGCCCTGCGCTCACGATCCATATCTACCTGATCTTTGAGGTCCTCGGTGACATAATGCCCTAAGTATTTAAATTGGGCGACCCTTTTAAGGGTTCGTCCATTGAGGGATATTATAGGCTCGTAATTTATATGCTTACCGGGAGCAGCAAAGATCAGATACTCACTTTTAATAATATTGTATACCAAGCCGTGGGCCGCTGCATACCTTTCACAGACGCTCAGCATGTCCCTGATAGAGCCAGCCGTTGGACCCAGCAGCACCATGTCATCAGCGTAGCTTAAATTATTGACGCTAGCACCACCTATTTTGCACCCAACTGGTCTGCTGCTGAGTTCAACAATCAACTCATTTACATACAGGTTGAAGAGCCGAGGTGAGGTTAACCCTCCCTGCCTCACCCCACACTCCAACCTGTACGCTTCAGATAAGACGTCTCCCCAACGAATTTGGTTTAGCTGGTTAGAGTACCAGTACTGGAACAAACCCGTCAACTCCGGTGGTACACCTGCTCCCCTGAGCTTATCCCAAAGGACATCATATGACACAAGGTCAAATGCACTTGAGAGATCAAGGAAGCAGGCATACACCGGAGTACTTCTATCCTTATAGTATTGGACGGTCTGCTTTAGACAGAGGATCGCACTCTCAGTGGAAAGTCCAGGCCGAAACCCAAACTGTGCGTCATGTACAGTTATCCATTTTTCAAGTTCCTTGTCCAGCAAACCGTCCAACACCTTAGCAACTACAGTGGCCAAGGATATCGGTCTGTAATTCGCCTTGTCCGATACATCCCCAATTTTATTTTTCACGATTGGCACCACTATTGTTTTCAGCAACTCGGGTGGAAGGTATGAGTGGCTAACGCAAAGCGTGAAAAACAGCGCCAGCACTCTAGGCAAATGTACCCCCGCACACCTGAGATGCTCAATGCTGAGACCGTCGTGACCCGGAGACTTTCCCTTAGCCATTCTTTTTATTACTTCAGCTACATTCTTGGCAGAGAAACGGATCGGCTCATAATCACGACTAGTCTCATCATCGATCACCCCCTGGGCCGGCCCAAGTGGAGATGACACCATAAATCGGTCTTTGAACATGCGGGCTATTTCCTTCGGCGAACCACATTCCCCCACACTCACAGGGCGGCCCGGTCCAAACTTCAGCTTATTGGTCGACTTCCAGAACTGAGAAAAATTCTTAGACTCTCGGTGGGTCGCTAATATGTCCATCTTAATCTGATCCTGATGATTTTGGCACCATTTAAGCCTACCCCTAAAGACCTTCTGACTCTGTCGCATGTCTTCCCAAATTCTACCAGCTTTTGGCTTATTATAGAACAGCCACGTTTGATACTTAGACCGAGCCTCCCCATAAGCGCCCCTAACGTGCTTGTTCCAGCCTGCCACTTGTCTCCCCTTTTGGGGTGGCTTGTCGTCCCTGGCCTGCACAGCAGCCCCTGACAAGGTATTTACAATATTGCCATACATACGATCTAGAGCACGCCTATGTTCTACAATATGACACATATTATCACCACACCTCTCAAACAACTCAGGATAGTGGACATTCCTCAGCTCCTTGTTACATAGATCCCGATACCTATCTATTTCGTCCTTATATCACGCTCCCTCCACAAAAACTTTATTCTGTGCTTTAGATTCCTTCGCCACTTTTGGCACTATTGTATTTAAATCGCACTCAATTATTAAGGGTAGATGATCTGACCAATAGGTATCGAGATCCACGATGACATTTGTTACAGTGTGCCACGCTGACTTCGACACGATACAGTGATCCAGCCATCGCTGACTGCCATTTATGTCACTGACATAAGTAAAAACATCCGCGTCAATACCTAATTTTTCTACATCAGCGCATATCCACTGATGATCTTGACAGTGGTTACATAGCTCAGACCAAAACGGCTGATGTGGATGCGAATTAAAGTCTCCTAACATGAATATTGTTTCAGTGTCATCGTTATCCACGATGGCACTGATTTCACCTAAACAATTTGTGTATTCTAGGAGATTTTCTGAGTTGTCCGTCGGCATGTAGACACTAAATATAATTACAGAGCGATTGTCACTTAATGTCGCCCTTATGGCCGCTAGCCTGTCACTATTACAGTTAATAACACTCACCGTTTTAAACAATCCTTTGCGCCACAAAATAGCCACACCCCCATAAGGACGCCCTTTAAGAATACCTGCGGATGTATCTACCGCAGACTTCCCCGTGTATTCAAAGTCGTTATGTATAGTATTGAGAATGTGCAGATCATGGGGGAGGAGCCAAGTCTCTTGAAGCGCTAGCACATCCGCAAGTTTACATAAATCTCGAACACTGTCTACTGACCTCTTTAACGACTTACAATTAAATGTTACAAACCTATTCAAACAACCTTGTTTCACGTGACTATCCATTACGGTTGTTTCTGAATAAAACCCGACTCAGAGCTCACATTAACTCTGTCTTTACTTTTAAACTGCACAAACTGTCGAGAATAAATACCTTCCGGCCAAAGAGCATCATTCATAAACAACGGCAGTTTGCTTTTTTCAACAAAGAATTTATAAGAGTTATAACTACGCTCCTTCTTTGCTACAATTTTTTCCAAGTCAACAGTTATTTGGGTCTTATCACGAATATAGTTTACAATGTCATTCTCGCTAGTTTCCATACATATATTAGAAATATAAAGAAGTACCTGGGACCACGCTGCCCTAAACCTCGAATTTACATCATAGGTTGCCTTTCCCGTGCTGCTAATAAACTTATTTCGCAGCCTCTTTTTATTTGTCACCGTAGTCCACTCGTCACTTTTGTCCCCTACTATCGCACTTGAATTCACTACTCGTAGTGTTTCTCGATTGACACTCGCCGCCAGAGCCGACGCATACCCATACACAGACGTATTAAACACACTTGCGTTCGACTCGGGCGCACTCGTAGTAGCGATCTCTGGGCCGCCGCCGGTGACGGCCGGTGAGGTGGGTGCGCGGGTGCACCCAATAACCGGTCGCTCGTTCGAAACCGCCGTTGGGGGCTCCAAGCGCAGATTGTCTTCTAACGATGTCTTGGCGCATTTGCTCGTCGCTACCGACACCGGAGTACGTGCCTCACCGTGGATAATATCCTGACTTTGTACACTCATGACCGCACTATTTTTTATCGTGTTGGCGGTAGAAGTATTTTGTCTAGAGGTACTTGTCCTATCGGGTACATATTCTAAGCCTATAGGACCGCTGTTACACTCAAAACTATTAACTATGCACGCTCCACGTCGTTTATTAACAGGATCAAAATGCCTTTCGTTTGGCTGCTTCAACTTAAGCGATTCATTCATCTCTTGCCGTGTAACAAATTCACTTTTTACTCCACCCATCTCAGCCTGCAAGCTTGTCACCTGACCTTGCAATTTCAAAATATCTCTCAACAGACGTGTCGCATCTAAGTGGTCGAAGGTCACTGGAGGCAATTTGTGCAGCTCCCTCGCCACAAATATGGGTAGCTGCTCAGGATCTGTAGCATCTATATGTTTCAGCATACCGATGACGTCTTCTAAGTCCTTCCGTGCTTTGTCATCCTTCTTTCTATTAATCATTTTCTTCAACGGAACAGCTTCAAATAAGAGCTTCTTTGCTATCAAAATATCCTCAGCCGTAAACGCCGTAACACATATCCTTGTTAAACTGATTTCATCCATAACAGATATTTTGTTATGCACAAACGCAAGCACTTCATTTATAACTATGTTGCACGAACTACATTTTACAATACTCGAGGTCATTGCCCCGACAACAGCTGTTACCGCGCGCACGACAAAGTTGATAGTTTAAGTAACAACCACGGAGTTTAGATTCGTCCCCGATTGATGACAATAGGTTTGCTCCCAATTATATAGGACTTAAACATAATTGGCGAGATGTGATTGCCTAACACCTCTGCCTAACCCTTTGGGAATAACCGGAGTGATTCGGACGCCATACTATTATGAAATAGCTTATCTTACAAAATATGAATCTAATTAGTCCGTAAGTTAGATTATCGAAAAATATTGGATACGTGTTTTTTGTTTTACCAAATTAATAAAAATTGACGAAGATAAAACGCGTCAAAAATCATGAGTGGGGCTTGTGACGTCACTTGTTGGTAAAAAATGTACTGACATGTGACGTTTTCGAGGAGTTCACGAATTTTCGAAGTACTGTATCGTCTTCATTTTTGGTTTACGTGTAAAATGAAATGTCTTATGTCTTCAATATTTTCTGGAAATCTATCTGACGGACAATTTTTTTTTTTGTCCGATCCCCTATTACACATAAAGAGGAAATAAATGATAGTCCTGATTTTTCTGTCCTGTCTTTGAAACCATCCAAGTTACCTCTACTAGTGAAATTGAAGAGAATCACTTTACTTTCGGCTTTCCATCTGAGAAACCCCTGGACCCTTCATATCTAAGGACCTTCACCCCGGTTTCCCTGATTTTGTATAGTATTTTAATAAGAATTCTCCAGCATCCGGTAGGTAGGGCCTGATAGGTTTATTTGTATTTTATTGTCTTAAAATTAAATAACTGTTTACCTTTTCCCTTTTTCTGTTAAACTGTGCTCTCCTCCTAGGTAGGAAAGTGCTTATTGTGGCCTTACATTTATCAGGCTCCCCCTGTTAAATGTAACGTTACAACTCTCAAAATAGAGACTAAATTTTATAGTAACTATTAGCCATTAACTTATTGTTTCTGTAACATATTTCAGGACAACGATGAATGGGTTTGGGGATATTATGAAGAGCATACTGAGCCAAAAGTAAGAGAAAGTTGATTTAAAAATATGATTAATTAATATAATATATGTTATTCTAGTTGTCCACAATATTGCCCAAATTTTACTTAATTTTTTAGCTTACATCTTAACTTTAGTGTGTTTGCTGTGATCTCTTATAAATGGAGGAGTACACCTACCAAGCTCTTTTGTTGTTCAATTTCTAATAATATGTATGTTGTGTAGGTATATGTTCAGTTGGAGGTCCTAATATAAATAATATAATACATATTGGACACTATCATATGAACATTTGACAACAATAAATAAACAAAAGTATAATGTTTATTTATTATTATTTTGTTTCAACAGAATGAAGAATGGATTTGGGGATACGTAGATCCCGAGCCAACTGTAAGTTTACTCATATAATAACATTTCGATAAAATAAGGAGTTTTTCGATTAACACATTCGATTCTTTTTTTTTCTGGCATTATTGAATAACGATCTATATTCCGTTACAATTTAAAAAACACTTTCAGACTACTACAAAAGTCCGTAGGGATACTAAAAATGACAAAATCAAGAAACTCTGCTCACCCTACGACCCTCCAAAGCCAAACTTTATTACTAAAGGACGACGGATTAGTGAAGCAAGTAAGTAACTTCACCATTCAATTATTATGCGACATTCATTTCCAAAAAAAAAATGTATTCAGCTCAGGTGCAGATTCTTTAATAACTCTGGCCTTTTTTTGGAGGGCAGGAGATCATCAAATGATGATCCCGCTCTGGGCGGAGCGGAAGGTAGTGTCAGATTTCTACTGACTAAAAATCACCAATGTTCCTTTTTAGCTCTTTGTGTCGGGGACCGCGGTATCTCTGTCCGGGGCCGCGGTATCTCATTAACTCTGCCCTGGAGTGTAAATGTGGTACTATTCCCAAACTATGGGGCACTTAATATTTTGCCCTGTGCATAGTGCGTGTCCTGTTCACTACAGGAACTGATGGACGCTACTGAGGGCGCCAAACTAGTGGTTCAGTTCTGGGCCGACACATTTTAGATTGCCATCGACATGCTAAGATGAAGACTTCATCACCTGCTTAGCCCTTTACCAACCATTTTGAGATCTGTTTCCAGTCTGAACGTTTGAAACCGAGTACTAGTATTTTTCTTGGAGTTTCTGTCTATCTGACCTCCACAACCCAGTTACTGGAGAACAGGATACAACGTGAGAGACAGAGAGGACGGTGGCCTTTTCTAAGCACTGGGATGACGCAGGCTAACATTATTAGTACCAATAATTAATTAATCAAAAATCATTTTTTGTCACGTTGTAGTGATGTGTTCATTAATTCCAAGCCATATTTTAAATTATTTCAGAATGCTACGAATACGTTTGGGAATTAAAAACCAGACACATGCGACATCTGAAATCAACTAAATGTAAGTATTTTATGCGTTGTTTCTGTCAATCGTTTGTAGCTGATAGCGTTATGTAGGAGGTTTTTGATTTTCTGTTAGTTAGTTTGCCGTTAATTTTGCCATTTTAGGCTATTTATCGATTTTTAATAATTTATGTAGAAACCAAGTCATTTGCGATGCAACATTACATCTTTTAAATAAATGGTACTCATTTTGGCAGGTGCTTCAGAAATGATTAAAAATTCGGATCCATCTACACAACATTACGTCGAAGTTATAAGAGGACGAGAAGCTGAACCTGGCGAGTTTCCACACATGGTTAGATATCCACATCATCATCTCTCTCTGCCCTAGTCCTATTCTATTTAGGGTCGGTGCAACACGATTCCTTCTTCCATTCTGCCCTGTTAGACGTCATGGCATCATTTACTGCTTCCTCTTTCATGTCATTCCTCACACAATCCATCCATGTTTTCTTTGGCCTTTTTTTTTTTGGGGTTGTGAAATCATCAAATAACCCCTCCCGCTCTTGGGCAGAGCGGAAGGGAGTGTCAGACTTCTACTGACTAAAAACCACCCATGTTTCTTCTTAGCCCTTGTGCCGAGGCCGCGATATCTCCTTCGAACAACCCGCAGCCCCGACGGGAAACTTTCAATCCTCATTCTATTATTTATTTTCTTATTTCTTACTAATTCAAAGTTCTAATTAAAAATACCAGGGCGCCATAGGCTGGCAGGCGTCATCAAGCGGATGGGTGTTCAAATGCGGCAGCTCTCTCATCAGTTCCAAGTTCGTGCTCACGGCGGGTCATTGCTCTCGCGCTTCCGACCGAGACACTTCTATTGCCGATCCTGTGCCGAAGATCGTTAGGTTGGGAGACAAGAATATTATTGATGTGGTATGTAAAAAATCCTTCACATTCTGTTCAAATCTTTTCATTTCCTGCATTGCCTAGATTCTATAAAGTTTTATTTATGCGCGTATATGATCGAAGGTCAACGAGGCAAAAGGCATAATAATTATGTAAGGTTCGTAGCAGGCAGCGTACCTTAGTTTCTGACTCCTCTATGGCACCTTTCAAACGTTTGTTTAAATAAAAATAAAAATACAAAAGTAAACACTTTTGTTTTCATTCAATCATGTTTAATTGTCGTGCTTTCTCTTCTAGTTCACAAATGGCGTCCCACCAACGGACGCAAAGATCAGCAATATAATAGTGCATCCCAGGTACCATCCTCCGAAGAAATACTACGACATAGCTCTGATGGAGCTAGAAGACCACGTGGTTTTCAGCAAATACGTCCAGCCGGCGTGTTTGTGGACCAGATTCGATACCAATATCCTGGGGAATGAGGCTACCATCACTGGTTGGGGCGTTGTGGAAACTAGTAAGAATTTGTTTTAATTTTTTTATATTGAGAAACTCATGGCTGGATCTGGCCTAGGTTGGTCTGTGGATGGGTGAGCACCCATCACATACCGAGCCCAGAAAGCACGTTAAGCCATTGGTTCCGGATGTCATTTGTAGATCTTTGACATCGTTTTTTTTTTTTGGCGGATGGATAATCATCAAATAACCCGTCCCGCTCTTGGGCAGAGCGAAAGGGAGTTTCAGACTTCTACTGACTAAAAACCACCCATGTTCCTTCTTGGCCCTTGCGCCGAGGCTGCGGTATCTCTTTCGAACAACCCGCAGCGACGGGTACATCTCATCATCATCTTTAGCACAGTCATTAATCTTTATTTGGTCTTTCCATTTGAACTTTAAACTTATATTATGCTCTATTTTACTAAAACATTTAAAACTTAGTAGTACTTTTGCAATGATAGGATCCGTTAATAATTGATTTATATGCTACAGTTCTACGATTTGCATGGCAGTTGAATAAAATCATTTTGTGCATGTGAATAATACATCTAATGATACTGTGACGAGGCGTGCCTATAACGTTCTACGAAGCCGAAATTAGCCGATAGTCTCTTTCCAAAGGTCGATGTGCAATATTTATCGTCGGGTACTGTAGATCGATTTTATGCAATAACAAGATCGTTATACGAATTTATTACTAAAATTAATATAAAATATTCTTAAACTGATGGTGATTTAATAATGTTGTCCTCTAACTTTGCTGTTCTTCAAATTTATAAATATTGTTTTCATTCCTCGTTTCAACACAAACAGTGCCAATTTCACTCTCAAAATGACCTAATAAAGAGACGTCAATGTAACAGATGGCAGAACCACTTCTCCTGAGCTGCAAGCAGCAGTGGTAGATCTTATAGACACCACAACCTGTGACCGACTGCTGAAGCCGTCTTGTAACAGGAACTGGTGCGGCGTCAGTGACAACCAGATCTGTGCTGGCAAGCTGGCGGGAGAAGTTGATGCTTGTCAGGTAGAGTATGAATGATGCTTTCTGTATACTTGCTTGCAATATTTCTTCTAATGATTATGCATATATTCTGCTGAATACAATATTTATATCATACATAGCTATACATGTTATTTATACGGGATTCACCATGGTCTGGTACCCTTTGTACCTTGAAAAGCAAATGTTAAGCCATTGGCCCTGACTGACATTTATGTCCAGATGTTTGACGGCAATAAACGGTAGTTGGGTACCCAATAGTTTGACCACCAGTTCTACCATTAACCAGTAACTAGGATGGGAAAATAAGATATGCAATCGTGTTTAGGTAGACCTGATTAAATTCAAAGTAAAAAGGCTACAGAGATGACCTTCTTATTGTGTATATGTCGAGATTTCCGGGAAAACCGAAGCCTACATTCATTCGGTGAAAATTGGATTCCAAATACTAAGTGACTTCATTCTTTGGGGTGACTCCGGCAATGGTCAACAATGCTGGCAGCAAAGCTAACTGGCCAAAGTGTGCTATACTTCTCTCGTCTCGTCTCCTTCAGGGTGACTCCGGTGGTCCTCTCCAGGTGCAGATTCCTCTCCCAATCACCTCAGAAGGCAGCATGCACTACGTGGTGGGGGTGACGTCATTCGGCATCGGCTGCGCGCTACCCAACCTGCCTGGGGTCTACTTCCGAGTGTCCATGTATCTGGACTGGATCGAGTACATTGTTTGGCCCATGCTATAACCTTAGCTGTTTAATTGTTTTTGTAAATAATAATTATGGTAAAATGATACTAGACGCTTTCTCACGATTTTTTCTCATTCTATATTCATTGTTGATTTATGTTGTCGTCAGAAGTTTCACTTCGTGTGAAAGACAACAATGAGCAGAAAGTGAAGCGTCTGATTTCGGATGTAAACCCGAAATCAGACGCTTCACTGTTCCAAATCTTGCCTCATTGTCTCCGAAATTTAGTCTCGTTGTCAAAGCTGTGATTTTCACTTAAAATACATCTATGTACTCTTGTAACGCCATGTAACTCTTAGAAGCTTTCAAAGTAAAACAATATTTATAAACTAATCGAAACTTTTCATTTCAAGCACTAATAAACTTTAACTTAGATCCCATCCTAAATAAAATCACAATGTCAAAGTGTTCTATAAAATTTTTACGCTTTAAAAAGACTTAAAGCTCGGCACCATCCATTAGCAATTCGGCACCTTATTTCGCCGGCAGTGTCAAGTAAATTGCTCATGAATTGGTCATAAAACGAGCAGTACAAACAATAAAACTAGCCTCTCTCTCTGCGCGGTAGGATATCTAAGGACGTAGGCTTAACTGGGCTGGCTGTTACACCGTAGTGATCGGACGAGCGTAATTGACTGGGATTTTTATTTGGACATGTAACATATTTAAAAAAATTGCCTTTAATCATAAAAAGTTTAATTCAAACACGGATACTACCTATTTCAGTGACATGACGAGCAGAGTTCAAAATTCCTCATCTACATCGAAATGAAATCATCCTTCGACCAGACGGTGTGTGTTAGACGGTAGTGTGGCTACTTAAGTTATTGTCATGGATAAGTAACTGTAATAACCGAGTTTTTTTTTTGTCAAAAACGATATTCCAGTATCGAAACCCTTATTCTACTTTACACACAATGTTATCTAAACAAAGTCCGCATAGTCATGAGTCATAATCCAAAAATGTGGGAAAATGAAGACCAGGAATACAAATAACCATTTTTCTTTTATTTTAATGGTCTTTGCACAACCACCAACTTCCAACTTCTTGTTCCTCTCTCACACACTGTCCCTCTCACTCACTCTCTACTACCATACCCACACGCGTAACAGTTGACCTCCAAAAAATAAAAATCACCGAACACCATTACACTTCGGTGTAACACACCCCCGGCTTTACAGTAATCTTCCATTTGAGGGAGCGATTTGTCTAGCAGACGTACAGCGGCGGTAGTTTCTCACAGCCGACAGACATTACACTCTGCGATGCAATCGACTGTTCCCTGCACTGCTGAGCTCCTGGTATTTCAATTTGATATAGGAATAAAAGAATATAGATCAAGAGGGATGGAATCTTCACAGTACTGGTATAAGATCAATTTTATTTGCATGTGCTTAGTATGGTGTATCTTGTTTGAAAATTTACTGTTAATGTTAGTCTATGTCAACCTACTGCCAGGCAAAGGCCTCCCCATTTTCCTTTTTTTGAGATTGGGAAATCAGCAAATGACTCCTCCTCTCTAGGTGGAGCGGAAGGGAGTGTCAGACTTCTACTAACTAAAAACCACCCATGTTCCTTCTTAGCCCTTTGTGTCGAAGGCCGCGGTATCTCTTCTGAATAACCCCCAGCCTCGGTAGGCGTCGGCCATTGCCCCTGCAATGTGGCCCCCCTCAACCTTAAAAAAAAATCCGATCCAGGGCCATTGGGGACCACTGGTCATTGGTTCTGCACAGCTCGTCCCGCCATTTTCTGCGAGGTTTACCCGAGGCGGTACGGCGAGCGGCAATTGGCTGAGTCATGGACAATTTTAAGGTTTTGTTAAATGAATTTAGACGTTTCGTCATAGTTTGCCACTTTTCCAGGTATAGTTTGCTCAATCTGATAATTCAAATAGTATTTTTAACCGACTTCAAAAAAGGAGGAGGTTCCATGTTCGTGTGTATGTATTTTTTTTTTTTTTTTTTTATGTATGTTACTTGATTTCTCCTCCATTTGTGAACCGATTCTCAAAATTCTTTTTTTATTTGAAAGAGTATACTCCTGAGGTGGTCCCATTTAAATTTGGTGAAGATCTGATCTTGATCTTCGGAGATATACAATATAACTCTTCAAAAATAGACGGCAAATCTGTCGTGATTGCTGCAATCGCTTGGATGTTTATTGTTTACGGAACATCTTAACTTACCATCACGCCTGTATGCTCTGACGGGGTACGCCGATGTATACAGGACGCCCAGATTTCGAGAGTTAGGTATGTTAAGTTCCATTTTATTGCGGATAAGCCTATTACCGTGACATGTATTGTTAACAACGTAAATTTAATGAATATCAAATATTTGTAAAGGATATTACAACTAAAAATGGAAAATTAAAAAAACTTTTTTGCAAAAAATAAAACCGACTTCAAAAACACAAAAAAGTGAAAAATAACTTTAGCTTCTGAAGTCGGTGACAAAAAAACTGAATAAAACAAACAAAAGTCACCGACTTCAGAAGCTAAAGTTATTTTTCACTTTTTTGTGTTTTTGAAGTCGGTTTTATTTTTTGCAAAAAAGTTTTTTCTCTACAGTAAAACAGACCTTACAGAAGTTTAATATTTATTGTCTAATATGATTTCATTTTCTTAAAGAATTCTCAACTGCAACTAGGGCAACCCTACATTACTTTCACAAACCAAAAGTCCCCTTTGTTCTTTACCAACTTTCCTCACTTTGCGTCATAACACACCGAAAACCAATGGGAACCGCGTAAAAATATGCAGATCTGTGGAAGACAAGGTCCGATTACAGCGAGCGGTGGAATTTATGCGTCATAAAAAAAGAATAATAAATGAGAACCCACCCTTAACGTTGCGTCACAGTTAGGGTTGCTACGTGTACCGACAATGGTTTATTGGCCAGCCCAATGTCCGTGCGGTTTGGCCAGTAGTTTATGGGGCATTTATGAAAGTAATTGGGTTTTCTTGTTAGAGAAATTACAGGTGTCCCTCCCCCCATACAGGGCAAAATGTTTCGGGAATCATGTGCTGAGCATGAGGTCCTTATTATTAGATAGTTATTGGATTTTCCCATCAGGATCTTCTCAATAGCAGCTACGGAGTCTTGATTTATGCCTAGTTAATGGCATAGGCATAGATTCGCCTATAAGATTAAACTTAAACGTTATGTTTAAGTTGGCGAAATGTGGATGTACTATTTGATTCACCTTGGCCTATCCCTTTGGGGATTACATGCGTTATGTTACAGTGTGTTCATCACAGCTCTCTTACAACATTTTAACTATGGAGCAAAATTACGATTCAATTATGAACCCATTCCCGTCGGGGCTGCGGGTTGTACGAAAGAGATACCGTGGCCTCGTCACAAAGGGCTAAGAAGGAACATGGGTGGTTTTTAGTCAGTAGAAGTCTGACACTCCCTAACGCTCTGCCCAGAGCGGGAGGAGTCATTTGATGATTTCTCACCCTCCAATAAAAAAAGGAGTTCATGCTCGGAAGTCGCGCTTGCTACCACTAAACCTATGTAAAGCAATAAATACAGTTTATTCGTAATTCAATTTAGTTAAGCACTTATCAGATGCATGATGTTCACGTTTAATCGCACCGTTATGTTGGTGGCGCACTTTGCATGGTCAAGTGGTACACGTAAGTACCCACATAGTTCTGTGGAACTGATCCTCTCCAGTAACGTATGAGTGTGCTCATACGTTACTGGAGAGGATCTCAGAGCTCTCATTGATATCTCATTAAATAAGAATAATTTATTTAAGAAAAAATAATTCAAAAAGATGTACATTTAGGCACAGTAGTGTTGCTTCACATACAAAGTTATAATCAGTACTTATAAGTAAACTTTAACTAAAATATATTTAAGAGTTACAAGTAGTGATTATTTAACTTCAAATGTTTGTATAGCGACCTGCCCGATTTAGGTTTATCTAAACCTGTGTTTCAGGCCATCACTGTACGTTGCATAATTTAATGAAGACAATAAAATTATAAAATAAAATAAATCTAATAACAACTATAGGAACAAGCAAAATGATACAAAAAAACACTAAAACTAGCTTAACTAACTATGTACAATTAGATACGAAGTAAAACATAATCAAACGACAACTTCTAGAAGTTTTTCCGTGTCTGTGTATTTGAGTATCGCTAAATATTCCGATATCATGACACTACATTTTTTATAGCTTAAGCTATAGAAGTTTAGTATCTTGATGAGTCTATTATACAGAAAAGGTCTTAAAACCACATAAAATCGCTCAGAAAACACATGCTTAGTTTGAGACTTAGTACAAACCAGGTCCTTCCTTCTCCTATCGGAAGGAACTGGGTCATAGGGAAGTGTAGCGTGTGTGTAGTGTGTGTGTGTGATAAATGGTTATGTAGTTAAATCATAATTGTTGGTAGTAGGGATTTGTTTACGACGTAAACAAATGCCTGCGTCGTCGGTTTTGAGTTCATATAACCCCAATCTATTGGATACATGTGATAATCAAAGATTAATAGAGAAACAACAGTCGTAATAGTGGCTGTCTTCGTTGAAGAACCTTGAATAGTATTGTATACGAAAGACGCGTGTAGCAAAAGAACAAATGTAAAAAGAATTCGTACACTCTCGAGAAGACATAACAAAAAAAAGGACTAAAATTAATTTACGAACTCCAAAAGCAAATAAAAAGACCTCGCAAATAAACAAGAAAAAAAGACTGCCATGCACCCATCCGACATGTTAATATTATGCTAACGTAAAAACAGAAAATTACATGAAAAAAAACTTTTCTGATATGCAAATACGACCATCAACACGTGTTCTAAAGAAAAAATGCAAATCATGGCAAGTAAGGCGACCTAAAACTCGTTTTTATGGCGACTCATAAATTACAGGGGGTGGGCAGAGCCGGCACACATAAACATCGCTATTACACATGGTACCCCGCCAACTTTGAGCAGCTTTTTTTACCTTATAGGATATGTTTATTCATGTAAGAAGGGTCCACCGCCATTTTTAAGTGTCCGGGGCTGAAATGATTTTAGGAGGGTGTTTTTCATATTTTTGTGCAAATCATACACGATTATATTACATATCTGATTGCACCCCTGCTCAGCCTAAGCTGCCCAGACTACGGAAAATATTTCTGAATTTAGAAACCGAACTATAAGCTTAGAAGTATCTAACATTGATACGGCTTACTCTTATGGGGTAACTCGACACATGTCCAAAGAGCTTTCATAGCGCAAAAAAAATGTCTGAGAGCAATCGTTGGGATACCTCCACATGAGAGCTGCAGACCAGTTTTTAAAAAGCTAAAGATTCTACCTCTAGCATGTATTAATATTTTAGAAATAGGCATATTTGTTAAAAAAAAATATACTTCTTCTCCACAGTAGCCGAAAACAATCGATTTACAAAAAGAGACCCCACTAAGTTAAAGAACCAATTTTGCAACAGTACTCTTCACTATAAAAACTGTTACTTAATGTCAATCATAATATTTAACCACATTCCTAAACCAATAAGAGAGACACCACTGCATTTTTATAAAAATAAGCTAAAGTCGTGGCTACTTCATAAGAGTTTTAACTCAGTTAAAGAATTTCTCGAAGATAAATAGGTACCTACTAAATATTATTATACACTTTTTTACATTTTTATTAATCTTTTTTATATTTTATTATAGTTACAGTCTGCACATTTTTTGGTTTAGTTTTGTTTTAATTAGAAAATAAGTTTCATTAGTTAGGTATAGGTATGTAATTTAATGTTAGGTAAAGGTATGTTTTTATTAGAATGTAAGTTTCATTAGAGTATAGGTATGTAATTTAGTGTTAGGTATGTGTGTATAAAAATTTACTAAAATTATGATACTAACTGCGGTACTCAGAGATATTTAATGATTACTTAAGCTGTCACTTAGTAAAGATTTGACATACTTTTGTATGACAAAGCTGTCAAAACCTTTACTAAATGATGGCCTAAGTAATCATTAAAGCTCTCTGAGTGCGGCAGTAAAATATTAACTTTAGTATCAATTGACGGCACGGTTGGCGCAGTGGCTCAAGCAATGGACTGCTGCGCTGCGTGTCGCGGGTTCGATCCCCGCACAGAACAAATATTTGTATGACCTACAGATAGTTGTTCTGGATCTGGGTATTTGTGTATGTGAGTTTAAATGTTTGTGAACGCACCCACAATACAGGAGAAATTCCTAGTGTGGGGCAATGTTTTAAAAAAAAAAACCTCTCTGTTTCTTTCTTCAATGGCTTTAAGGGCTTCCCGAGCCCTAAAAAAAAAAAATGTAAATATTCGTATGCCGCGTCAAGCGGTGGATATGTCAAGAACCATACCATTTCTGTAACAACTTTGTGAATACCGTATCCTACGAATAAATGTCTTTGTCTTTGGCATTAAAAATACAAGCATAATAATTCAACAATAATTCAAATATAATCAGTAACTACATTTCCCGCATGAAAACCATGTGTTTTTCTCCGTTGACTCACCCTTGAAAAATCCTGAAAAACTACGAAACCAAGTCAATGATCCCTTTTACTGTAATCATTATCTGTAAATTATTCAAACGGATGAAGACTAATGCTCAGACAGAGTTTTCAGAACATGCTCTGTCAAATACGCATTTTTTTCTCATTACATCTTCTCCTAGAGAATAAATTGATCAAAGTTGGGAACTTAGATTAAGTTGAGTTGAGTTATTAGAGGGCGACTCGAAGTGGGTTTTGAATGAAGGTTATTAACCAAGATACTATGATGGTGTTAGCTGTTCTAATACATTTATAACTTGTTTTAAGATAATTACAGTATTTTTTATTAATGAGAGAATATTTGTTTTGTATGAATAAGAAAGTTATTTGATTTAGTTGAAATGCCAAAATGGCGCCAACGGGTATTGGAATGACAGTTGACTATTGCAGTCTAGTAAAGAGGTTTTAAAAGACCCAAGGCGCTATTATAGCAGGACATTCTTTTCTAAACTTTGAAAGTGTAAGAAGCTCTAAAATACCTGTGTTAGTACAGTGAATTTTTATAATAAACTCGTAAATGTTATGCAGCTATTTATTATGTGCTTACTTTGATGTTCTGAACCCAGTAAATAAATCATGCTTATATCAGATCAAATATAAGCTTTTATTTCCCTTTCGCTCTGGCTTGTCCTACAATGGTTTGATAATTGTACATGGGCAGTAAGGGTAGTCGTGACCTATCGTGGAGATCCCGTGACTTGAAACTCAGGCAGGCACATTACTTTGTGTTATTTACTTTATCACTCATCATCTGCCTAGCCTTTTCCCAACTATATTATGTCAGCTTCCAGACTAACAGAATGCAGCTGAATACCAGTATTTTACATGGAGCGACTGCCTATCTCAACTCCACAACCCAGTTTGTATGGCTTATCCATACCTCCTGGCAAGGCTGGTTGTCAGACTTTCAGGTCACTGACTACCTGTAACGACGGTCAAAGGTCTACAAAAGACAGTTGGAACCAGCGACTTAATGTGTTTTACGAGGCACAGGAAACTCGGTATGTAGTTGGTCATCCATCTAGGCACCAATCCCAGCAAACATGGCTTAATCTAAATTTCGAACCGGGTAGCTGTTCCAATAAAAGACACAATTCCTCAACGTCGTTTATAAACGTTCTGAAAGTGTAAACTTCCTGAAATCTTTCCTACAGGCGTGCGTAACTTTTAATTTGTTACTTTAAGTAGCAATATAGTTTATATAGCCACTAACTCTTAACTATAACTTACCCTACACTAAAGGGAGACTCAATTAAGTTTAACACTGCGTTTGAGAAATAAACCCTTTATGAATATGGGGGTCACTTTATAAAGGCCTTTCACCTCCGTATGTCAATTAATTAAATATCTAACAAAATAACAATCTAGTGACGATCTAATCAAGATGTCTTACATAATAAACGTTGAATTTACTAACTTGAGCACACTGTTATTTTATACATATCCTCAACTTTAAGCTAAAGGTAAATAGAGTTTAATTTCACATGGCTGAGTCTTTTATGTGAGTAATAAAGCTTGTGTGAGGAGGTTCGTAAAAGAGTCCTCTTCGATTAAAGTAAAAGTAATAAATGGCCTTAGTAAGTTCCGATTAGGGTTTTAAAATGCCATGTTACAATTGTAACTTTATTGGAAAGGTTCGCCATTGGTGATATTTTTTAATTTTGTATGTCAGGTTTATCGGTATTGGAGACCGGTGCTGCTAATAATTTTGCCTAAATGTGCTGGTAGGCTGTTCACTTGCAAATTAAGGGACTGGGTAGTGTACGTCACTAGGGGATGGAATGGGCTTTTTTGGAATTGCTTTTCCAAAGTAAGTAGTGACAGCTGTAATGTGACATAACATTTAATGTGTTGTTAGTATAAAACAAGTAACTTCATAACGTTACTTTACGTTTCTTATTTTTTCCTACTCTGCTGTTCCTTTCTGGTTAATTTCGTTGGGGATCTAAGACAATTAAATTGTTATGGGAGGACTTCGTCGAGCTTCATTGTCTGAAAGCTTTTCTGGTGGTTGCCACTGTTGATTCTGGCTTAAAGGATATGCAGTGATTTGGAAATAGTTTTGCGGGTTTGTACCAATATAAAAAGTAATAACGTATACATCTAAAATGGCAATCAATTATAACAAAGGGAGTCCCTTTCAGACAACATGGCTATGTTGACTGATTAATTTGACGAGTCCTTATGGGCTCGTGGGCTGGACACACGGGCCCTTAGACTATGTGACATTCTACCAACAAAATAACAATGATGCAAAAGTCACACGACACAAACTTCTAAAAACAATAATATTATTACGTATAATTTTATATTATTTTTGTAATTATATTACGTTGAAAGTAAGTTGCAGAAACACTAAACCCAGCGTTGTAAAAACCTAACTTACAATAGTTAAACTATGAAAGCCAACCCATTTGTCGAATGTTTTTGACCAACAACAAATTCGTATTCATAGTTCACGTAAGATCCTTTTCTCCCTGATAACCCTTATCCTCACTTTGACCCGACTTCCGAACTCATGACAAACTAGGCGGTCCACAATCACAATAATATACAAACCGCGCCACCCTTACATGTCCTTACTTCGCTTACTTTTTTATTCACATTCGCTGATCGCTGCAAGCGAATACGGCGAATATGCCACAGTATTTGGAAACAGTAGTGTAAGTAGGATTTATTCTTGAAGGTTCATGTGATGAGGAGAAATGAGAAAAATGTACAGGGTAATAAGAGTAGACGAAGACCAAAGAAACGATGTATGGACTATGTGAAGTATGAATGGCTATTATTAGCCGTCACTGCTGTGATGACGAGTAATAAAGAACTATGGAAGAAGAAGACATGCTGCGGTGACCTCAAATAAATTGGGATAAAGGCAGAAGAATCATGATGATTCATCGGTTCAGTCGCTTGTAACAATGATGGTGTACATACGTATAAATATTACCTTTAATACTCTACCTCTTAATATACTTGTTTCTCTAAGGATATTGAAAAGCAAAAGATGGAGTTCTTACTTCCTAATTTCCTGACAGACAGCACAGCAGATCAGCTTCTTTGGTTTGGAAATAAGGAATTCGAGTAACACAAAATCCACAAAAAGTTCTGTCTGAGTCAACAAGCACTTGGTGAAATTCTGCAAAGATTAACAGATTGCGGTTTTGGTGCCGTCGCAGTAACTTGCATGGATATTAAATATCCATGCAAGTTAATTTTAAAGTTCAGGGTCGTTTAGGAATTTGTGGGAGAGTGCCTTTTGTTTCTTCGTCTCAAAATACAAGTTCACACCTGTAACCCTGAAGGGTAAGCCAGAGATGTTCCCATAATTACACCCACATTTCGCCAGTTATGTTTAAGTCCCATGTAATAGGCGCCTATTGTCATCAATCGGTTACAAATTCAGACTCCGTGGCTGCTACTGAGAAATCCTTGACGGAAAAACCCAATTACACTTTGTCTGACCTGGGTATCGAATCCACCACCATCGAACAGTCACGCTTGCGACCACAAAAGCAACGAAGTAGTCCCCAGTTTCATCCTCTCGTAAAACGTAACCGAAACACTTACCAACCCACACGAAATTTGAATGTCCCACCGCAGTTACACCACTCTTCGATACATTCACTATGTCCCCCGCCACAGCAATAAAACAAAGTATTTTTTTCATCTCGACTCACCCATATTTCGTGGGCGACCCATTGATTGGCTGTCAACTCCAAAACACAATAACAAGAGGAAAGTCCTTTATTGTAGCGAGACGTAAAAAGACTTGTGTTGACGTTTTGTGTGATTGCAAGTGAACACAGTGTAGGGGGGCAGAGAGGGAGGGGTATAGAGCAGTGGGAGGCAGTTTTTATTAATGTTTGGTGGTGATTTGGAAAATAATATTGATGAAGACACAATAAGGAATCGGACAAAAAAAACTATTTAGTCCGTCAGATAGATTTCCAAAAAATATTGAAGACATATTTGTTCCTTTTACACATAAACAAAAAATGAAGACGAAACAGTGCTTCGAAAACTCGTGAACTACTCGAAAACGTCACATGTCAGTACATTTTTTACCTACAAATGACGTCACAACCGACTCATGATCTTTGACGCGTTTTATCTTTGTTAATTTTGATTAATTCGATAATCTAACTGACAGACTAATTAGAATCAAATTTTTTTGTCTCAGTCCGACCTCAATAGGGGATTATTGAGGTCATTTTAAAAGTTAGGTTCAAGGAATACTATTGAGAGGTGGTACCTACTTACAGTTACGAGCAATTATATGTATAAGTCCACGAAGCAACTTTCAAAACTAATTTTCTCTTGCTGTATGTATTAACGTTTTATGTTTTCTCGGACATAATATTTTGTAAGCCATTCTATCGGCTGGGAAATGAAGATCTTATCTCAAAGCAGTTATTTCACTAAAATAGTTACATGCACAATTTTATTGACCCATTTGGGTGGGACGAATTGTTTTTTTAGTTATGTTTATTCCCATGTAATACCTATGGCCATCAACAGGGCACACACAGGTCTGGCGATTATCAATCACCACCACACAAATCAGTTCACCACAATTTAAGAGTCAGTGCAAAGATCGAAAACGAACTTTAACAATACATTGTTCTCGTCCTTTTTCCATATTCCATCTCTTTGGCCATACCACCGCCAAAGCAACAATTCAGCCAGTTCAAGAGTTACAAGTTATTCGTTAAAAGTTCCGTTTAAAAATGGATAAACTTTAAAATGGATTGCAGAAATCGGAACGGACTGAAACCGTTCCCTTCGCCAATGGCTCCTACTTTGTGAAAGAAAGTACTAGGAAACCATATAACTGAAATGGTAGTGCATTAGGGCTACTTATTTGATCCTCAACTGGTTTCTCTCAGCAAAATTCACGCATGGTTTTTCTAACAAGCACTGCAATTTGAAATCATTTCAAATACTCGTATGTACATACTATATTTGAATATTAAAAGTATGAAAGATAGCACTGGTACCGGGATCATGGCCCAAGCTATCCGGTGGACAGGGAACCAGATAGAGGAATCTAACAATACCCACCATATCCAGAAATAATACTTTTTGAATAACCCTTTGATCCTGCTGCCAAACGAGGGCCTCCTCGAAAAATATAAATATATTGGCGGAAAGAAAATAACTGCTTTTCATCTACTTGTCATGATAATTTTCCTCAACGTTTAATGAATCCAACAAAAAGGTTGGTCACAAATCTGATCAATAGCCTAATAGATTTCATCCAGGATTAGAATTATAGGTTGCTTGCATTCTTAACCTACATACGGTTTTAGTTCATCAGGCAAGTTCATAATTTGCGCAAGTTCGTGCCATTCTTGAAAGCCAATAAAAAAACAAACACACATCTACTTAGTTCTACGAAAAAGCACATAATTATAACTGGGGCGGAATTATCAAACGGTATCCATGTTGTTCGTCGGCTTATTAAAGTTAAGCGGGGGTTAATATTTAATCCGAGTTGCGCACAACTGCCGTCGGGGGGCGCTAATGTATGCGACGTCACGGCTCGCGCACTGTACGGGTTGGGTAAATGCGGGGGACTGTTACACCGGAGTGTAACGACGATATTCTTTTTCTAAGCCTTTCGATGGCAATCTGTTTATGAGTTGCTCCGAACTTGGCTGCAAGTTTAGCGATGTTAGTGTAGTGTGCCAAAATCAGAACACGATACCAGGTGTACCAAAGTTGGTAAAACAGCACATTTGCAGTCCAGATTGGAATCGTATCTAATGAGCAATTCAGAACTTGAAAAGATGGTTTAAGTATGTGTTTAAAGTGGTAACAAAGAAGAGGAAAATTGGAAATTAACCTTTTTTATGCAACATTAGATTTTTCTTCGTTGGTCTAGTGGTTGTTGTTGCTACTGGACTTTATCTCTATAAAAAAATTCATATTATATGTATCGCATGAAAGTTTCGGACTGAACGCGCTGTCGCCCGTGGCGCGGCGAAGGGTCAACCGCTCGAGCTGTGTTCTAAGAAATGTAACGTGTTGAACTGGGCAATTATGTCATTGTGCAAGATAAGACATGGTATCACAGTTTTACCACGGTTAACACTTAATTATGAAACGTCAGAAGACATGTGCGAATTGTTCGTTTTCTATATAAAATTCAGATTTAAGGAGGCGAACAAAGAGCACAGTATTTACTTTTCCTATTTCTTTTATATGCACTGGATGTCACAAAATAATGTAGATGTCACAACGTCTGGAGCTCAAGTCAAAATGACTGCCACCTAAACTATTCCCGCCATTCTTTACCACCATTTTTATTTTACTGATTAAAATCGTAATTTACAGATTCAGTCGATTTAGCAACACTTAAAATCAATTAACAATCTTTTAAAAACAATGTCCCACTGATACTAAACGTAAAACAAATAAAATATAACACTTTAACCAAAATGTACTGTAATGGAAATGTAAGTGTAATGTAGGTGTGTAATATGAATAAATAAGTAAATAAAAGAACCGGCAATCGACTCCGTATTTTTTTTCTAATAATCCATCTGTCTGCTTTCACCATTCTCACCGGTGTGACAGTCATCCATACGTACAAGCCAATGAGTTACTTACTACTTAACGCGTATCATGCGTTCAAAGTTAAGGTAAGTGCTGCGAGGAAACTTTTTGAATGTGTTCAAGGCTTTATATATTATTATATACGCCGACACTAAAATCTCTCGTATAAACTTGTGTGGGTAGGTGTACGTCTGAGACTTACGACTGTTCTGATGTATGAACCCATACATCAGAACAGTCGTAAGTCTAAGTAAACAATCCAGAACTAACCAGTTCTGGATTGTTTTAGAGCTAGATTTGAAGAAACTGGATTTGAATACATAGTTTGCAATCAGTCATTCTATTGAAACAACAAAATAATTACTGTGCGTTATTGCACTGGCGAAACATTCTCATAATACCTGTTGAAATCGATTGTCTGTTTTTATTTTTCTGTCTCTCTCTCTCTCTCTGTTCTTTTATCTTATAAGACAATATCTTTTTATACTCCTCCTCGAGGAAACGAGGGCAGTGGGAATATATAGACTGAATGAGATTTTGCTATGTTCTAGAAGTTTTTGTAAGTTTTTATGCAAACATTTTAGATATGGGTGCTAAATATTCATCACGTGTCAAAGTGGGACCAGATGGTCGAACAACATTCCAGTCAGGAAAAACTGATAAGCAAAGCCATTTAAAAAGCCAAGTTTTAGGCGCCCATAATGACAAAGCAGTGGTTACAATAATAACATAACACACATAACATAACATCACGCCTGTAATCCCTGAAGGGTTAGGCAGAGGTGTACCTAATAGTACACCCACATTTCGCCAGTTATATTTAAGTCCCACGTAATAGGGGGCAAGCCTATTGCTATCAACCGGGCACAAATCCAGACTCCGCAGCTGTTATTGATAAATTCCTGATGGAAAAAGCCAACAACACTTTGCCCGACCCGGGAATCGAACCCAGGACCTCATGCTCACCACAGTACTACAATACTTACTGATATCATCATCTGCCTAGCCTTTTCCCAACTATGCAGCCGGATGCAGCTGAATACCAGTATTTTACATGGAGCGACTGCCTATAACGACTGCCAAAGATCTATATATGGCAGCCGGGACCAACAGCTTAACGTGCTTTCCGAGGCACGGAGGAAACTCGGTATGTCGGGCGGTCACCCATCCACAGACCGACCTGGGCAAGCACAGCTTTACCTAAAGATCGACCCGAGTGGCAGTTCTTATTAAGCCACGAGCTCCTCTACAATACTTACTGATAATTTACAAGCAAATAATTCCAGCAACTTTTAATTTCCTCGAACCATTTAAAATGCAATATACCAGGCGCTCATAACAGAGTAGTACCTAGTCGCAGCTATTGTTAATATTTTCTAGTTGCGCGCTCCCTCAGGGCACCTGTTGACTATTCTTTCAGGGAAACTTGTTAAATACTTGATAACATGGTCTCGACAACTTGGAACTTGTTCCGAGTGTCAACTGCCAACGTTGCTATTTGCCACTGGACTGGACGCGGACTTTATTCCAAGTACGTGCGAAAATATTTTTCTAGGGTAAGTATAAGTTTATTGCAATTTGTATACAAGACGGGTGCGGTATGAATTTTAAGTCTTGTCCAGTATATTTGGAATTTGATATTGGACCTTACGGTATGCTTTATAGATGCAAATAGCTGCAAGTCTCTAAAATGGTGGAGAATGTTTAAGACAGTGTAGGGAAAACTATCCACTGCGGCGGGAAATCCGCTGAATGACGAAGCAGGGGCGTCTTCCGCGTAAATTATAATTATAACACACAACGTAACATTACAACACGCCTGTGATACCCGAAGAGTTAGGTAGAGATCCAAATTTTTCTAATAAATGTGTAAGTAATTTTCAATAGCGGGCGAGCCTATTGCCATCAACCATCCAAACTAATCCAAATCCATGGCTGCTACTAAGAAATATCTGACGGAAAAACCCACTAACAGTTTGCCCAACCCGGAATTCGAAGCTAGGACCCCATGCTCAGCAGTTGCGCTTGGTACCACTAGACCAACGAGGCAGATGATGATTATACATAATAATATAATTATATAATATAAATGATTACATTTATCATAAGAACTACCATAAACTCAAGGAAACATATCAGATTTTCCTTTAGATCCAAAGCCAATGCACAAAAATAGAGAAGGCTGAAAGCTAGAAGCCTATGTGCGCCTAGTACATCAATTAAGCTTCCCAGTTCAAACATTTTCGCAACATTTATCACCGGCTAGCCAGTACATATTTACGGTTATAAAACCCCCCATTCACTACACGAATGCGCGTACATCACGCGTTCAGTTTGTCGTAGGTCACGTAAAACCGCAATTTGCCGACCAAATGGAAGAGTGCGGTTGTCCGGCGACGTGTCGCTCCCTTTATTGCTAGCTTTATTTTTGTTAGGAATAAAATACATTTCTTTTTCAGGAAATTTTCTTTTTACTTTACCATTTCGAAAAGCATCCTTTTAAATAAATACTCTTCTTTCTTTATTGAAAAACTCGTATTTTAGATTACTTACCCATGTGGTGACTTCATTCTAGGTACTTTTTAGATCTTAGTTTTGAACTATTGTATTGTTATTGTGTCGATTGTCTACGTTCCTTCACCTTGGGTTAATTTTGTCTGGATTTGTTTTATGAAATAAACATTTAATGGCAATATGTTTTTTTATTTTTTTGTTGAATATAATTTTACAAAATGGGGTGAGTAAACCTTTACTTAATTAACAGGCAGCATTATAGACCTAATATGTAAACTTTCTGCAAAAACTATTAACATAAAATAAAAACTATCCAAATGTAACTTTACATGCATGGACACGACTTTACGCGCGCGTTAACGTTAACTTTAATCTGACAAACGCTCGTAAATCACATAATAACGCAATAATGTCACATACTGACGGTTCGCACTGGCGTTTATTGCTTGTAGATGTTTGATACCCACTCATTTTGAGTATTTTAAACGACTATTATGTAAATTTATGGATTAAAGTACCGATTGGAAAAATAATATGAACCGTTTCGTCTGCCATAGCCTCTTAACGATTATGTTGGGATCACGGTCTGATAAGAACATATTCCACGGAAACGTCATCATTCTCTTGCCCTTATCCCAGTTCATTTGGGGTCGGCGCAGCATGTCTTCTTCCTTCATACTTCTCTGTTTCTCGTCATTTCATGAGACACCTCCTTTTTGTACCATATAATTCTTAACACAGTCAATCCAATGGTTCTTTGGTCTTCCTCTACGCATGAAATATCATCCTATGATATACCTAGATAATAGTCTCTTTCACTTTCACGGCAACGTGTCAAATTATATCAAAATCCGATGCCGCTTGAAAAGGTGCCAGCCAGTCGTACAGCCAAACTTTTACTAAGTCCGACCTCCAACACCACAGAAAAGATCAAATTCACCTTTTCCGTGATACTGATACTGTTAGCCGTTATCCCACTGCTGGACAAAGGCCTCTCCTCATGACTTCCAATTGTTTCGATCAAAGGCCGATGTGGATCACTGGTTGCTTGTCTTGTCCTGAACATGTAGGAAAGCGATTTTTTTTTTTGAAGGTTGGGAAATCATCAAATGACTCCTCCCGCTCTGGGCGAAACGGAATGGAGTGTCAGACTTCTACTGACTAAAAATCACTCATGTTCCTTCCCTTTGTGTCCGGGGCTGCGGTATCTCTTTCGGACACCCCGCAGCCCCGCTCGAACGCGACTTTACCTTTACCTGATAGCACCAAAACGGGTATGGTCAAAATTAAAAATTCTAATAAAGAAGAAACTTATAATCCCTTCCATGGAGTTCCAGGAAGTAAAAGAACTAACCATCAATAAAAAGTAACTGAAAAGTACTGCATTAAGGCCGCAACCGCAAGCCTCTTTGCGGTTGACATTAACCGCAAGCGACAACCGTCAACCAAATTCCCTTCCTCACTTTTACCATAGTCATTAAATGAGTCCTCACTGCGGTCTGCCATAGCGACTGGAGGTTACTGTCACCTTTGGAAAACTACCATAAAGTTATCTCAATATTCTTATGAATATTACCTGTTATACACTGCACCCAAAACACATTTAAACGTAAAATAACATCACCGCTTTTCCGCTATTCTTTTCTGATTACTTTCGTTGCGGGATCCAAAACGGTACATTTTTTCTTCATTGGTTCTACGCTTTTCTGGTGGTCAACACTGTTGATTCTGACTTTCAGATTGCAGTGGATTGGGAATAGTGTGACGTAACTACATTACATTACAAACACATTTCGCCAGTTATGTTTATGTCCCAGGTGGCGAGCCTATTGCTACCAACCGGGCACAAATACCCAAAATATTTGTCTGCCGAAAACAAAACTCCTTCTCGTCCCCAAATTAATTCTAAAACGTATTTGCATCACAAAAAAACCATTGTAAGTGGATTCAAAAAGTTTTATAACTCGGAATCTTAATAAAATCTAGTTTGATGGAAAACGAACGGGGTCCCCTTTCATGTGCTAATCCTATGGAGATCACAGGCCGGGAGCGAGCACCTTTAAATAACGCTTCGAGATGTAAATAAAGTAGTTTACATAATTTTTAGTTTACATAGTATGGTGGACGTCGATTTTGTTGTGTTTTGAATTGGCATTAGTGCATTTTCATTAAAGAAACGACAAATAAGTAATGCATGGTGTGCTTACCTATAAAAAATTGGTCAGTAGTCTATAACTCTACTAAGATATATAAGATAAGATATGAGACACATCCGTGTCTCATATCTTAGTTTTAACTTTTTTTTTTATTTGGGTGACTTACAGCTAACAATACAAAAATGAATAGTGAATGTGAGCAAACCATTTACAAGCCTCCACAATTGGCAATAAACTATTGTTGCACAAACAAATAACTAAGTATAATACAATTTACGTTTAAAAAAGATAAAAATAAAGGAAGAGCGAAAGAGTTAGTCTAGAAGAAGAGATCAGAGGTGTTGTTTGCATTGCAGTTTTCAATAACCTGAAGTAAAAAATCCGCTGCGATTTTAATTTAGAACGACAGTCATTTTCGATGAAAACGGCATTTCCCTACGCAATTTTCATGAAAGTATTTACAGATACAGACACTGTTAGCCTACGTCAACCCACTGGTGACAAAATATTCGTATTGTCGCTTTTTCGTGACAGCCATAGACAGTACTTCTACTCTTACCGCCAGTCAACCGCAGCGTTTTTTTTTTGGAGGGTGGGAAAACATTAAATGACTCCTTCCGCTCTGGGCGGAGCGGAGGGAGTGCCAGACTTCTACTTACTACCATCCATGTTCCTTCTTAGCCCATTGTGTCCGGGCCGCGGTAACTCTGTCGAACAACCCACAGCCCCGACAGGAACCGCAGCGTCAAGCGACAATGTCCCAATGTTATTTACGTTTTGTTGTGTCGTTGCGGCTTGTCATTGCAGTTATGGTGGGTTTGTCGCTGCGGATTTTTTCTTTTAATCGTAAACAATATTATGAACTCTACAACAGTAATTAAATAGCATGGCCACCTGAAAATGTCTCAAATTGCCCGTAAAGCTGGGAAAAATAGCCTATAAATATGGCAGCAATTAGCAATTAAAATTGTAATTGTCCACAGCCTAATTGCCTATTTTCTTCGGCACTGAATTTAGAGTAGGTAAGTAGAAAGTGTAAGGAAAGCACCTTTTATAGTGTCTTTATTGTTATTTTAAAGCAATGAATAATTTTCGAGGTTTTAGAGTCTATAAACAACTATGATTATACTACAATAAATAAATCCAAAGATTGACCGCAGCAAATACTGCTTATCATTCCAAAACTACGTGTTGTTTTGGGTGTAATAAAAAATATAATATACAAGGTAACTGTAATTCACCAATATTAATTAAAGCATCAGCTCGTTATCTTATACTAAGCATAAAACCTTTAGCTAAAACACTAATTAAAGATTTTTAAACGATATCCTAAGAGAGAGAAAAAGCTCCTACCCTTTATACTAACCTGGTAGCAGGAAATCGTTAAGGAACATATTTCCGTTCATTTTCCTTTGAGATCTTGCTGCGATAATATTCCTGGGGTACTATTAATTATAGGAGTTAAATTAATAAAAACGGTGTTCCTGTCTTTACAGGAAACTTGTGCATGCCATTTGTGGAACTGATTTATTCGTTCTGGTGATTCTGTTGTGGCTGAACTGAAGTCAAAGAGAAATTGAATGTGTATTTGATTGAGCATTCTCTACCAATACGAGTACTTTAAACGGACAAAACACAAGCATGGATTTTTTTAGGTGATCTGTATCTTTGTTTCATTCTTATTATCATCAAATTATTCACTAAACTGCTGAACTAATCGCTGAAATAAATTTACTAGCAAATGTTTATAAGCTTATTTCCAAAAAAATTCCGGCACATCTTATTTAACAAGCTTTAAAAAATATTCAGAAAAAAAAATCACATAAAATCGTAAACTTATTAGCAAGACAAAAAAGCCTGTTTTTCCTAGCAAATCGACCTAAATAACTCAAAAACAAAAAGCATTATGTCCTGATTTTTACCCTCTCCCTCACAAAATGGTAATATTTGCTCAAGTGACGGAGGAGACAAGACACAATCATTGTTTGTCCAGCTAATGCGAGGTATACACGCACGATTCACATAAGTACATAGCCGTACGTATATAGGAACGTATGTGTGTGTTTGGCTTTATTTATTTACAGGCAAACATTTGCTCTGGGCTTGATTTTCAGTTTTCAGTGTTTCTGAATGTTTTGCAAGAATAAAAAAGACTTGGAGAAAGGTTTTGTTGATTTCAAAATGAGTTTAAAACTTGAATACAGGCATCAACGTATGGTCAGATCTCTGACCATACGTTGACGGACAAAATTTACTGGCTACTGAAGTATCTGTGAATGCCCACAGCGAGTTCACAATATTTCTGTATCGGTTTGACTTGAAAGGGACACTCGAGAGTGTCGACGTGTAGATAGTAAAATTAAACAACACACAGGTTACATACATATAATGTAAGGTTTTTAATCTCTAAAATTTCTTTGAATGTATCTGTAATTTATTTACATTCAACACGAAATAAACAAACATTTGAAGTCATATACCAATTACACCAACAGTACTATCTATTACACAACAGTACTATATATTATTGGTATTGCAAAATTGATTCTTTATTGTATTCCACATAAAAGAACGTTGGTAAGTGCGACATTAACAGGCAATCAGCACAGTAATCGGTGACTACTTTGTGCAATTGTCATCAAAGGCGGCATCAACTGTTGTCACGCGGCTTTTGTCTGTGTAACGTTTGTTGTTCACATACGCGGCATTTATGCACAAGCGTGATCTTTTGAACAACTGGTTGGATGGCTTTGATTGATGCCGCTGCAGTTATGAAATGTACAGGTTGTAATTTTATGAAAAGTAACATAACCAGACGTAACTGAGGCAGGCCCAATAAACGCTGACGTGACGATCTGGACTCATTCTTATCGAATTGAACAGAGAAGGCAAATAGTAAACAAACTTGCAAAGCAATAGGGGATGCCTTTGCCCAGCAGTGGGGCAGAGAAACATGAATAAATATATTACTCCAGAAAATTATTTCACGATTATTCTTTTTTTCTTTATTGTGTAGTTAGTTGCCTAACCTAGTGTCCGAGTTTTATAACATTATCTTATATTGTAACTTAGGACAGGTCTACTTGCGCCGAATCCAAATCTGTTCAGCCATTAAGAGCCACTTACCAAAAAATATGGTTGATAATGATTTCATATAAAATACCTTTTCGCTTTTGGTAAAAAGCGACATCGAAGCGCATCTTCTTTACTAAAAGCTCAAGTAATTCCTCGTCCCAGTAAACTGATTTCGTGTCAATGTCGACGCCAAAACTGAAAAGGCACTTACAAAACTACGAAGTAAATACACATCACCGCACGACATGACCAGGGCGACAGAGAATATAAGGTGGTAGGGCGAAACACTCATAAAAGATGTGCAACCGCGCGACCCAAACTTTGCTCTCTGCACTTATCAAGACATATTGCCTCGTTGTGCTGACACACGGACGGAATTATTTGGTAGCACAAACAAGGGTCGCATAAGACCCTGAAGACACAAGTATAATCGTCGAATGGGACTGCAACGCCATGCAGAAGGAATGAGAAGAAATCACGTTGTGTTCTATCATAAGAATAGGTATTGACAATATGCTAAGTTTGTTGATTGGTAAAATCAGGCAATGTCTTCCATTGCTTATTTTGCGCTTTATGACAAAAGTAATGTCCAGTCGTGAGGAGTAATGACATATCAATTAAAACAATGAATTATCCCGTACCCGATAGAATAACAGCTAATGTAAATTATTTGGCTCATCACTAGTTCATTAAATTTAGAGACTTTTAATTAAACATTTATTCTTATCCTATAAAGTATCCCACTGCTAGGCTTTCTATTTCCAAACCTCTCTATCTCTTGCCATCTCTAGCCATGTTCGCCAGGCAAACAAGACATTTTTTAACTACCTATATACAAGAGTAACATACAGAATTTACTCAACCACTAACTATCCCGTATGTACCTACCACCTCTGAAGGTACATCCTCATATTTCGTAGACATTATACAGCATCGGCTAAAAGCCTTTGCATACGAAAGTTCTGCGGCCGCCACCACGACCGACGCCGACGTTCATAATGGGATTCTTAGCTGGCTCACTTTGTTTAGCAGATGAATACCTTCGGGGCAATTATGACTCATGTGTTTATTATCTCCAGGTAGCTAAGTTGGTGTGACACTTTGTGTATTTGTAGTGCAAGAATGTTTGCATGTTGGTTAGACGGTGTTGGTAGGTAAATGGAAAAAGGTTTTCAAATAAACGTTACGGACATTATAACGAACGTCGGAGTCCGGTGCCCCTAGTGACGTCTAAAGACAATGGACTACAGTAACTGTCCGGCTCTGGTATCCGCAGCCGGCGCACAATCTGTCCATAACGGTTTGAACGAACCAATGACAATGACATACAGTCAAAGACGTCAAATATTGAAACATCATCGTCAAAAAGCAAAATTGGTCTAAATAAATTTACGATAATAGTTCTTCTCACATTTAGATACTCACTCTGAAAAGCCACAAATAATACACAAATGAAGATAATGAATCTGCTAAGGTCACAAAAAAGTTGACTTACAAAGCCCTTAGCGAACTTAAAAATACTTTTACAGCAGTTCGCAAAAAGTGCACAAAAATAATAAATTATTACGATAAACTAGTCCTAACTCACATAATCTGTCACAGACTTTGTAAACCCTGCAAGAAATGACATTTTAATAAAGCAAATTGTGCTCGCTCGTATGAACTTCTTATCGAATTGATATGAAAATATTAGGGTTTACAAGGCCGCACATTTGATTGACTCATTTATCCATGAGAAACTTTCAACTGACTTTAAATAGTGGTCATAAATGACGCTGAAATTGAAAGATAGAGATGTAACAAATGTGATGAACGTGATAGTTGACTAAAAATAATGGGGAAAAAGCTTCTGAAAATAATGGGACAAAAGCTTCTAAAAATAATGGGGCAAAAGCTTCTAAAAATAATGGGACAAAAGCTTCTAAAAATAATGGGGCAAAAGCTTCTAAAAATAATGGGGCAAAAGCTTCTAAAAATAATGGGGCAAAAGCTTCTAAAAATAATGGGGCAAAAGCTTCTAAAAATAATGGGGCAAAAGCTTCTAAAAATAATGGGGCAAAAGCTTCTAAATATAATGGGGCAAAAGCTTCTAAAAATAATGGAGCAAAAGCTTCTTAAAATAATTGGGCAACAGCTTCTAAAAATAATGGGGCAAAAGCTTCTAAAAACGACCCCAAGTATCATGAGACAAGTCCCATCTTCCATCTTGTGCTGCATGCCCTGACACCTGCACACTTGACGACCTTATGAGTGCATCAGCAAGTGGAGTCCGCATAGCTGAATTTTGGGCCAAAACGATTTGTTCGAATAGAAATTTGCCATCGACACGCTAAGAAGAAGATGAGATAAGGGCAGAAAGATGTGTCAAAATCGTGTTGTAGTAGGCTGGTGTTATCCAAAATGCCGATGATATCCTGCCACCTCTCCTTATCATCATCTGTATAGCCTTTAACTAACTATGTTGAGGTCGGCTTCTAGTCTTAACGCATGCAAATGAACACCAGTATTTTTCTTGGAGTGACAGCCTATCTGATCTCCATAGCCCAATTAGTATTGGTTATAATAAAATGTGATCCCTTGGTAAGATTGGTTGTCAGACATTCGGGCCACTGACTATTTTGGCAGCCGGGACCAACTGTTTAAGGTGCTTTCCGGGGCATGGAGGAAACTCTGTGAGTAGTAGGTGGTTACCCATCCACAAAAAACCCAGGTAAGCGCGGCTTAACCTAAAGATCGACTCAAGTGCCTGTTTTCATTTAGCCACAAGTTCTTCACCTTATCAGAGATGAAATCCAAATTATATATCTAAAACAAATGAACTCCATCTCTCACAGACAGACCAACACATGTCTCAAGAATTTCTCTACCCAAGAGAGCCGTCAGAAACTTTAATCTTTCTTTCCACGCCATTAGGACCTAATCGAGAAAACTGCGACTACAGGCCGACCAATCAACTAAGACCTCTTTAATTACTCCATCATACCAGCAATGGTCGAAATTTCGTTAAGATTAAGAACGATGGCAGGCCGCCATAGACTGGTTTCCATTGGTTGGTAGATGTAGGCAAGATGTAAGTTATATGTGTTAGGATTAATCTATGTGATTCATGTGTATTTCTTGTGTTATGGCTTTGGTACCGAATTGCTTATTACGGGTCTTGGTTTAATTTGTTAGAAAGAAGCCATTTTTAAAAGAAATTCAGATTTATTTGCACTGTGCAATCGGTTTTGAACTTCGGTCTTTCTCTTTTTTTCTCACTTAACGGCATGGACTACGATGAGTGATAAATGGTACAAATTTATATTTTTATTGAACTTTAAAAGAGGATTTAATCGTTTTTGCGTTTTTTTATATATTCGTAATGAGTATAGATACATCGATTCGTGGGTCAGGCAGGGGGCGAGTAGATTAAGCTTGTTTTACTAACACTAGTTATAAGTTATTGTACTACTAACAAATTGTATCACAGTTTATTTTATTAAGCTATTGCATAGCTTCTATCGCGGGCCTTGAGCGTGGGGACCGAATCCAGAAATTCCGTAACGAAAATAAAAACCTAACAAATTGACACTTGACAATGACTTTTTGATATATCACGCTTGTCTCTTTAGTTCAGCAACCCGCCTTTAGGTGGCATTGGTTGTATTGGAAAACTACCGTAATCAGCTGTTTGTGAGAAAGTATATAGGTGTATAGGTATTTATCATCTATGTACAACAGTGAATATCTGTACTCGTATAATTTGTGTACAAAGTGTTTTAAATATGAATAAACAAAGTGCATTTATTAATGAAGAAAGTCACGAAAAAATAGTGAAAGAAAATGAGTTAGTACTCTATATACATTCATTTTATTATTATTATAACAAATGCAGTATTATTTTTTTGTTTTGTTAATTTATATATAACCAAAATGTTGGGGAAATATAGTATTTATACTTACACTTTTACTAATCATCCTCATCTTTTATAAAATATTAAATCTTATAATTTTTCAATGTTTAATTTTCATCTGACATTACGTCAGTTGTCAAGATGTCATTTACTTTTTCTTTTAATTTGTGTCATAGTTTTTCTTAGTGGTTAGAACTACGAAGGTTACATTTGATAAGGAAAAAAAATACTGCATTAATAAAATAAATAAATAATTATAATTGCATAAGTTGATAAAAAATGCTATGCAATAGCTTTACCGCGGCAGTCTCCAAGTGCCACACGTCTTTTTTTTTAATATTATATGTATTTTGTGATTTTTGTGCCTACTAACATAGTTTATAAGTTCCATTGTATTAACCATTATGGATGTTTGTTATCTGAGAATAAATAAATTATTATTATTATAACGTACTATTCACATTATTACAATTAAATTAACTAAACTCAAACTAACTACGGGGATCAAAGAACTCCTCAACGCTGTCAGTTGATAATGTGGCAAGAGACTGGCAGCGACGGCATTGAAACGTTGAATGGCAATGCTTATCCGCTAGCCAAGGTATAAACCAGCCTTAGAGTTGCGGGAAGCGTCAACTAGGCGTTCAGAAATTTCCTCAAAAAGGTCTGTGAGCACACGGATCCCACAGCCCCAGAGTACAGACAGATAATATGTTTTATCTGCTGTTTGACAAGTATGCTAATTTACAAAACGAATGCATTAACAAAAATGGGCAATGAATTGAGCACTTCACTAATTATTTTTATTGGAGTATTTTATCTCACGTGATCGTTCTGATTAGTTTGTGGGCTGAGGGGCTAGACCACGCTTACTCACCTTCTATCCGTCCTATAACGATGAAAGGCCGTGTCGACGGCGCGTTCGTGTTCCACGCGCAAGGGCCGACACCTGTCGGGGCTGCGGGTTATTCGAAAGAGATACCGCGGCCCCAGGACACAAGAGGCTAAGAAGGATAATGGGTTTTTAGTCAGTAGAAGCTCCCTACTGCTCTGCCCAGAGCGGGAGGAGTCATTTGATGATTTCCCACCCTCCAAGAAAAAAAACAAATGGACTAGACCATCCACCATCTACTTCTCTTTTGATTCCCTCAAAACTAAACTAACATTACAAAAACGTTACCAGACCTTACACACACGCGCTCCACACACATATAATACCCTGGTACACATAGCTTGGTATCGCTAAAGCCAGTCGAAGCAATAACGCATTAGAACGCTCGTATGGGACATATTCATGCTTGCACTAAGCATTGAGTATTGATTGCGCGTTTGTCCGATGTTATTGGTGCTTTCATCGCATTTAATTCAGTGTGAAACCGTTTTAGGTATTGAATTTGAAGGATATTTACTGTGATGGTCCTACTACAAAGAAATTCACGGAAAACCTTACAGAATTGCGGAAGATTTTGGCAAGAATGGTGGTATTTCTACGGCTGAGCTAAAGAATTCAATCATTATTTTTAATGATGAAAATGTAGGAGCAAGAACGTGTTAAAAAGGTGTCGTGAGGTTTTCCAAACTGGCTGCGGGTTGTTCGCAATAGATACCGCGGCCTCGACATAAAGGGCTAAGAAGGAACATGGGTGGTTCAGACTTCTACTGACTAAAGTCAATAGAAGTCTGACACTCCCTTTCGCTCTGCCCAAGAGCGGGAGGGGTTATTTGATGATTTCATGATTTTCCACCCCCAAAAAAAAAAAGTTTTTCCAAACTAATTTGAGATTATCTGCTTCCCATCTTAAATATTACCAGGAGACACCTATGTACTTTCACTTTGCCTATCTTCCATAGAGTAGAATACGGAATGTCGACGCACAAAATATCGATGAATGCTAATACGATGCTACAACATTGCGATGCACGTTACTGCGAAAGACCGTCTCTGCGAAGCCACTACACTTCGATGCACGTTACAGCGATAGATCTTCACTGCGATACTACTTGACTTCGATGCACGTTACCGCGAAAGATTTTCACTGCGATGCTACATTTTTTTTTTTGGAGTGTGGGAAATCATCAAATTTTAATGACTCCTCCCGCTCTGGGCAGAGCGGTAGTTAGTGTCAGACTTCTACTGACTAAAAACCACCCATGTTCCTTCTTAGCCCTTTGTGTCGAGGCCGCGATATCTCTTTCGAACAACCGCAGCCCCGACGGGCGGCGGTCCTTGCGGGTCCCTTCCAAGTTGCTGACATCTCTTTGAGGCGCGTGCGCGGCCTGTCGTCGTCATAAGACGGACGGATGGCTTGCTAAACCATTAACCACCGTCCACAGGCCCGTGCCTACGGTAGCCGGAAGCCAACACGTGGCCCCCGACGCCTGAAGCGTCTCCCGCGGCGGCTGCGACGAGAGGTTCTCTCCCTCTCACGTTCCGCCACCTCCTTCGCTAGCATCACTGCTTTGCAGAAGGAGGCGACGGCGTCCCATTCCCTCTCGCCCCAGACCATGGCTTGCACCAGGGCCGGACGCCTCCGCCGATCGCTGCTACGTGAACAAGGCCGGGCTCCGTCCAAGCGGGGCAGACCCTCACGATGTGCTCCACCGTGTCCACCGGCTGATTCTCGCAATGGTAGCATCTGGGTGTTTCCTCCTCCCTAATTCGGTGCAGGTACCTCCCGAAACAACGGTATCCGGTGAGGAACTGCGTCAGATGGAAGGTGAGGGCGCCGTGGCGCCTCTCCAGCCATTCCTTAAAGAGGGGTCCTATCGCCACTATCGTGGCGTGCTCTGCACGGGGTTGCAACAGTCGCTCTCTCCATGTCGCCATGAGAGCGGACCGGAGGTCTGTCCGCTGAGCAGCAATTTGTCGCGGCAGTGGAGGTACACCCCGGTGTAGCGCCTGCGCGCGCCATTCATGCAGGTGCGCGAGGACTATCGCCTCTGAGTAAATTTTGGTTTATGTGCAACCTATTTTCATAAAAGATGAGAAGTATGTCGAAGTTTAATTAAGAGTTTCTCAGTAACGATGTTTCCCAATAGATTATATCGAAGTTAAGTAGTATCGCAGCGAAAATCTTTCGCGGTAACGTGCATCGAAGTCAAGTAGTATCGCAGTGAAGAGCTATCGCTGTAACGTGCATCGAAGTGTAGTGGCTTCGCAGAGACGGTCTTTCGCAGTAACGTGCATCGCAATGTTGTAGCATCGTATTAGCATTCATCGATATTTTGTGCGTCGACATTCCGTATTCTACTCGTTTTAAAATCTCAAGAAACTTACCTACCAACATTTCATTTATAAAACGTTCGTCAGTTCCAAAAGGTAACAAGGGACAACAATAGTGAATCACTCCCAACAACAGTAAGTAGGTATGCGGTATAAATAAATAGGTACGCGCAATATCGTTTGGATTGCGCGCCCTGACACGGGTCGACAGGCATGTCCGGCTGCTGTTAATTTCGCTTGTCGACTGTACTGGCATTCAAGGGAGGGGTTTAAGCGGTGATACTGGGTGTTTGGGTGAAGTACCTTTCGTTTTATGAGCGCCTGGTATTCAGTTTGCTGTATGGATTTTTTAAATTAAACTAGAATAAACAAACCATGAAACATTAAACATACACTTTTAAATTTTGTCACCACATCACACCTCACATACCTGTTTTCTCAATTTATCAAATTTAACCATATTATATGCTCCGTAAGGAAAGCATGTCATGTTATCTAAATATACCTATCATTATTCATATCAACTAATGCATCGGTTAATTAGTAAGGAATGCGGCCGAAAATAAACAGTAACTATACTGACCGCTCAGTAGCAGAATGATAATAAACAATAGGATATTGTGCAACAAATTAACTGATATCGAACTACAGAAAAAAAACACCCTTAAACCTTTTGCTATAAGAGCGAGAATCGAGAGAACTTCGCTAGAGTTTAGCTTTTCTACTTGTATCAAACCAGTACTTCCCCTGCATACACGCGACGCTATTGGTCAGAATAATAACAAAGATCGAAAAGAGTTTAATGCGAAAATCTTCAATTTCCTGACATAAATCCTATTCAGCAACGTCATTTATTAAAAGAGAAGGAAAATCTGTACATTTCGTCGTACAATCTTGTTTGTAAAAGATGGCAGTTTACGAGAAAAATCAATTAGTTCTGCATCGCGCTAGTGAAGTTTTCATCGCCACGCGCCATATATACGGCGGACGATGACTAACCATCGGTCTTCCCCTGGGGTCGCTTCATCGACCGACTCACCAGCCATGGTCCACCTGATCTGGGTTTACCGGAATGGCGTCGGATGTCTTTCTATATCTAACCTAAAACTCTTAGATATGAAAGATGTTCAAACAGCTCTACATCGTCCTCTCTCTGGGTATAGTGAAACATCCGGGGTGCTTCTCGGTCTCCTGCTTGGCGGGGGCTGATAAGTGGCTGGTTGGGGGCTGACAAGCCCGCAGTGCCGCAGGTGGGGGGCTAACTTCACCACGAGTGAACCCCGCACGTGCGACATCGCGCTTGGAAGACGAAGACCCCCAGGGGAGGCATCCGCTGATGAACTTACAGCGTTATCAAATCTGTTCACCATGACAAAACCAAAAACAACCTTTTGTTTTTTTTTTTTTTCATTTAAATGAAACTTTATAGTACATTTTATTTTTGGAGTTACTTCTTCTCATATGTAAGTTATGGTTTGGTTTGTTTTAAATGACTTATAGATATTAAAAAATATTTTTAAATCGTTTCATTTGAATATTTAAAAGTTAACTTTGTTATCTTTATTACCTGGTCTACTATTTTTATGTTTTCCGTTTTATTGTATGTGTTGGATACGGATGTATCCAACACATACAATAAACACGGTATAAAAACAATAACATACAATAGTGTATTAATAATCTGGCGTGTTTTTGTCAATGTTGTATTTGCCCGTAATTGGCATGTATATTAGAATATTACCATAAGTCTCAATGTATCTATGTCCAATTGTCCATATATGTGCTGTGGGTGAACCTTAAATAAATAAATAAATATTAAGTAATAATGATGAAATTGAAAAAATATTCTTCAATGGGGATATTAAAACTGACGAAAAAAAATATTATTCTAATTAGTCCGTCTCGAATCGAAAAACATTGGATACGAATTTTTTATTTTATCAAATCAATAAAAATTGACGAAGATAAAACGTGTCAAAGATTTGAGTTGTAACGTCGCTCACCGGTAAAAATGTCATACTAATGTCTTAGAATATGACGACACACGAGTTTTCAAAGCACTGTATCTTCTTCGGTGTTTTTTTACGTGGAAAAAGAAAAAATACGTGTCCAATATTTTTTGGAAATTTATCTGACGGACTAATTAGATTTTTTTAGTTAACTACTCTATTGGTAAAAGCAAGTAGCTGTACGATGACTGACGATTGTGTGCACTAACTGGTCAGGTTCACTTAAATCTGTGTAATTCTGGGCTGTTTGTTCCTTGTATAATTTGACCAAGATTCCCTACCTGCCTGGACTATAATTAAGACAATGTGACCACAAATGTTGTTTCGGTGTTTTCGTCTGATAGGAAAGCCGAAAAAGGAGCAGTGGCTAAATATTAACCACCGCTGGGTTTAAACTTCAGGTTACGTCGTGTTTGCACAGATTATTCCGTGGATTGGTGACCATCCATTACCTACTACCTTCAAAATGAAAAGAATTCAAATAGAACTCGTGTTTATTTCGTGGTTCTATATATTGGGTGTTGCATTGTATAAGTCAATGCATGAATGAATATTACCATTTTTATTCTGTATTATAACCAGTAAAATACTATTATACATATGTAGCCTTATTACATTTCGTGGTTAAACCTGAGCTTAACTTAGACTTGGTTTATCTCGCTTTCTTTTGAATAATATCGAATTCTACGAGATAAACCAAGACTAAGTTAAACCCAGGTTTAACCACCTCATGTATTAAGGCTAGTTATGTCTTGGAGTATCCTGGGGAAACCGTAGTACCAATCTCTTTTACAGGAGATTTTTTTTCTATTACTTGTCCTACTAATCCTACTAATATTATAAATGAGAAAGTTTGTGAGAATGGATGTGTGGATGTTTGTTACTCTTTCACGCATAAACGGCTGGACCGATTTGGTTGAAATTTGGTATGTAGATAGGTTATACCCTGGATTAACACATAGGATAGTTTTTATCCCGATTTTATCTTCCAGTGGGATAATTTTCGAGTTGTAGCGGGCGAAGCCGCTGGCAACAGCTAGTATTATAAATGTGAAAGTTTGTGAGAATGGATGTGTGGATGTTTGTTACTCTTTCACGCATAAACGGGTGAACCGATTTGGTTGAAATTTGGTATGTAGATAGGTTATACCCTGGATTAACATATAGGCTACTTTTTATCCCGATTTTCTCTTCCCGTGGGATAATTTTCGAGTTGTAGCGGGCGAAGCCGCTGGCAACAGCTAGTATTTTATAAATGAATGACTGACTGAATAATATTCATATTTTACCACAAATGCCATCAAAATCGCCCTCAAGTAATTCCAAGACCAGAATTATGAACATGGAAGCAGTCACGCATAGAACATTGGGCTCGAACAAAACCTTCCATTATGATGTCGTTATAGACATTATCAATATCCGTAATGGTGGGAAGTTTTTCTCTTTATTGCGACACTGAAGGACGCAGGTGTATGGTAAATTCGATTAATACTTTAATAGAAGTTTATTGTCAATTAGTTTGTGCGTCTTGAGGGTTTTAAGGGGAGTAATATGCTTTTCATAACGTTTGACTTGCATGAACGTCAACGAAGTAAAAGTATCTATGGATCTGTTTCTGCCTATCACTGATGGTAAACACCACACTATTTACACTACAACACTACGGCGGAGGACTTCGTGGAGTACGTGCGCCAGAAGACCAAGTTCGTCTTGGAAGAGGACTTTTGGCCGTAGAGAGTGGTGTTCCGTCGCTTTCGGGGGCAAGTGCCACAATGTACGCGCACTGACTCATAAAAAAAAACATATTAAAAACATTTTAAATTTTTTTTTAATAGTGGTCCACCGATGTCGGGAGCAGGGTCCAAGGTACCGGTGGTTAGGGCTCTAGAGAACGGAACCTCCTCACAATACTGGCCGTATCAAGAATTAGTATTAAAAAATGTGAATGGTAGACGACCTACAAATCAACAGTATGAGACTCAGACTGACCAGGGAAGTTCTAAACTCATCAGTGAGCCGTGGATGGAACAAGGGCTTCAATGATTTTTTTTTTCAATGTGTTAATTTGCTGACATTTATTATTTGAAATAAATTGAGTCTTTAACATTTCACATTTATAAACATTTCACGCCAATTTTAATAATGTATTTGTTTCTGCATGTGTTATTTCTTTCTTTCTTTTAAATGTAATGTTCAACACAATGTAAATTGTTAATGAATAAATAAAAGAAAAAGAAATTATGAATCGACTAAATCACTTTATTGAATTCTTACATAGGTACAATACTAGCTGTTGCCAGCGGCTTCGCCCGCTACAACTCGAAAATTATCCCACGGGAAGATAAAATCGGGATAAAAACTATCCTATGTGTTAATCCAGGGTATAACCTATCTACATACCAAATTTCAACCAAATCGGTCCAGCCGTTTATGCGTGAAAGAGTAACAAACATCCACACATCCATTCTCACAAACTTTCACATTTATAATATTAGTAGGATAGGATTAGTAGGATAGGAAGTAGGATTAGTAGGATAGGGTTTAAAAGTACCCTTAACGCAAACGAAGGGCATTTGTTCTCCCCACCACTGCGATCATTTTTAACCGACTTCAAAAAAGGAGGAGGTTATTTTGTTCTAGACCATACCTGGGAACCTCCTAGTTACACATATTGGTGGTCAAAGTTCCAAATTTTTCACAGCTGTTTTTGTAAATACTAGTATTTTAGGTTTTAACTTTACTTAAATTACCTCCATGACCCGTTTACTATCCAAAGCATTCACTAGCACAATGTTTTAAGAGTGCTACTTTGAGTTTTACCGTCAAATGTGATTTTTGACCCCAAACAAAAAAGTCATTTCCCAGCAAATTTTTTTGCGTAGGGGTACTTAGTTTGATGTACAGAATGCTTGGTTGACGGAAGCGTGAAGGGTTCGTTTACACCCTGTATAAATAGCCGTCGTGTTCGCGGGAGCAGTCTGATTTTGACTACACAACGGAGCGAATCGAAGTGATCAATGGTTTTGTGATTGAGTTTTAAATGTATTGTGATTAATAAAGATATTTAATCTGGTAGTGTTTCATTTTATTCCATACTCAGCTCTTAACAGTATTATTACTCTACTTGTATATACACATATCTTTTTGATAAATCTCCTAAGGGGCCTAATGACGCCCTCGAGAAAAGAGTAATTTGGCTGAAACATCTTAATACAGACAAAAAGTTACTCTACAAAGGATCCAAAAGTTAGGTTTTCCTTCATTCTAAAGACGAAAATGTAAACAAAACATTGTTGAAACTTTAAAACAGTGAAGTTTAATTTCAATATAATTATCTCGACGTTTTGAAACATACGAAAACAATTTGAGGAGACTGCAACACAATTTATAAAGTAAAGTACCCAAAATTTAAAGAACTTTCGGAAATTATCGCGAAAGTTCTTAGCGTAAAGTTCTGAGACGGAATTAAGTAGAAGTTTTAGAAAAATATACGTTTCACTTCAGTTCTGGGGACGCTCGTAATGGTTATATTTCAGGTAATATATGTACTATATTTAACTGTGGTTAGGTAGAGGTTATTTAACTAAAATATTGAGGGGATTGTGGTTATTTAGAACTGTTGTTACTTAATGAGAAGCAACTTTCGAGTGCTGCAATGCTTTCAAAACGGTGAAGAAACCGTCTGTTCTCTTTGTTGAGACATTGTTGCCACGGCTGCGCCGTTGGTCTAGTGGTCGCAATCGCGTCTGCTCAGCAAGCGGCCCTGGGTTCGATTCCTGGGTCGGGTAATTGTTATAGGGTATGTCCATCTCAGCGGCACTCACGGAGTATGGATCTGTGCCCGGTTGATGTCAATAGGCTCGACCCCTATTACATAGGACTTAAACATAACTCGCAAAATGTGGGTGTAAACACCTCTACCTAAGCCATTGGGAATTACAGGCATGATGTTCAGGTGAGAATCGAACCCAGAATCGCACAGCAGTTGCAACCACTAGATCAACGCGGCAGTCCCTATTTTCCCAATTAGGCACTAATATAATTATTTTAGCCCCATGACAGAATGAAGCAGGAAAACAAATCTCCGTCATTCAAAACTCAATGTTATTAAGGCACCTCGCCAAAATTTTAATATCGCACACCAAAAGTTAACTCGACGTAATTATTCACCGCAATTTACGGCACGCTAAAATTGCGCTAATCTGACAAAAAGTCTGACCTTAAAAATATTGCCCGACGGAGAATATTTTGCTGAGAAAAATGTAATAACAAAAACAATATCTAAGGAATCCTTCAAACCGGGCGATAAAATACAGGCTGATTATAGCTAGGCGTCAAGTGACGTCATATTTCTTTTTTTTTCTCGGCGGCTGCTCGTTAATTCCCTCTCGCAACAAAATGAGGCTATTTGAGCCTCTCCGAGGAATATAACAACGTAATTCTATAGAAGTAACTGACTTGCAAGAAACATAGAGGGTTTTTATTTAGTGACGACTTAATACTGATAATGTATGAGGGATGCTGAGTCGGTTTCTGAGTTTTGGTGACAGTTACGTGGAACGTACGTACTTAAGATTTTTTGTCAATGGTTGTAGATATTCTTTGTCAGCTTTGAGAGTGAAAACACCGCTTAAAATCACCATCGCGTCTTGTTAGAAAAAAAAAAATTCAGCCTGTGTGTTTGTCCTACTGCTGAACAAAGGCTTCGACTTTGTCCTTCCATACCTCTATCCTGAGCAATATCTGGTCATATTTTGCCCAGCAAATAGAACCAGAGCCCCTCGATTCCCTCCAACAGGCGAGTCCAGTGAGTGACGTCCATACAGATTTTTTTGACACAATTAACAGGATTGATCTATAATTCTATACTAATAATTCAATTAAATGCGAAAGCATCTCTGTTGGTATGTTTACTACCTTTTCACTCTTAAACCACTGATCTGACCTGGTCAGAACACTAAACAGATATAGGTTACCTATTACCTAGAGAAGGCCATTTAGCTTCAACCTAGATCACGGACTTAAGCACCTGAAAAAGCTATACAATATTTTTCCGACAAAAAAAACATCGAATCAATATCAAAACGTAGCCCGTAACACATAATGTTAATAACACATCTACGGGTTCAATAATTCCCTTACCACATAAGACGAGTAACGTAAGGAACATTGATAATTCAGTGGTGCGACACCCTCGGAAAATAATTACGAGAGACGAGGTTAATCGTAAAAGAGGGCATAGACTAACAATGAACAGAGAGGGAACTTTTTACTGAAGATGTAAGAAAAAATCAATTTGCGGGTTACATAAGTAACCAGGATTATATCGCAGCAATAACTACTTATTTATCAATTTATGCCAACCAACTTGATGGTAAATAGTCACTTGTAATATCAGAAGTATAAAGTAGATAGTGCCTGCTTGCAATGCATTACAGTGGATCTAATAAGGTCGCAATGCACTCGCCTAACCAGAAGCATCAAAGATGTGGTGTGTATCGGAAAAAGTGCCTGTAATAATTTAACCAGCAATCACCACTACTAGCAAAACGTTTTAACGGTCTTTAACTCCTCGTACCAAAAATGTGTAGACATCATCATGTAAGCAAAATTTCACGTATCCTGCTCTACCGCATCTGTGACTCCTCATCTAGATTCATAGACAGAATGGTGATCAGCTCGGGCGATGCTGATCTGGTGCAGTTAGTACATTTAGCTTTATTCACAAAGGCAAGTAATGAGTTTCGCTTCTGTACGATATTCTTAGTCTTCACAGAGGGGTGCAGGCCTGTATCCCAAGATGAATTATGATTATGTGAATGTGCGTCTTGATCTGTCATGGCCGCTTTGTAAGTAGGTGCGTGTTTTAGGGATGAGTACTCGAGGGATCGTGAACGAATAAGAGATTAAATATCAGTAATTTAATTCGTTGTTTTGGGGAAAAGGAATGCCGTGTCCACTGCAGCTGGTAGACAGTACTCCTTTCTATGAGAAGAAGTGGGCTGTAATCCACCACGTGGGCCCAGTGCGGATTTTGGTTTTGGTCGAAAATCTTCAATTTTATGGGTCTAGGACATGAGTTTCCTCACGATGTTTTCCGTCGCCATTTAACAGCAAGAGATATGTCGTATAAAGATCCTGAAAGTCTGACAACCAGTCTTACCAAAGAGTATCGTATTACCTAGTATTAACGGGGTTGTGGAGGTCAGACAGGCAGTCGCTCCAAGGAAGCCACACAACCCAGTTCATACTAGGTAATACGATACGCATTGGTAGGACTGGTTGTCGACTTTCAGGGCACTGACTACCTGTAACGACAGCCAACGATCTATATATAGCAGGTGGGACCAACAGCTTTACGTGCTATACGAGGCACGGAGGAAACTCGGTAGGTAATGGGCGGTCACCCATCCACAGACCAACCTAGGCAAGCGAGTCTTAACCTAAAGATTATTTTTAAGCCACGAGCTCCTAAGTAGTCCCGAGTCTTATATCTAAGAACGATTTCTAAAAAAAATCTTCACTTCCTTGAGTTTATTTACTCCGATGAACATTCTATTATACCCTAGTACATCTGGCACTTGCGACAAGACTACAGATCCGCTGCTTCCGACGCTAAGATCCCAAGTTGGTATTTGAGTCAAAACTTCAAGTCTTTTGTGTAAGTTCGGCACTCAAGCCGCCTAGTTCGCGGGATGTTTATAAAGACGACGTTTATGTAATATTAGGCATTATTATTATATTATTAAGACTACAGATAATTCTATTCTACAGATATTGAGTTAGGGGATACGATAATGAAGTACTACTACGCATTAGATAGCTGTTGAGAGAGTGCGAGACGGCTGTTGAATATAAATGTGGCAAAAAATATCGGCAAAAATGTTAGAAATTCTTCTTCTTTGTAACAAAGACAAGCACTAAGGATCGATGCTGAGGTGGTAAGATATGATAAAATAAGGAAAGGAATGTTTTTATGTATAATTCTATGCTGTAGGTTTTACTAGCTGATGCCCGCGGCTTCGCCCGCGTGATTTTTTTTTTTTTAATGAAGTAGTAGTAGTAGTGTAGTATCGTGGGTGCGTTGACAAAAAAATAAACTCACATACACAAACACCCAGACCCGAAACAACTATCTGTAGGCCAAACAAATATTTGTTTCGTGCGAGGATCGAACGACACGCAGCGCAGCAGACTGCTGCGCCAAACGTGTCGTACTAAATAAAACCTTCCTCGAGAATTGGTGAAAACAGCATGAAAATCGGTCCAGTAGTTTTTGAGTTTACCGCGAATAGACAGACAGACGCGGCGGAGGACTTTGTTTAATAATATGCAGTGATTGTGATTTAGGCTGCGCATTTTCAGTGAATCAATGCATTTATGATTTATGTTAGTAACTGTGACCCACCAGTGGGGACGTAATATGCTGATAAGGCGGATCAGTCCCACTAGTTCACAGCACAGTCCTACGATAGAACTAGTGGGAATTATTTTCCCACTAGTTCTACGATTCAAGGTGGTACGAAATCGTAAAACTAGTGGGAACCAAAATTCCCACTAGTTCTATCGTGGGACTGTGCAGTAGAACAAGTAGGAATGATGCGAAAAGGCTAGATTATTAAATGACATTATTTAAGTAGACTAAATATCCATGCTTTTAACTTAATCTAAGCAATATCCTGCTCAAAAGTATCATACATTATAAGTGGTATAAGTCAAGGTACCTGAGGCCCTTATGAGGATGAGGATTCTTTGAAGAGGAAATTGTGTAAGTGACAAAATTAAACCACGCGTGTGACCGACACAGACATTGTAGGAAGGTACTGGAGTGAGAATATCGTAAATATAGGGAAAATAAGATATAACGTTACCATGGGAATATAAATATATAAGTCGGATTGTCAGGATTTATTCCGTTAGGCTCGTACATTATGTGGGCGGAAGACGGGTTTCAGGCAATGCAAACACACTCGATACACTGTTTTTAATAAACTAACACGGGGCACAATAAACGTAACAGGAACATACAGCTGTTCTCATCCTCCGCTGTGATCAGACACTGCCGTCCTCGCTGAGCTCGCTGTGGTGTGGGTAGACTTGTAAGAAGATCACGTGATGTCACCACAGGCGCGCTTGCGATTCATTCTATATCCATACCAATCATCGGATGGTAGAGAATTGGTATTGACGCAATGAAATGTTGACACTTGAGGAATCTAAAGGACACATTTCGTAGATCTTTTTTATCCTGAACGTGGACCTCTCTTCCGTCTGTTGTACAACTTATAGCATAAAAGCCTGTATTAAAGTTAGATTAAACCGAATCAGAGCAAGGCTCTCGACATAAACGAAACGTCCTAAGTGGTCCGGCCCTACTCCAAACTTTGAGCACGCGAATAATGGCACGAATAATTGAATTTTAACCAATTCTCGCGAACGACTGTATACTAGGCACCATCCAGACTGACAAGACCTTCCATCCGTCTACACAAAATATGACAATACGTCTCCTAGACCATACTTACAGGGATCTGACAAAATGGTCGCTCTTTCAGGACTTTCTCAAAGGGTCTGACGGAATAAAATGCACTTAGAGTAGTGACTGTTTTGTTCAGAGGGCCTTTAGAGGAGGAACAAGATTATTTTAGTCGATATACGTGGGACGTGTTCGATAGGAACTATCCTTTTGTCGTACTGAAGTGTAATACGTTGTGTCAAAGAAGGGCTACACTTTTGAAAATGTTTTATCCAGGATGAGATGTGCGCGGTTGCAGATAAAGGTAGCGAGAACACAAAGCTAGTTTTGGATTTAAAATAAAGAATGTTTCTCAAAGGTTCCAATGCTCCTGTCCGGGCTGCGGGTTATTCGAAAGAGAAATCAAAAGAGTCAGTAGAAGTCTGACACTCCCTTTCGCTCTGCCCAGAGCGGGAGGGGTTATTCGATGATTTAACACCCCAAAAAAAAAAATAGGCTCCAATGCTCCCTCATAATAATATGTAGAGAAGAGACTCACAACCAAAAAAACACATGGAAAGCAACTAGGTGAGCGTACAAAAACTATTTTCCTTGTAAATAGCCATATAAATTCTCCTAGCGGCTATAAATTGTTTGTACAAACTAGGGTAGGATAGGAACTTTAACTCATATTTATCTTAACCCCTTAAAGTCCTCTAATTTCCATATAAACTAGCGATCAGCTTCAGCCGACGAGAGGTAACGTGAACTAAATCACGGCTCACGGCTAAAACTTCCAACAAAATTCAAACTAAAATGTCTAATAGCGGAGACTTTGCAACTGACGGCCCGAATACATATTAGATAGAAACCGTTCTGTCCCTTGACAAAATGGAGTTTGAACTCACTAATGCCAATAAAATTGAATATAAAAAATCAATTTGCTCTTCAAACCATTACATTTTTACGAATTCATATCCAATTCCTTTCTTATTACACGTCCATTTATCAAGAAAAGTTTTCGTATTTAATGTTGGCAGCCATTTTTCATTGGGATCTTCTGATTGGACAGGCATGTCAGGTGACGTCATAATGGTGGGAGAAGTCGTTAATTTGTAAAAGGAGACTGTCGCCATGTTTGAACTTTTTGGTGTTTTCCATCAATATGTCTTGAGGTGTAAGAAAAAGGTTGGCGTGTTGACTTGATACTGAAATATTAGCATAGAATGTCTCAGCAATTTGTGTTTTATGTGTGTGCGTGTGATTTATAGCCAACCAAATGCTTTTGCTTACGCAGGTATAAAAATCAGTAGCGTTAAGACATTCATTTAGGTACTGCAAAGACAATAAAATAAATTTTACAGCAGCACAACATGAATCAGTATATAATTCGATTTCGATTCGAAGACGATCGAGTCAATAATACACCAAATTAAGCAAGATTTTCGCCCATTATTTCCCCAATTCCATTAATATCATAATACAGGGCGACAATCACTCGTCCCCATCTTCCCCATGTCTACTGTGTGTCCCAAATTTCCGGGACGCCGTCGTGACCCTGACACACCCATAATAGGGTCACTAATACCCGCTCCTTTCTACAACGCTATTTTTAATTTACCTCGTCTTATTTCCTGTTGCCCTGGTATTTTGGGTACGCTGTGTTCGATCGGGTTTAATTTTCTACAATTACGTTTGTATTTTCAGGACAACTTACCATCAATTTTATTACATGTTTTCGGTTAACAAAAGCGAGTCCCTTGATTGATGTCATTCTATTTTAATTATACATTATGTAATACTTCTTTTCAGCAAAAACACTAAGAAGTGTCGAAGGGTTTTGGGGGACTGTCACTTGTAAATAAGTAAAGTAAAGTAAATTTTGACGTTCGAAAAGTGCTGATTATCAGCCTAGTTTGAATAAATGAGTTTTGATTTTAATAATATTTTCAATGATACAAGTGGTTTTATTTTGAGATATTGAAATTATGTTTCACAAATTTTTACCTTACCATCAGTTTCCCTAATTATAAATGATTTTAAGCGTCTGGGAGGTAACACATAAATAGGCCTATTAATAGGACTTCAATAAGGAAGTATTTATAACTGCCTATTTCATAAGGAATCATACTAAAGATGTCAACTTATGTGATATTATAATTTGCGAATAATACTTAAATACAATCAAACATTGCTTCAGCCAGGACCATGTTGGGGAAACTGTTACACACACTGTTGAATGTAATATTCTTGTTTCGAATTTCGCGCCTATTTTATGTGTTGCGTCTAGTTGCGCGTTCTAACATATCGCTGTCTCTCTCTATTTTCTGTGACATCAAGCGACCGTGTACTACTCTGTATTACTTGCAAATTTATAATAAATTAGCTAAATAAAACCTGGCTACGCCGTTTAATTTAACAGGTTATGGGCCCAGGAAAGCTCAGAAATAAAGACAGTGCAAAATTAAAACGTAAAATCAGTGCTAAAAACATTGAACTGAACTTAACCTCAAAACCGCGTGTTAACGTGAGAACGTGATATTCTTGTTGGACTTTTCCGAAATATTTAAGTATTTGAACTGAGTTATCTTGTTGAAAATGGCATCAAATAATACTCCCGTGTTCATCGAAAAGCTGTCTGGCCGTGAAAATTATGCAACCTGGCGTTTTGCAATGCAAACCTACTTGCAACATGAGGAACTCTGGGATTGCATAGAAGACAATTCAGAAAGAGTAGATAAGAAACGGGACACTAAAGCTAAGACGAAGATAATACTGTCAGTCCATCCAACAAATTATGTGCACATTCAAGAGGCTCGTACTGCCAAAGAAGTATGGGAGAAATTGTCATCAGCGTTCGACGACTCTGGGCTAACACGCCGAGTTGGTCTGCTGCGTGATCTGTGTAATACATCGCTACGAGAATGTCAAAATATAGAAGAGTACGTAAGCAAAATAATGGGTACTGCTCATAAGCTCAGAAACATAGGGTTTAAGGTAGATGACGAGTGGCTGGGAACATTGCTACTCTCTGGTCTTCCTGAAACATATCAGCCTATGATAATAGCCATTGAGAGCTCCGGCATGAAAATTACCTCAGATTCTGTTAAGTCAAAGTTACTACAAGAAGTAAGACTGTCTGAAAATGACTCAAAGGCATTTACAGTAAACAAGAAGTCTCAGAAAAACCCTAGGAAGTCTTCAAAAGGACCTAGATGCTTTACTTGTAATAAATATGGTCACAAAAGTCCAGATTGCAAATCTAAAGCTAAAAAGGACACACAAACAACAAGTAGCTCTTCATATGCTGCTGTATTTGTAGCATCATTCTCACAATGTGATGCCTGGTATGTGGACTCCGGTGCAACCTCGCACATGACCAAACACAAGGATTTGCTTCAGAATGAGTCGACTTCTTCCATAAAGAAAATAAGGGTTGCGGACAACAAGGAGTTGTCGGTGCAATCCTCAGGGCAAGTAAACTTAGACACTTATAATGATAAAGGTCATGAGAAAAAGATCCTGTTTAACAATGTGTTATATGTTCCCGAACTGGCGACTAACCTGCTATCCGTGAGTCAGATTATTCGAAGTGGTGGCCAAGTAAGATTTGACAAATCTGGCTGTGTTATTATGAACAGAAAGAATCAGATAGTAGCAACTGCTAGTATAATCAACAACATGTACCGGCTAAACACTCCAAGAGGAGGCTATGCATGCATGTCTGATGTTGAAGAACAAGATATCTTCCTGTGGCACCAAAGAATGGGTCATCTTAATTTCAACAGTTTAAAGAAATTGCCTGAAAATGCTGACCATGTAACTTTCTCAGCAAATACAGAAAGTCTGACATGTGTCACCTGTAAAGAAGGTAAGCAAACTCGGCTACCTTTTAAAAGTGAAGGAAGCAGATCAACAGTTCCTCTTCAGTTGGTACACTCGGATATATGTGGACCAATGGAAACACAAACAATAGGAGGTGCCAGGTATTTCCTGACCTTCACAGATGATTATACTAAGAAGATTTATGTGTATTTTCTTAGCAAAAAGAGTGACACATTAGGAAAATTCAAAGAGTTTAAAAATGAAGTAGAGAATCAATTGAATAGCCACATAAAGATTCTAAGAACGGATAATGGCCTAGAGTATGCCAGTAAGGAATTCGCTGACTTCTTAAAAGGTGCTGGTATCATACACCAGACTACCACACCATACACTCCTGAACAAAATGGAACTGCGGAACGAATGAACAGAACTCTCATCGAAAGAGCGAAATGTATGCTGCTTAATGCAAAACTACCAAAGCAATATTGGGCAGATGCAGTACACACAGCTGCCTATATAATTAATCGTTCTCCGACCAAGTCCCTGTCATTCAAGACACCAGAAGAACTGTGGTCTGGTCAGAAACCAAATGTAAAACACATGCGCATATTTGGTTGTGAAGCAATGGTGCACTTACCACATGAGAAGCGTAAAAAGTGGGACCCAAAGGCACAGAAAATGATATTTATTGGCTATTGTGATCACAGTAAAGGCTATAGATTCATAATACCAAACTCCAGAAAGGTGATAAAAAGCAGGGATGCTACATTTCTTGAATCTACTGTCAAAAGAGATTATGTACCTATACTACTATCAGAAAAGAATCCTGTAACGAAAAGTGATGCAAGTGAAGAAAATAATACTACTGATATAGATGAACAATCTTCAACAAGTTCATATGAAACTGTATGTGAAAATAAAACTTCTTCAAGCAGTGAGTACTCACCCGAAATCAGTTTAGATTCTCCTATAGTAAACAACATAACATTGAGACCTAGAAAGAAGAGAAATGAAAAGAAACTAGATGATTCTGAAGAAAGTACATACCTGTGTCAAAGTGAAGACAGTCACTCAGATGTTCCAGTAACATATAAGGAAGCTGTGAGCTCAGTTAATAAAGATAAATGGATTAAGTCCATTGGTGAGGAAATGGAAGCTCATCAGAAAAATAACACATGGACATTGGTTGAAAAACCTCTGAATGCAAAAGTTATACCATGTAAATGGGTATTCCGCATTAAGGATGAACCAACGGGTCCAAGGTTTAAATCAAGACTGTGTGCAAAAGGGTTTTCACAGACCAAGGGTATTGATTACCATGAAACATATGCTCCGACAGTCAGGTATGATTCTATACGTTTGCTTCTTTCAGTTGCAGCACAAAATAATTTAAAAATTATACAATTGGATGTTAAAACAGCATTTCTTTATGGAGAACTTGATGAGACCATATTCATGAAACCACCTGAGGGCCTGCACCATGAAGACAATATGGTATGTAAACTTAATAAATCATTATATGGTCTAAAGCAGGCTCCACGGTGTTGGAATAGTAAATTCGACTATGTGCTCAAGAAGTTTGGCTTTGTCAACAGCAAAGCAGACCAATGTGTGTATGTTGGTGAAGTCAATGGAAAGAAATGCTATCTATGCTTATATGTTGATGATGGGTTGTTATTTTCCTCAGAAGAAAGGGCTCTACAGGAAATAACTAAAGAATTGAGAACCATATTTGAAATTAAAATCTTAACCAAACCTGGAAACTTTGTGGGAATGCAAATTGAACAGTTTAGTAAATGTATTTTTATCCATCAGACTAAATATATAGAACAAATGTTGGCCAAATTTAACATGGCTAATGCTAACTCCAACAGTGTTCCAGTAGACCCCCACATTAAGTTGCAAAGAGGAAATGAAGAGGGTGAGAAGGATGTACCCTACAGAGAAGCAGTGGGCTCTCTGATGCATCTGGCCATTGTGAGTCGACCAGATATCATGTTTGCTGTCAGTCTAGTAAGCCGTTTTCTTAATTGTTACAATCAGACCCATTGGAATGCAGTAAAACGGATTTTCAAATACTTGAAAGATACAAAAGGGTATGGGTTGTGCTATACACAATCTCCACATGCATCAGAAGTGACAGGCTATAGTGACGCAGACTATGCAAATGATATGGATACCCGCCGTTCAGTCACTGGCTATGTATTCATCAAGAATGGGGCGGCTGTGACTTGGTCCAGCCAAAGACAGCAAACAGTGGCTCTGTCTACAACAGAGGCCGAATTTATGGCAGCCTGTGCTGCTACCAAAGAGACAATGTGGATCAAACAGTTTTTATGTGACATTAATGAATATAAACAGGACTCTATGTGTCTTAATTTAGATAATCAAAGTGCTATTAGTGTCATTAAAAATATTAATTTCCATAAGAGATGTAAACATATTGAAATCAAATATCACTTTATTAAAGAAAAGTATCATCAAAAGATAATTGTATTAAAGTTTGTTAGTAGTGATTGTCAGTTTGCAGATATTCTTACAAAAGCATTGTCTAAAGAGAAATTTAAATTGTTAAGGTCAAAGCTTGGAATGTTATCACATAGCTCAGTTTAGTATATTGATTTCGGATTTATGTTTAGAGGTAAAACTAGGAATACTATTCCTATTATATAACTCTTTTGTTTACTCAATTAAATAAAGTATACTATGTATGTGTATTGTTTTAGAGTACCTACTTTTAAATACAAAGTTGTTTCCTATTGATTCAGGATTTATGTTTAGAGTTAAAACTTGGAATGTTATTATATAACCCAGTTTTTGTTACTCAATTAAATAAAGTATACTGTGTGTATTGTTTTAGAGTACTTACTTACTTTTAATTATAAAACATGTACTTTCTTACTGATTCAAGAATAAGGTATAATTCAGTTTACAATTTTGTATAACATAATGTATAACTCATTTTTCTTTGTCATGTTTTGAGTTACTGTCTAATTTAATTAGTTATTAAGTATGTACTTGTTATTGTCATAGAGAGGCTTAAATTCAGGAAGGGTGTTGAATGTAATATTCTTGTTTCGAATTTCGCGCCTATTTTATGTGTTGCGTCTAGTTGCGCGTTCTAACATATCGCTGTCTCTCTCTATTTTCTGTGACATCAAGCGACCGTGTACTACTCTGTATTACTTGCAAATTTATAATAAATTAGCTAAATAAAACCTGGCTACGCCGTTTAATTTAACACACACCTTGCTTACCATTGCTTGCTTACCAGTCGGTATTGAGTATACTGTGTCTCATTCACAGGGAGAGTCTCATCATCATCATTTCAGCCAAAAGACGTCCACTGCTGGACATAGGCCTCCCCCAGGTGTCGCCACATTGACCGGTCCCTCGCATCCAGCGGGTTCCTGCAACCTTCACCAGGTCATCGGTCCACCTAGTGGGAGGCCTTCCACCGCAACGTCTTCCGGTTCGCGGTCACCACTCCAGAACTTTTCGGCCCCATCGGCCATACGTTCTGCGTTAGTCTAATTAATTAATACGCAACTTATTTAATTTAAATGTGTTAGAGAGTCTCTTACATGGCTCAAGAAATTACACATGACGGAAATGCCTTCTTTTCAAGTTTCAACCTCTTTGAGGCTCATCTTCAAAAGTATTAAATATTCTCACTTAGCTGCCGCCTGCATGGAACGATTTTCTACTTTACTACAAACTCCAATCAAAACAATGTTTAGTAAAATAACCCTTCAATTCAAAATAATTGCTCTATAAACTTACTCATAAAATAACTGCAGAATAAAGCCGGCAGATTTTAAATGAAAGAGTTTATTCGTCCGCGTTATACCATCGACAGTAAAGGACTAAATAACCCTTTAGTGCCGTCGTAAACCAGTACGTTTTCTTTATCCAAGTGGGACTTAAATCAAGATGCTGTCCACAGCACGCAGTGTGCGGGAACGGGATTTTATTAAACCTGCAGTGGAGAACAGATGTAATGCAATTGCAGGCAGCAGCGTGGGGTTAAGAATTTAAACTTTAATTATTTTTACTTGCGTTCTTGATTCAAAATTGTGGTGGTTTTGTTTTGTTTTATAGTTGTGGAATGTTTCTTGGTTCAGAATGAGTTTTACTCGTATTTTTACATATTCTAGAAGCTTTGATTCCTACCTAGCAAAATCAACCCCTAACTGTCGTACTTAGAGACGTTTAATGATAACTTAAGCCATAAGTAATCATTAAATATCTCTGAGTGCGGCAGTGAGTGAGTTAAATAGAGGATGAAAAATTGTTGGAATATGTATCGACATCCACGGCGGTTTGGGCAAAAGCCAGTAGCCAATAAAGCTATAAACGTATTGATTCACAGAGCAGAGTCTATAAATAATATACCACCGCTGAAATGACTTACAAAACCTGCCCTACTTACTCCCGTTACACAGAAATAATACAAAAGCGATTACTTACAACTTTATTTATTGCAGAACACTTCGCAGCTTCTAGATACAAATCACCAAAACAAACGAACAACGATTCGCAGCTATCTATCGGTACCCGTTGATACATTGCCCGTGAATATTGCAGCAGTGACCCGGAGTCCCGGTGCCATCCCGGGAGTATCCCGGTACTGACAAATTACCGGGAACACTTGAAAGAACACTTAACTTACTTGTCAGTTCTTTTAAAAGAAATGCGTCGCACGCTGGCTTTTAGAGACAAGTTAAACTAAGTTACGATAAGTTAGATGGAAGAGGATGATGCAGCTTAACGGTGTTTTTAATTTAGGGTTGTTTTTTTAAGGTTTTGTTTATGTATAAGTTTTAATAAAATGATAAGGAGTTGTAGTCTAAATGATAACAACAGCTCGGGTCAATGGATAGGTTAAGCTGCGCTTGCCTAGGTCGGCCCGTGGATGAGTGAACACCTATTACATACTGAGTTTCGTTCGTGAATTGGAAATAAATAAATAAAATAAACAATAAAAAACGGTAATTTCTGTCTTCATTAGTCTTATTCGTGTTTACAAAACGTAACAAAAATAACACGCGTCTTATTATTCTACTAATGGTTAAAGAAAATTGACAAATAGCAATCGCTTTCAAAGCCTTTCATCTTTCTACAACAACTTTCAACAGGACTGATTTTCGGTAGCTTATGTCAATTCAATACGTTTTTGACATCTGTTCCAGCTACCGTTGATCAAACACTTTGTCTTTTAGACCCTCCGGTATAGATCGGACCGATCGTTCATATCTCGTTAAATCAGGTTCATCATCTACCACAGGAGCTGTTACATTCTGACCAGGCCACACGATTCCTTCGATCCAATCGAGGAAGCTGGACACCTTGGTGTAGACTCCTGGTAATCCTGGTAATGCACAGCCAACTCCGAAAGATGTCACTCCGAGGACGTAATGCATGGTTCCTTGGCTTCCTATTGGCAGTGGAATCTTCACTTGGAGAGGGCCTCCGGAATCACCCTAGAAAAAAATACGATGAAGGAAAACATGGCCAGATAACTTGGTCGAGGTATTCGAACATCACCGATGTGGTATAGCGATCAATTTGTTCCATATTTAGAAGATGCTTAAATATTGAACTTAACAAAAATACGTGGTAGGAAAAATGCAAGATGTTTTACACAAATTCATGCTCTAATGCACTTTCTAGGAGGTAGTTGATATAAAGATTTTATAAAAATTCAGTTTAAAATTACCATAAACTGACAATCGCATGAGCAATACTAGGCCCTCAGAAACAGAAAGTGATGATCTTTTAACATTTTCCTTACCTGACAAGCATCTACTCCACCCCCTAATTTGCCAGCACACAGCTGGTCCGGCTGCAGACCACACCAGTTCCTGTTGCAGGACATACGAAGCAGTCTGTTGCATTTGTCGAAGTCTATGATGTCCACAGTAGCTGCCAAGAGTTCTGGAGAAGTTTTTAGAGTACCTGTAAATTAGACCAAAAAAGATGAGCATGTGATCTTGGGTTTGGTTTCCAGATTGGCCAAGTGATTATTATTTATTTATTTGGGTATTTTCAACAGAAATTTCTCAGATCCAGCCCAGAAAGAGTCTACATTCTTGATCTACTGATGGCAATGGACTCGCCCCATATTGCATGGAAATTCAAAATTACTGGTACAAAGGGATTTTTGACATAGTGATGTGATGTTTACTATGATCAGCAGACAGGTAAAATATTAATTCCGCTCTTTTAATATTCATTGGCAGTAGTTTGGTAAAGAAGAACAACCAACCTGACTCCACAACGCCCCATCCAGTAACCTGTGCCTCATCACCATACTTTGTAATACTGTCCTTAGTCCACAAGCAAGCAGGTTGTATATCCATCGTAAACTTCAGCTTTTGGCCAAGCTCCATTAAAGCTATGTCGAAGTATTGCTTCGGTGATTTGTACTTCGGATGGGTTATGATCCTAATGATTGTAGCATCGTTTGTACCATTGACCTGAGGAATTTCGTGGTTTAACTAATGACTCCTTATAACTTATCAATGTGTCGCTCATATCTGCACAAGAGTCTCACACAAAAGTCACCAAGTCTCGTGGTAAGACTTTGTTTCATACTTACCATATCCTGAATGTTCTTGTCTCCTAGTCTTACAATCTTGGGTTTAACATCTGCAATGGTTGTATCCCGGTCGGATGCACTTGAACAATGGGCGGCGGTCAGAACGAAGTTTGGGCTGATCAACGTACAACCACACATGAACTTCCACGTTCCGATAACTTCTTTCCACCCTATGGCACCCTGGAAGTTACAATAGGTAATAAGAATTTCATTTTAAGCATTGACTTACATATTACTACGTAAGGACTGGGCGGAACGCATGTTACAATGACGCCTCGAACTTGGTCCTAAAACGGTATTTCCTAAGCCGAAGTGAACTAGTCCACGATCGGCTCTCTTCGGGTGCGGTCGTAAATTTTATTAAAAGCTTTATTTATGTTCTTTATACCTCGAAAATATCACGCCGCTTATACAAGGTTACGTTAACGAGCAGACTACACCGATTCTGTGTATGGCGAACGCGTCGAGCAAATGTTCGGACGACCGTATCTTTAGTTTTTATATCAATGATTTTAAGCTACTTATTTATTTGCCAAGATAACGGTGAAAATCTTACCATATTTGGATAGTCTCCCATAAAAGTTGGATAACCTCCAACGATATAAGAGGAGATTCCCCCTCTCGCTCTCCATGTTTCACCTAAAAAAGTACCAGGTCTTATAAATTGATTGGAAACTAAAAAACAGTCTGACAAAACTAAAATGCTACAAAAATCGAACTCACACGCAGTTTCTTGTTCTGCTTCATCATCTCGAACTTTTAGCTCCCAAATATAATCGTAGCATTCTGAAACATAAATCAAATAATAATATTATATTAAAATAAACGTAACCGAACTATAAGAAATTAGTACATTATGGTATAAGTGTGTAACGTTGGTGATAACCGCTGAGGCGCCATTTAGACCCGAGCCGTTAGGTGAGGGTCTTAAGAGAGCCGAGGACGGTAATCATCAATACACACGTGTATCATACGACGTTTTTCAACACTCGAGTTGTGAAAAAAATTTCGCCATGGCGGGAATAATCAGTTTTCCTGCGCGCGCATCTAACAATGGCGATCGGCCATAGACTAAAAGAATGAGGTTTTTTTTTTGTTTTTGCTTTTTGCGGATAGCGTTTTAGCCACGTACAAAATGAGGAATTCAAAGTTTTTTTTTTATTACAGGGAAAACAAAAGTTTTTTTTTTTTTTTAAAAAAACCTATACTCACTTGTGAATAATGGCAATGAAAAATTCACAGTTTGATTACAGCTGTCATTATGTGCCTAATTGCGGTGAAATTAGAGCCACTTTAATGAGCAAGTGTGTTGAAAAGGTGTTTTGTGTCAATAAACTTATTTTTCAACACACTTGCTCATAAAGTGGCTCTAATTTCACCGCAATTAGGCATATAATGACACCTGTAATCAAACTGTGAATTTTTCATTACCATTATTCACAAGTGAGTTATAGGTTTTTTTTTTAATTTTTGGTTGAGTTGCTCTGTTCTTAAAAAAGTTTCGATACTAAAAAGATTGTGTTCAATACTACAAATAAATTAATGTACCTATTCCTTCCTCCAACTTCGAATTTAAATAGATAATTTCAACTTATACATACGTTTTTAATAAATAAAACTTTTGTTTTCTCTGTAATAAAAAAAACTTTGAATTCCCCATTTTGTACGTGACTGCAACACTATCCGCGGAAAGCCAAAAAAAAAACTTAATCTTTTAGTCTATAGCCGATCGCCATTGTTAGATGCGCGCTTAGGATAATTTATTAATTTAAATAGATAATTTCAACTTGTGTATACGTTTTCAATAAATAAAACTTTTGTTTTCTCTGTAATAAAAAAACTTTGAAATCCTCATTTTTTACGTGGCTAAAACACTATCCGCAAAAAGCAAAAAAAAGAAACCTCATCCTTTTAGTCTATGGCCGATCGCCATTGTTAGATGCGTCATTTTAACTGTTGAAAACATGTTAAAAATGATTTTTTTGTGTTATTTTCTTCACAAGTGTGTTGAAAAACGTCGTATGATACACGTGTGTATTGATGATTACCGTCCTCGGCTCTCTTAAGATACTCACCTATCGGCTCGGGTCTCAAAGGCGCCTCAGCGGTAATCACCAACGTTACACACTTATACCATAATGTACTATTATTATTACTTACTGATTTCGCTGATCCGCCTACCAGGCGCCCTAAAGTCTGGCACAGGTGGTCTTTTAAACGGTGCGCAGGGATCATTTTGCGAAAGTGTTGGAGCACTCGGTCGAGTAGAGGTAAGCTTAGGTAAAAGAATTTGATGCCCAGCTGAGAAAGGTTTCGGTGTAGATTTTGGTTTCCAATAGGGAAGATCAGTTGAAGTAAGAAGTGTCAAAGGATTCGTCGTTGGACTAGGTGATGCTACTAGGACATCAGTAAGTTTAGGAGTCTTCGTTTCTGGACCTGGATACTCATTTGTTGTAAGTTGATCTATGGGATACGTAGGTGGAGTAGTTGTAGTCAATGTCACTTTAGTTGGTGTACGAGTTTCAGATCGTAGTACAGGAGGAGGGCTATGCCCAGGAGGTGATCCAGTTAGTCTAAGGTTCGACGTATCTGGCTTGAAAGGAGCATGTGGTTTTCTTGGTAGCTTTGTGTTAGCCCGTAACGGTAGCTTATGATGTTCTCTATTTTTTTGAGGCTGTAATACAATATGAAATTTAGTTTGTTATGTCCCATCTTGAAAAATAAATTAAAGAAATAATCTGCTTGAAAAAATTCAAATGAATTTTGTAAAATGTAAGATTAATTTACCTCAAACTCGTCGGGTACTTTTGATTCTCCAGTTGCAGAAACTGCAAAGCGTTTCGAAGAAGCACAATGGATTATTATTAAAAGCATATAAAAGTAACTGTTGAAACACAAAAACACCATATAAAAGTAAAAACAAGTTTAGTTTATTTATCAAAGTACTTACCTATAAAATAGAACACAATAACAGCACAAAAATATTTCATTTTTACTCAAGTTACGTTATATTTACGGAACAAATAAAAATAAATGTGAGCGACCATTACTGGCTCTAGAAAGAAATTAATTGAAATGTAATAAGTCATGTAACAGTACAACAGACTATCTTAATATTTGAATCAATTAAAAACTTTCTTAATTATTATGATTTAGATAACAATATACAATTACTAATGTCATTAGTGAATTAATTGAATTTTAGATAACCAATCTATTACTTCTTTTAAATTAAATTGTGTTTGAATCAGTCAGTCAAAATATTATCTAATACCACGAAAAGTTAAATGATAAAAAACCAGTTAAACCTTTATCATTTTGTTTGCCAGTAGCCGTTAAGATGAGTAAACTACTTTATGTAAAGAATCAGTTAATCCTCATCTGTATTAAATAACAATAGTTATTATGTATCCTGTGGTATTAATAAAAACGAAATTCATATTGCTAGACAACAGCAATACCACAATTGCCCCATACTACCATAAATATTTCAACACATAAGTCAGTTTGCGCTTAGCAGAAATTCGACGAGACAAGTGTCTCCTTACCCGTGGTTGAGGATGGGCCAGCGCCCAAATTTACACTTAAACGCAATACTGATACAGATCTTTATTAAGTAACATCAAAAAAGTGCGCGAGGATTAGAAATAGAAAAACGGAGAGGATAGAAAAACGGAGCCGAATTAGTAAATTTTACTGCCCCGGCCACACGTTGCCTTCAATCCAGTCAAGGAAACTAGCTACTCTAGTATACACTCCTGGTAGTCCTGGCAAACCGCAGCCTATACCGAACGAGGTGATGCCGACTACATAATTCATGCAGCCTTGTGTCGTGATTGGTAGAGTAATCTTCACTTGCAGAGGTCCACCGGAATCACCCTAGGGAAATAGAAATCTTTTAATAATAAGCTGTTTTGATTCTACTACCACTCAGATGGATCACGCCATGCTTTCCCATGACCAATTCAGAACCATTTCCACTCAGAACAAATGAATGAAATCTATAATTAATTTACTGAAGTATAGCCTAAGCCGCTGGGTTCAGATGCATGGACGATTTTTACAAAAATCCTTGTATAAGTTAGGCGAGTGCAAAGAAAGGGTTTCGATATCAAACTTGCAACTTATCTAATAATTCCCGTTTTGTTATAAATAGTAAAATCAGATAAAACCATCTTACCTGACAAGCATCCACTCCTCCTCTCAACTTGCCCGCACAGAGCTGATCATCTTTCAGTCCACACCAGTTCCTGTTGCAAGACCTACTCAGCAGGTTATTACATTTAGCAGAGTCTATGATGTCTACTTCTGCCGTTAGAAGTTCGGGGGATGTCTTCAGACTTCCTGTGAATTAAAATAAATCATCATCATTTGTGCAATGGACCGTAGCATATTAGGGATCAAACTAAACGACCGTGTACGCAACACCCCACTGCGCTCCGAAACACAAATTACTTACGTTGCTCATAAACCGCTAAGCTGAAGTGAGACTGAGCTGGCCACGTGTGCCGTATGCCCAATGAACTGTGGGGGTCTCCAGTCAGTTCATGCATTTTTTTAGTTAGTGTTTAGTTCGACTCAAGGAGCTCAACGACGAACAATACTAACGAAAGGGCATTTGGGTAGGTCGTAGTATTTTGTGCTAAAATCTTCAAAGCAACTTACCAGACTCCACGACCCCCCAGCCAGTGACCTCAGCCTTTTCACTGAACATCCCAATATCATGTTTAGTCCATAAACAAGCAGGTTGTATGTCTGCAGAGAACAGTATATTCTGGTCCAGTTTCATCAGAGCTACGTCGAAGTACTGCTTCGGAGACTTGTAGTTCGGGTGGACTATTACTTGAATGATTTTCGCGTCGAAAGCTGCGATGCCGTTTTCGTCCTAAAAATGATAAAGCTTGATGTTACCTTGATTTGTAACTACAGAATTATAACAATTCTCCCGAATGGAACTCGTCCAGTCTCGGAGGTACATTTCTACGGAGATGAGCCATGTATGCGCAAACACAAGTGCACTCTTAAGTCCTTTTTACTATCCACATCCGATATTAATGGAGCAATACGACATCATTATGGAGAGGACCAGCGGTTTTACGTGTTTCCCGAGACGGCAGTGTCTCGCCACCAACTTTCCCAATAAATTAATATGATCTGGGAATGGAACCGAAGACCCTACGCTGAGCTGGCGCAGATAAGACCAATACCATCAAAAAGGGAAATCTATTAACATACATAATAATATGATTGTGTGCATAAATTAATTTAAAGCAATGGATAAAAATAAGCTTTAGCCTCAACGGGCTACATCCAATGTCATCAAATACAGCTGCATACCAGGTATTTTACATGGGCTAACTTCCTATCTGACCTGCATAATCCAATTTGGCAACAGACCTTGCGGAAATTTTATTATCAAACAGAAATTGAAAGCTATTTAATGGCAAATACGGTTTAAGATATTTATTTCTTAAAAATAATTTCATTAACTTATTATGAGAAATACACGATAAACTTGAAACTAAATATAAGAATTACATGAAGGTGGGTACTAGTAAATAAATAAACTAACTAGTAGACACACAATTTTTAGAGTGTTGCTGATAAAAGGAAAAAGTTAGTGCACTATTACATATCGATTCTTGATTCTTGAAGGCAAGTCAATAGCAATTATACATTGAACTAGTTATTACAAAAATACAACAAAATACAAAGTGGTTATTTAAGTTATTTTCATACTTAATAAATGTAATGTAATGTTAATGAATTGGTGTAGTGGGTTAAATTTAAAACTTAGAGAAATAAAATCATAAGAGTAACTTACTTTGTCCAGAATATTCCTCGAGCCTAATCTGACGATCTTAGGCATAGTATCTGCAATGGTGGTATCAAGTTCCGATGCCCTAGAGCAGTGAGCAGCCGTCAGCACAAAGTTGGGGCTGATGAGACTACTGCCACACATGAACTTCCATGTGCCGATAACCAGCTTCCATCCTATGGCGCCCTAGTAGATTAGACATTATCAAGTATTAGGAAAAAAAGATACGAAACACCTTATAGCAGCATTATTTTAATATTTTTAAGTGTGGGTTAAGATAGAGCTATACGTCCTGGATACCTCCATCTTTATTTCAAACTGTAGTAAAATTAAAATAATACTGCTTTCTAAAATGAGTAAATTTTATATTTCGGTTTTGATAAATTAATAAATAGTCTGTGTTGCACTAGTTATAAAAATTGTTGTATTAGTTATAATAATGTGTGTTGTATTAGTTATAAAATTGCAATTACATTATCGTGATAAGGAATATTGTTTTAGGTGCAAAAAAAAAGGTATTTTAAATATTCTTACAACAAATAACCTCCTAGCACTAAGATCGCAATATTTTAAAGCGATTATTCATAACTGGTTTTTTATTAAAACAACCGCCTAATATCTGAGTAGCCAACTTTCAGAATGTAGCCTTAATATTAAATCAAATAAGGGGTGGTTGAGATTCACTTTACAACCCGCAGCTTTCTGACTTATGGCAACCTGGTAGAACAACAATTCAGAACAGAAAACCCTGATAATAAACTGTCAACTAAACACCAATAACTATAGAATGCATTCATCATCATCATCCACAGCCCAAATTCACCCACTGCTGGGTATAGGCCTCTCTTTTCTGGTGCCAATCGCCACGTTCTTGTGCCAATGCATTCAAATTCTTACCATGTTCGGAAACTGTCCTGGTTTTGCGGGATGACCTCCTATGATGCCTGGCACGGGATTAATTTCACGGCCTGAAAATCATGGTACGGTTATTATTCTTAAGAAATCCTTCATTCATTGGCAATCGATTTGTCTGTCCAAACTTACTTATTTAATAAGACACCATGTTATTATCCTAATTATATTTACGTGTACACATTAATTACATTAAATAAAAAAACTAATTTAAATTATCATAGAAAAATAGTAGCCCACCGGTATCGGGAACATGGTCAGGGTTCCAGAGAGAGAAACCTTCTAACAATAAGAGCCGTGTTCAGGAGTACCGCACACATCAATATTATTATTAACTTACACTTTTCTAGCCTTTTTGCTTTTTCATCTCGAAGTTTTAATTGCCAGATGAACTCGTAACATTCTGAAACATTCAAAATTTTATTGAATATTTTACAAAAACAGGAATAGTTCGGGATTACCTAACATTTTTTCTATTAGACCTATAGACTGCTAACGCGACTGCTATGAATGAGGTTCTGGGTTCGTTTGCCAGCTCAGGCAAAGTATTATTGGGATTTTCCATTGAATTTAACAGTAGCAGCCACGGAGTCTGGATTTGTGCCCGATTGATGGCATTAGGGTCGGTATAACTGACGAAATGAGGGTGTACTAATGGGTACACCTCTGCCTAACCCTTTGGGGATTACAGGTGTGATGTTATGTTATGTATTGAAACCTACTTAGTTGCTGTTTATTGAACCAAACGAAGTCGGGTACCGCAGGATTTAAATTAAATGTCAAGTTCACATAAAAACTGGTTATTTGTTACTCATAGGTCAACGGCCAACACACGGTTATAAGCACAACTTAAGCCAATCCATGTAATAACTATTAACGAATCCATGCCACGAGGCCATTATGATATTAGTTCACACCTGGTCACGAAACAGGCATTAACATAATCATATGGCATATCGTTACGTCATTCCGTGACCGTCTACAGATTTAATAAAAAAAAAAAAAAAAAACCATAACCATAACGGATGTAGCTTAATCAATATCATTCCCACTACTGGGACACTCTGGCCTCCACTCTCTACTGGGAGTCTTTATGTTTGAAAGGGAGAGAGAGCGGCCTGTAATCCACCACGTCGGCCCATTGCGGGCTGATGCATGTCACAAGATTATTTGTAAGTACTAAAAATGGATTTCAGTGATAGCGATAATGTAACTGGTCAGTTTTTGGTACAATTTGTATGTATACTCATTGCTTTTTCTCGTAATAACTTTTGGTTTCACGAAAGTTGTGTAGCCGTTGAAGCCGAAGATCATGAAACAACAGGAGCTGAATGATACTTACTGACTTCGCTAATTCTTCTACCAGGAGCACTGAAGTCGGGAACAGGTGGATTGTACGGTCCACAGGGACCGTTAGGATCTATAGCTGGACGTTCATAAGGACGAAAGACTTCGGGCTGAGGCGAAAGCGGTGGTGGTGGTAGTGGTGGTAAGCTTCCTAGAGGCTGAAATAAGATACAATATAGTGAGCAATATGAATAGGTACTAGTAATCCAGTTGCTTACAGCATCCATATTAATTTTAGCACTTTTCATCCAAAAGCGAAAGTAGAGCAGTTTTTGTAGTAATCATCTTTGATCCGGGTTGTAAAGTTACAAAAATGGTAATTTCGACCTACAATATGTCAAGCCCAGTCGCCTCTTAGGTTTTATGTTTACTATTTATACCTAACTAGCTTTAACCCTCGGCTTCGCCCATATGGAGGTCGAAAATTATCCCTCGGGAATATAGTCCTGTGATAAAAAATATTTTATGGCTTAAACCAGGCCAAAGCTGCAGTACTAGGAAAGCAGCGGTCAAGAGGGATTTGGAAATCACTCTGTCAAAACTATAGCGACTAAGAAAAAGAAGCCTGGTAACAGGTTACTTTGACATAATTTTTTTGGTATTTGTCTACGAAATATTATTTATCTTTTAGTGTTTACCAGAAGTTGTACTCTATTGAGTTAACTTGACTATGTACAAAATAATTATTTACCTGCAAATTCGTTGTCTCATTCTGTTGCCCGGTTGACACGTGAATCGATAACACTGTAATAGATTAGGTACATAAATTAATCATCATCTACCATAAAATTTGTTACTTCTCACTAACAAAATTCAAATTAGCTTACCTACTAAACATAGTTTTAAAATCACCGATTTACACTTCATCGCTAGCATCTTTTTAACAAATAGGTAGTATTGTATTTGTATTTTTTCACAGAAACTACATATACGTGTATGTGCTTCTCAATAACCGATTCACATATGACTGAGAAACATACAAACGACACAACCTGTCCAGAACGCAATAAATTTATCGATTTTACTCGCTATTGTTATATTTACGATTAAAGTACATTAAACCACAATTAATAAATGCAAATGTGTGTAAATGTGTAATTCATAAATGCATTAACTGTGCATCAATGTAATTAGGGAACTTAATGATGGAATTCGAATTTTTAATATCTCACCGTCATCATCTTCCCGCCCTCGTTCCATGTTGATTTTTACACGACTGCCCCAAAAAAAAGAGTGTTATGTTTTTAGCGTTCATGTATGTATGTATGTATGTATGTATGTATGTATGTATGTATGTTTGTTTGTGAGTTTCTTTATTCCACCATAACTTCTAAACGCCTGAATCGATTTTGATGTATGTGGTATCGTTAGATTCATTGCATCACCCCGGGTAACATAGGCTAGATAAAATATCAAAAAACATAACAGGGTGGCCATGGTTCAGAAATAAAAAGAACTTTTAATTTTTTTTTATTGAAATTTCAATGAAAAATATAATCATCGTCTAGAACTTATTAAGTAGATTACAAAAATATACCACAGTAGTATTCAATATCTATTGTTTACTAGTAATACTACTCAACAAATGATATGATGACATTTTAAACCCGGGGTTCGATACGAATAAGCTACATATCAATAGATTCTCTGTAATGAAAGAAATAAAACTGGCTAGGTTACAACTCCCAAATCCATCTACGACGGCACCTAAATGGTTTTTAAGTTTGTATGAAAAGTCAGTATGCGTGAATCAATTTACTTGAAACATGGCAAAAATATTAATTTAAAGAAATAATAATATTTGCAATAATAGAATTTTCAAAATCACCCCTTAAAGGGTAGAAAAAGAAGATCAGGGTAGATTTTGGTATGGACAAATCTGACTGCGAGATTCAACTTGAAATTCATTACTAACACAAATGAATAAATCATGACGTGTGTTTTATAACAATAGTTTAAAAAAACCGTGCGAGTTGAACCCACGCACCAAGGGATCTGTAAAAGTTTTTTGGTACCTACTATACTTAAAACTGTTTGGCACTACGCTTGAATTTCTTAGAATGTTAACAAAATATTCAAAGTTCTTATCATTGTATGTAAATTGCATGTATATATTAAATTCAGCGTAAATTGTTTACAAATAGATACCTACATGAAATGAAAAATGTTTGTAGGTATAAATTACGCAATTAAGCCATTCAGATCATTTCACACGTTCCTGAGGAACAGGGTCTTGATTGACGGATAGGCATACGGACAGACAGACGGAAAACAAAATGCACATATTATTAGGGTTCCGATTTTGCCGACGGGAATCCTGAGAAATGAAAAAAAACACATTTTCCCCCTTCTGGGGGAGGCCTATGTCCAGCAGTGGACGTCTTATGACTTAAATGATTGGTTATAGGTCGAAATACCGATATATCACTAAAAGATATGAAATAAAAAATAAATAATTAAAAAAATTAAAAAACACGCCTGCCATGACAAAAAGTACCTAAACTAAAAAATAAAAAAACAAGTCAAACGAATTCAGCGATGAATGGGAGCAAGGTCCCGTAAATGTATTCGAAAATGGAAAACTGAAAACTAAAACTTTTATTGCAGTCGGGGGACAGTTCGGTGGAACAATTCTTTACAGGTCCCCCGACTGCAATAAAAGTTTTAGTTTTCAGTTTTCCATTTTCGAATACATTTACGGGACCTTGCTCCCATTCATCGCTGAATTCGTTTGACTTGTTTTTTTATTTTTTAGTTTAGGTACTTTTTGTCATGGCAGGCGTGTTTTTTAATTTTTTTAATTATTTATTTTTTAATATTCCATAATAATTATGACTATTTATACATTTTTAATATTCCATACTTCATAATCTTCTTCCCCTTGTACCATGTTGATTTTTAATATCAAATACCTATAATAATATTATTCTCTACTTTAGTTGATTATTTTGATGAGCACAATGAATTTCCTCAGTTAGATTAGGAACTTATCTACATACGTACGAGTTGTAGTAGTTAACTCCGTACACCGATTTGTTGAAAAGGTTTGATGTTGAGTTGGTAAAGAGAAAGCCTTCCACCAAGATGCACTAAGTAGTTAAGTTTATTTTAGTTACCAGTATGTTACAGTAATAGAGTGGAAGGCGTTTATTTCTCTCAGTTGTTGATAGCTACCGAGTTATAAGTACCTACACTATCTTATAAATTCGTAAGTCGTGATGTTTTATTACGCTAAATTATGACGCGAATAGTTGGCCTAAAGTAGGTTACCGAGTCAGCATAAAAATGTACGGCGATGAGACCGTACAACACATATAAAATAGTTTGCTCAGTATTAAGAATTTATCTAACTCAAATAGTTGGTCGCTGTATTGCGAGTAGCAGGATCTAAAATAATAATGGTTAACTATTAATTATTCTATTAAATTTACCAGCAATGTGGACGAATTTTTTGACGCCCTGTAGCAAATCTTTCTCTTTTTAGGGTTCCGTACCTCAAAAGGTAAAAACGGAACCCTTATAGGATCACTTTGTTGTCCGTCTGTCTGTCTGTCTGTCTGTCAAGACCTTTTTTCTCAGGAACGCGTGGAGGTATCAAGCTGAAATTCATATCAAATACTCAAGTCTATGGTCTCTTGGAGCTGTGAAAAAATCAAACTTCTAAGTCAACGCGATCAAAAGATACTCCCGTTTATGCCGCAAATTTTCGACACTCGCAAGGGAATCAAAACCTACAGGGTACTTCCCGTGAACTCAGAATCTTGAAATTTGGTATGAAGCAACGTCTTATAGCAGAGATATAGGAAAAATTGCGAAAAGTATACATTTTTAGTTATATCATATAAAAATACCAAAATACCATAACTTTTACTTATATACCTACAGGTTTGTACGGAACCCTCGGTGCGCGAGTCTGACTCGCACTTGGCCGGTTTTTTTATACTTGTATATTATATTTTATCATAATTTTAGTTCTGTAATTGTAGTTTGTAAATAAACCATAGTATGATTATTTTGAATAAATGCGAATAAAAGTATGTGAAATAAATTGTATTCATAACATAAACATAATTTCTCGCCTATAATTCCCGAAGAGTTAGCAGAGGTGTATAGTCGAACATCATACACGCAGATTTTTTTATAATACTAATATATTATTGACAATATTAATTGTAATTTGGTTTTTATAGCGTATGGCATTAAACGACTGATGGCAACCACTGTATCGTTTGAAATCAGTCTGTAAATGTATCCGTGTAATCTTAAACTAAATGCAAGTTGGCTGGCTAAATACTTAATACCTTGTTCGACCGTACCTAATATTTCATACATTTCAACAAGTATTACATAATTACATGTATTTGCATATATTTTACTTCATAATAAATATGTATAGGTGTGTCAAAAATACAGCATTATGTGACTACAAAATAAATACCTACTTTTGCTTTCTGGTGTGCTAAAATAATCAAGATATCAACTGTCCAAAGAATGTCGTTATCATAAATAGGATTTTTTAATTGTCCCTTTGTTCAATTTGATTTTTATTTCTGAATCTCGTAATGGTTCCGTTACCGCACGAACGATAACAAGCTCAGGCGACCGATTCTTGGTTATCTCTGGTTACTCCAAAAACGCATAAATCTTTCGTCGTTCATTAAAGATTTCCGTCGAGCAGGAACATTCAAATGAGTCTATATTATTTTTGGAATACTCAGCTTCGGTTGAGTTTTAAACCACAATTCAGGCGCAGTTTCTGAGCGATTAACTGTTGCGCTGCGTGTTGCTAGTTTGAATCCTGCACGGACCATATTATACATGTATGACCTAGAGATAGTTTTTTTTAAAAAAACGTTGCGTTTTCAAACATTTAAACTCACATACTCAGACGCACAAACCCGAAACAACTATCTGTAGGCCATACAAATATTTGTTCCGTGCGGGGATCGAACCCGTGACACGCAACGCAGTAGTCACATCGCTCAGCCACTGCGCCAACCGTATCGTCCCTCAGTTGAACCCGGCTGGATGTTTATTTATACGAGTTTAATTGTTTGTAAACGCACTCACGATCCGGGAGAAATTCCTGTGTGGAGCAAAGATTAAAAAAAAAACTAACAAAAAAGTGTTTCCCTACCCAACTTAAAATCCCACCTGGACACGACTTGCCATGGCTGACCTGGAAGTCTTTAAATAAACTCCGGACACAGGTCAGCCGAAGCAAGAAAAACCTGTTCAGGTGGAGATTCATAAATTTCTCTACCCTTTTTTTTTTTTTGGGCGGGTGGAAAATCATCTAATAACCCGTCCCGCTCTTGGGCAGAACGAAAGGGAGTGTCAGACTTCTACTGACTAAAAACCACCCATGTTCCTTCTTAGCCCTTCATGTCGAGGCCGCGGTATCTCTTGCGAACAACCCGCAGCCCCGACGGGAACAACCCGCAGCCCCGACGGGAATTTCTCTACCCTTGAGTGTAAATGTGGTGTTGCCCCAACCACTATGGGGCAATTATAATATCGTGTCATGTATTTTCTGTTATTTGCACATCACAGGATCTGATGTATTCTATCAAAAGTGCCAATATCGTCGCCAAATCCAGGGCCGACTCAATTTGAATTATATCATCGCCACGCTAAAAAGAAGATTATTTTAAAGAAATTATATGTTCAAATTGCAGTTATGCGCACCCGTTAAACAATACGTGTTCATGTAACCACTAAGAGTGACCAGTTCGACCACTTACTTATTCTTGTCTCCAATGCCAACCAGACGTCGCATCGTTAAAAACAACTTCTCAGTAAATAAGAACTATAATGACTGATCGATTAAGTACTTAATGATCAATTAACGAACAGATCAATTAGTTACACAATTATGACATTTCAGACTCAACCATAGACCGTCTTACGTCATTAGAAGGATACTTATTGTTAATGATACCGGAAACTCGACTCTCAAGGATTGTTCAATTCTCATTAATTTTATGATCCTCCGAGTCATGAGCCATGTTTAATTATGAATTGAGATGATAGTTCCATATAACTTGAATTAAAACATTGACTTGAAAATGCAAATGAATAGCATTATAGACTCAAATGCAGCACGCCAGGAGATTCTATGATTCTTACATACTCACTTTTCTTCGTCCACTTCAAACTCCATAATATTGAACACACGGAGATACATTAAGCCATTCATTTGCAGTATAAAATAGCCTCGCTTTGGATAGATTTCCCGTACAATGAGAGACCCGGATAAACAGGTTATATATAGCTTGATTTGATAAGTCATACGTCTACAAGTGTGCAGGCAGAGATTGTATATTCCGAAAAGACCCCTAGCTTTCTAAAAACTTGCTAGGTTTCTGTCTTCAGTATAAATAATAATGTTTTGAACATAGAAGCTGCAACAAACTACACCATGACTTTGATTGAAAGCCCACAGGTTTGTTAGCTTCCCATACATGCATGTATATCCTCACTCCTATTCCCATGGCGGTAGGTAGAAACTTGTCAGTTTTTGTGACTCGGAATATGAGGATACCATCTAAAATGAAATATCTGCAGACTCGTAAAAAACTCACTTTTTCCTCACTCCCCACCCCATAAAAACAGGCGAATATAAAACAAGGCGATGCACACACCATACCGCGTTGTGCCGAAACCGACCCACGAGAATTATTCCTCAATCGGTACCGGAATGAATAACTTACAGCCTTGCCTCATCAAATATAGATTCCCGTTTTTCTCCTTTCGCCTCCTGACTTGGATTCGATGCCTTTTTGACTGCGGCCAACTTAGAAACTTTTCCATTGGTTACATATTTGTTGTTTACATTAAAAAGGGAATGAAAGGTTCTTTCAACTTGTTTGATTGGGGTCATGTGTGGAAATTGGGGCTCCGTAGTTTGTTTAAAGGCTTGAAACGGAACTCTAATAAATTCTTTTGGTCCATCGGTACCGCCATTTTAGGAGAAAATTACGTAGAGTTATGTTTATAATTTGCTGATTTATTTCAAATTCTGAGAAGTAAATAATGTTCTACTCATCATTTGTCTAACTTTTTTACCTAACTATGTCAGGGTCGGCTGTATTTTAAATGGAGCGATTGCCTGTCTGACCTCCACAACCCCGTTAGTACAGGGTTTTACGATAACCCTTAGTAAAACTGGTTGTCACACCTTTGGGCCAATGACTACCTGTAATGACTGTAAAAGACCTACAAATGGCAGCCTGTTCACATCATCATCATCATCACCCTATAATGTTCCCACTGCAGGGACTCAGGCCTCCTCTCTAGAAGAGGGATGGGCTATAATCTACCACGCCAGGCCCAGTGCGGACAGGGCACGCCACGATAGTGGCGGTAAGTCCCCTCTTTGAGGAGTGGCTGGAGAGGCGCCACGGCGCCCTCACCTTCCGTCTGACGCAGGTACTCACCGGACACGGTTGTTTCGGGAGGTACCTGCACCGAATCAGGCGGGAGGAAACGCCCGGTTGTCACCATTGTGAGGATCGGCCGGAGGACACGGTGGAGCACACCGTGGAGGTGTGTCCCGCTTGGGCGGAGCCCCGCCGTGTTCTCGTAGCGGCGATCGGCGGCGGCGACCTCTCGCGTCCGGCCCTGGTGCAAGCCATGGTCCGGGGCGAGGAGGAATGGGACGCCGTCGCCTCCTTCTGCGAAGCAGTGATGCTAGCGAAGGAGGTGGCGGAACGTGAGAGGGAGAGAACCTCTCGTCCCAGCCGCCGCGGGAGGCGCTCCGGGCGTCGGGGGCCACGTGATGGCTTCCGGCCACCGTAGACGCGGGCCTGTGGACGGTGAGTGATGGGTAAGCTCGCCGTCCGTCCGTCTTATGACGACAACAGGCCGTGTCGACGGCGCGTTCGTGTTCCACGCGCGCCTCAAAGAGATGTCAGCAACATGGAAGGGGCCCGCAAGGGCCGACGCCTGTCGAGGCTGCGGGTTGTCCGCAAGGGATACCGAGGCCTCGACATGAAGGGCGAAGAAGGAACATGGGTGGTTTTTAGTCAGTAGAAGTCTGACACTCCCTTTCGCTCTGCCCAAGAGCGGGAGGGGTTATTTGATGATTTCCCACCCCCCAAAAAAAAAAAAAAAAAAAGGCCCAGTGCGGATTGGCAGATTGCACATGTCTTCGAATTTTTTGGTTCTAAGACATGCCGGTTTCCTCACGATGTTTTCCTTCACCGTTTTGAGAGCAACGGTGATGAAATAAATTACACAAAGTAATACGCCTGCCTGGGTTCGAACTCACGACCTACTGTTCGTAAGTCGGGGCCGCCACCACTGCGCAACGCCACCACATGTGAACAGAGAGCAGCGGTGGCCCACCGCTGCTCTCTGTTCACATACAACCACAATATCCGCAATTAAAGGCCGCAGTTTGTCTGTCCCTGTTTAGATAGATAGACAGACATACATACATAAACTCATGTGTTATTTCATGGGGCTACGAACCTAACATACTCCTCAGATCATACACGCAACACTTTTATTGTGTACACCGTAGAAATTACAGGTATTACAATATAGAACCCATAAAGAGGGTGACATAATGGGCGGTCTCATCGCTAACAACGATCTTTTTAAGACAACCTTTGGATGGATTTAAGGAAGGAGGGGAGATAATACTGGAGTCAGTTAGTTATACAAAGTCAGTTAGTTATATTTATACAATAATAAAAGAGAAGAATATTTTGATAGTGAATTGAAAAACAAAAATTTTTAGTTTGTCTTTACTACTAATTATAAAAGAAATTCCTCCGCCGCGTCTGTCTGTCTGCTCCAAAAACTACTGCACCGATTTTCATGTTGTTTTCACCAATGGATACAGTGGTTATCGTGGAAGGTTTTTATTATATTTTTTTTTCGAAATTCAACCCCTAAGGAGTTAAATAGAGGATGAAAGTCTGTTGAGATATTTTTCGACATACACGCGGCCAAGACCGCGGGCAAAAGCTAGTATATTTATAGTTTTCTACGTCCAGTTCCGAAACTCTCAACCAAATCATCCAGCTGTCACCTCCATAAGCAAGAGTGTCCAAAAAATAAGTAGAATATCAACAACAAATACCTATATTAATCCAATATTTCTCGGAAACCGTCCGAGGTTTATTCGTGAGGACGTGGCCATATTGGGGGCCGACAATTCGGACGCGGCCCGAAAGTGGCCCGCGTGTATGAAAACAAACGGCCGCTACGTGTTTTGCTTGCTGTTGATGATGTATGAAAATGGAAAACAATGGAAGTGTAGATATGGTTTTTTTATGTATTTAGGGAAAAAAAAACATAACTGTTCGTCATGACTAGAGTTTGTGTTGTGATGGCAATACTCAGTGATTAACGTAAACATTTATCAAATAATGTATCTCTTTAATATGATCCAAGCCAAACTTCAACTAACCCTGATAGATCATAAATGAGATTTTTGTGATAAGCTTCAGATAGCAAGATGATGTAATTTATTCAAACTTAAAGCTAATAATCGGCACTTTTTGAACAACACAACAACTATATGCAGCGTAATGCGTCTGCATTACGCCCGCCCTTAGCCACTTTTATACATAAAACCTAGTATTTTGAGAGCAAGTGACAGAACAAACCCCTTTTTTTTATTTATTTTTTATGGTGGGTGGAAAATCATCAAATAACCCCTCCCGCTCTTGGGCAGAGCGAAAGGGAGTGTCAGACTTGTACTGACTAAAAACCACCCATGTTCCTTCTTAGCCTTTCATGTCGAGGCCGCGGTATCTCTTGCGAACAACCCGCAGCCCCGAAGGGCGTCGGCCCTTGCGGGCCCCTTCCATGTTGCTGACATCTCTTTGAGGCGCGCGTGGAACACGAACGCGCCGTCGGCACGGCCTGTCGTCGTCATAAGACGGACGGACGGCGAGCTTACCCATCACTCACCGTCCACAGGCCCGCGTCTACGGTGGCCGGAAGCCATCACGTGGCCCCTGACGCCCGGAGCGCCTCCCACGACGGAGAACAAACCCCTAAAGAAAGAAAACTTCTATCGAACAATTCTAGAAAAAACACCAACTTATCTTCAAGAAAAGATTCGGGTGCTTTCATTTTTTGAGAAAACTTATTCAATACCTCATCCGCCTTAGCAACATGATCTAAGGCTCGTTCACAAGTAAGCAAGCACAGTTGATCTGCCGCAAAGCCAGCTTGTTTAGACCATTGCATGTGTAACTAGCTTTATAACCCTCATTCTACCTCATCACGTATTCAAGGAACACGCAGAGACGACTAGAAAAAATAGAAAGTTACGTATGTACTGCGTTGTCTTGTTAAATTACGTGCTTGTCTTTGTGGAGGACCTTCTCTCATGTAAGTATATAAAGCTACCGAGACCACAGCGACAAAGCTTTTTGCCTTAGTATTTCAGGAGTTATTTATTTCAGCACTTCTGCTCTCAAAGCTTTGAAGGAAATATCATGAGGAAACTGGCATGTTCTAGAACCAGAATTAGAAGAAACGCGTCTATCAACCAGCACGGGGCCAGCATGGTAGGTTACAGCCCCATAGAGTAACTGTAAAGTACTTATCATCACCAATGGACTCAACACAAAGGCATTGCCGAAGCGTTGCCATCCCAGACACAAAAGTAGTATTTCATAGAGCCAGTTAACGTCAACGACAGTAAAAACAAGAACTTAAAATACGTATCTGAAATTGATTACCGATTGATTAAAGCAATAAACTAACTGAAACCACCACTTGATGCGCAGTAAAACTTAAACTTACTAACTTTCACTTTATCTCAGCTCATTTAAAATCGGAGCCAATAAAACCTTCCCACCTGAAACTTCCTTATTGCTAATGAAATAAGGATGGTAATGGCGCAAGAAATAAAACAGTGAGGATGAATGCGAGTAAAACAATGATGCTGAAACTTCCGTAGCAGGATCAGAATAAGTTTTTTCTAATTAGAATCCGATGAATTGGCCCTTTCCCGGGCGCGTCTCGATTGGACTGCCGAAGTAATTAGTGACTCCGTTTTCTAATGAAATTCTGGGGATGCTGCCATTCTTTCGCGTTTTACATATTGGGGCTTGATGAGATTTTTTCATAGTTTCTTTTTAACTCTTCACTGACTATATTTCAGAGTTGGAGAGGGATGTGTTTTTTAGTACAATGATGGAAGATCGAATTGTGAACTGACGATTCTCGACTATAATTGATATTTAACCTCGCTGAAAATGTTGTTGTCTGGTTAATCTTTTTACTGTGACTGCTCTGGTTGCCCATATCTCGTGGAAACAATAGAGAAGAGACGAAGACAATTTTCTTTCAATTTTCAAAAATGTTTTCGCATAATTACAGAGTAACGTTAGAAAGCAAACCACAGACGGATTGACAGGGATGTAGTGGTGAATACTGGCAACAGCCGAGTGTATCACCAGATGTATAAAGTGATCGAAGTAAAAGGTGTTTATAAGAATCGTAACAAGTGGCATACTGTAGTTTCAGCCTGTAGGGAAAAGTTAAGAGGTTGTATTCTTGGCGTAACATCTTATTTTTCATCAATACAAATAAAGTTTTCATGTACCAGGACGCCTTAGACAGGAAGTTAGTTACCGGCACATGGAAAGTTCATGTGTAGCAGTCAAGTAGTCTCATCAGCGTATTTCGATGAACCATCAGCATTTAAAAAACGGAAATCAAAAGTATTATAAAACAAATGTAATGTGTTTTGTATAGGAATTGGAGAGGACATAATGTTAGTTCAATAACAAGTGTAATGAGACAGTTATAGGCTGTTATTGGATATTTATCTATGTCGAATGGCGGAGGAATACTAATGCCATTTGGCGCATGCGGTGTGCACGTGCGCGCACGGAAATGTTGCGTAGTTTTGTAAAATAATTGTACAGAATAAAGGCTTTACCAGGGAAGCAACTAGTTTGATGAGGTTAGCTTTAAAGAGGCAGACTTCCAATAGATTGTGATCGTTTTTAATTTCAGTGTACAATAAAATATATTATTATACTCTCATATATTATACCTAAAGGAAAAGGGGACTTCTGGGCCCAGCAGTTAACTACACACATCAAAAGTGTCTAGGGATCAACATATATTTTTGCAATAACTTTTCTCCTGATTGATATTAATTAAAATTTTCTTTAAGGATTCATCAAATAAAGTGTTTTCGTTTGTCACAGTAACGATAAACCAAGTCACCTTTGCATTAATAAAGAAATTTGCCATTTTCCTAATAAAGGGATTTTTGACATTTGAACCACTAACATTAAAGTTCGAAAAAAAGACTGAAATAACAGTTTTCTTTAAAATTTTATTGGGTAACTTAAACAATTAATAATCCGTGTTTCTACCGCGAACACTAACAACACAAGAACATCGGTTTGGCATACTCAAAATGAGTTCATCCAAATCACGCTGTGGAATGGCCGCCCATGTTCGTTGCAACAACAAAAAAAGGTCTTCTTGCGACTGGATACCCTCCATATTCGGCAGAGCTCTTCTCTGTAGCATATCCCATGCATGCTCAATCGGGTTCAAGTCTGGCGACTGAGCAGGCCAGGGCAGGACATTGATGTTAGCTGCGGCGAGAGTCTGTCTTACAACTCTTGCGGTGTGCGGTCGTGCATTATCATGCATTAACTGAAATAAGGGACCGATTTGCACTTGTAGAGGAACGATGACGTCTGATACAATCGTCTCAGCATAAATTTGAGCGTTGAGGTTGCCTCTGATCCAAATCAACTCAGTTCTTCCGCCGATCCAAATACCCGCCCATACCATGATGGTTCCACCACTATAAGGATGGACTTCCTGGCAGGATTTTAATCGCTGTTGGCGTCCAGGGGTTCTCCAGTGTCGTATACGTCTTGTATCCGGTCTCATACCAAAACGAGACTCATCAGAAAAGCACACGAAACGCCATTGTTCTTCTGCCCAATTTCTGTGTTCAAGAGCCCATTGATATCGAATCCTACGATTGTGCATTGCTATAGGTGGTACCCGTAGCGGTCTTCGGGAATGAAGGTTCACTTCATGCAAGCGGTTTCTGACTGTTTGGTCGCTAATTAAGTTCCCTGAAGAGTGATGAAGCCTCACGGCTAACATCATGGCGGTTATTGTTGGAGCTCTTCGAGTTAAGATTTGAATGTATCGGTCTTGTCTCCGTGTGGTGCACCGATACCGTCCTCCATGGCGCTCAGCCACGGTACCAGTGCTTCGGTAACGTGTCCAAAGTCGACTGATAACACTCTGACTTGTATTCAGAGCTAAAGCCACAGTACGTTGCCGGGAACCAGCTTCTATCATTCCCACGGCTCTGAGCATTTCTTCCCTGCTTAAATGACGTCGCCGCTCCATAATAACGTTGGTTTTAATCAGTAGTAGGGAAACAGTAGCACTAATAATGTCTTCAATGCGTTGTATGTTTTTATAGGGAAAATATTGACAGCTGATTTTCATCTTTTACTCGAATTTGATTCACAGTTCCTGATTCAAATTATGAAATGCACCAAAAAGGATCCATATAAATTTATAAAATCATAAATTTATTACAAAGGCACATCTCAATCTCAAGAAATCCGCATAAAAATGCTTGAACCCTAGACACTTTTGATGTGTGTAGTTGAAATATGTATTAAAAAAACCGTTATATTTTTCTAAAGGAAATCACAAAATATGGTACCATGTTTCTATCTAGGAAGCGAGAAAACTTTAAATAAGTTGTGAAACTAAATAATCGATTAAGTAATGCCTGAATTGCTGGTAATCGATTATGAATAAATCGCTAAAATCTCAGAATATGTATGAAAATCGAGTGACAAGTGTTTTTTCGTGGAATCGATTCATAGCGAATAGAATTCCTTTTATTTTTTTTCTGGCAATACTTCTGCCTGACATCAGTCAGACACCGACTGACAGATGGCGCTCGTTCGTTGTCTTTCTCGTTTTGAGTGCGCAAGTATTTTTTCCTCGGCTTTGTATAGAACTTTTGACGGATCTTGATACAAACACCCTTAACGCAAACGAAGGGCACTTGTTCTCCCCACCACTGTGATCATTTTTTTTGTTCTAGGCAATACCTGGGAACCTCCTAGTTACGGAGTTATTGGGGGTCAAAGTTCCAAATTTGTCACAGCTGTTTTAATAAATACTAGTTTTTCAGGTTATAACTTTACTTAAATTACCTCCATGACCCGTTCACTATTCAAAGCATCCAATAACACAATGTTTTAACAGCGCTACATTGAGTTTTACCGTAAAATGTGACTTTTGACCCAAAAAAAAAGTCGTTTCCCAGCAAAAAAATTTGCGTAGGGGTACTTAGTTTGATGTACAGAATGCTTGGTTGTCGGCTGTGTGATGGGTTGCTTTACACCCTGTATATTCTAGATATCTATAGCATGCTTGACAATATGATTTGTACTAATTGTTTACATACTTTAATTTTGATCATCTTCTTTATCGTGTGATTCCTAACGTAGTGTCAGAATTTTTGTACCGCCCTTGGGTCTCTGGCTAAGCTTTATACGACGTCGAGATATTATCTGAGGCATGCTGGTATCTGCACGATGTTTTGCCTCATATCGTTCTGACATCGTGTTCACACGTAAGATATAGATAGTCAAATACACAGAATTCATTTATTTAATATTACAACTGCACCAGTTACCATTTAAGTAACAAATATAGTTTGAAATACCTTATAAAAATGAAAACACGTAACATTTTCAGCAATATTTGATCCACGAGGTGGCCTACGGACAGAAGACCTCAGTTCCAATAGTGGGAAAGTTAGATACTAATTTTTAATGCGTATATAATTTCGTTTCTAATTTTATATCAGATCGCAGTTACAGGTTAGTGGAGTTCCCGTCGGGGCTGCGGGTCACGTCGGGGCTGCGGGTTGTTCGCAAGAGATACCGCGGCCTCGACATGAAGGGCTAAGAACGAACATGGGTGATTTTTAGTCAGTAGAAGTCTGACACTCCCTTCCGCTCTGTCCAAGAGCGGGAGGGGTTATTTGATGATTTTCCACCCACCATAAAAAAAAGGTTAGTGGAGTTACTAATTACTTCCTATGTCAAGTAAGGTTGACATTTATTAAAGCCGTTGCTTGTGCACAGCTTCCATTTGAACTCGTGGTTCAATTCAAATGTAACAAATATCAATGGCGTGCGATGTGAACCTCATTACCAGTCGAGTGCCACAACACACACACTGTGCCACCTGACAAATATGTAGCAGGGTTTAAGATAAGAGTTGGAAGCGGACAACTATCGCACTCTTTCTTAAGCTCCAAGTAACACATACATACGTGCCTGTAATCCATGTAGGTTTAGGCAGAGGTGTACCCAAGAGACGGGCCGCTGTCAGAAGCTAGTTACCCTTTTTTTTTTGGGCGGGTGGAAAACCCCCACTCTTGTGCAGAGCGAAAGGGAGTGTCAGACTTCTACTGACTAAAAACCACCCATGTTCCTTCTTAGCCCTTCATGTCGAGGCCGCGGTATCTCTTGCGAACAACCCGCAGCCCCGACGGGAATACGATACCCCTTGATAAGACTTGGTTGTCAGACTTTCGAGTCATTGACTACTTGTAACGACTATTTAATCTGCTAATAACACCCGGGACCAACGGCTTAACGTGCTTTCTGAAGCACGGAGGAATATTTTTTAAGTAACACATACATACGAGTACGTGCCTGTAATCCCTGCAGGTTTAGGCAGAGCTGTACCCAAGAGACTGGCCACTGTCAGAAGCTAGTTACCCATATTTCTAATTATCACAACTTATATTTCTAATAGAGAACCTCTAGACCGCCCCGTTGGTGTTGTAGTCGCAAGTGCGACTGCTGGGCATAAGGTCCTGGGTTCGATTCCCGAGTCGGCCAAAGTGTTATTGGGTTTTCCATCAGGAATTTCTAAGTAGCAGGATCAGGGCCTGGATTTGTGCCCAGTTGATGGCAATAGGCTCGCCACATGGGACTAAGACATAACTGGCAAAATGTAGGTGTACTTATACTATTACTACCGTAATAGTATAGAGAGAGAGAGACATAGAGGAGTACCCTCCTCTGCCTATGTCTTAGCGGATTCCAGAAGTGATGTTATATTATGGATTATACAGTGTACCTCTACGTGCGTTACTCACTTATAATCTTCGTTTGTTTTCACTCTATCTACTATACGGCCGTCGCTTCCTCTATTGTTTTGCACCAAGTTTTACTTTACGGCAGCAAGTTTAGCTCAAACTGCGAATACCTTAGTAGAACAGCGCCACAGAACTGTGTTTTGAATGCAACAAATCCTGCCAAATGGGTTTGCCACACTATCGAAACTGTTTAAGACAAACTGCACAAGAGTCCATTTATATTAGCGTTTTATTTGTTTAGAATCATTTAAAATCCCAATAAAGTGTTTATAACACACTTGTAATCTCTAGCAAGAGACAGAATCATCTGCCAAAAGCGTTTTCCCAAAAATGTTGGGGTCGGCTTTCAATCTTGGCGGACTTAGCTGAATACCAGTACCTATTTTACATAGAGTCAATGCCTATCTATCTGACCTCCACAACTCAGTTAGTATTGGTTCATCTAGAAAATACCAAATTACCTAAAATACAAAAAACTAAACATGAACAAACATGGAATAAAGTGGACCTTTAAAGTAAAACAACATAGCATGTTGAATTGTCTAGCAGTTGGTATGAAAAACATAGCTTGAAAACACAGATGTAAAAACAATTAACTCAAAAAACAGTAATCTTTTTTGTCCCGCTCGGCCTTACAACATAGTCACCATACCCGCGTTGATTTGCATTAAAACGGCTTCTCTGCAAAATGTTCCGGAAATTCTAGAAATTTGTGGACACAGTACGCACTTTAGTACACTTTATGAGTTTAGTTACAATTAAAACGATTCATATTGCCGTTTGTATTCACAGTGCAGTTATAAAGAAGGTTCTCTTTTGTTTTAATCTCAAGTTGCAGAGCCGAACCGTAATTATTTAGTTTTTAATGTATGTTGTCGCATATTACGAATTATTGCATGCAGCGCAATTGCGAAATGTTTGCATACTTTGGGAGCTGGTAGTAGCCTAAGGAACTTGTTTTGGTTAAAGTTAAGGCTATATTTGGTCTTATGTTTCTTCATTTTTGGGTTACCTAATATACCTATTACTAACATCCACGCGTTAGTTCGCCATGAGATCTGGAGGCGATAGTCCTCGCGCGTCTGTATGAATGGCGCGCGGAGGTGCTACACCGGACGTGAGAGGGAGAGAACCTCTCGTCCCAGCCGCCGCGGGAGGCGCTCCGGGCGTCGGGGGCCACGTGATGGCTTCCGGCCACCGTAGACGCGGGCCTGTGGACGGTGAGTGATGGGTAAGCTCGCCGTCCGTCCGTCTTATGACGACGACAGGCCGTGTCGACGGCGCGTTCGTGTTCCATGCGCGCCTCAAAGAGATGTCAGCAACATGGAAGGGGCCCGCAAGGGCCGATGCCTGTCGAGGCTGCGGGTTGTCCGCAAGGGATACCGAGACCTCGACATGAAGGGCGAAGAAGGAACATGGGTGGTTTTTAGTCAGTAGAAGTATGACACTCCCTTTCGCTCTGCCCAAGAGCGGGAGGGGTTATTTGATGATTTCCCACCCCCCAAAAAAAAAAAAAGCGCTACACCGGGACACGCCACGATAGGGGCGGTAAGTCCCCTCTTTGAGGAGTGGCTTGAGAGGCGACACGGTGCCCTCACCTTCCGTCTAACGCAGGTCCTCGCCGGACACGGTTGTTTCGGGAGGTACCCGGCATCAGGCCGTGTCGACGGCGCGTTCGTTTTCCACGCGCGCCTCAAAGAGATGTTAACAAGATGGAAGGGGCCCGCAAAGGCCGAGGCCCGTCAGGGCTGCGGGTTGTTCGAAAGAAATACCGCGGCCTCGGCACAAAGGGCTAAGAAGGAACATGGGTGGTTTTTAGTCAGTAGAAGTCTGACACTTCCTATCGCTCTGCCCAGAGCGCGAGGAGTCATTTGATGATTTCCCAAACACAAAAAATAGAAAAAAGAAAAAAAGGCTACTACTAACATCCACGCTTTAGTACGCCATAGGAATAGGTACTAATGTTATGTCTGTCTAGCTAGCCTTGGTGATTTAAGTTGGCGTTAACACCTTAGCGTTGAATAGTGTCAAAGACGATAGCCTTTACTGATTTTGCAGTGTACGTGGCTTACTTAAATTTTCACACTTCTTAACATCATTTTCCTCTCCTTGTCTCATGTTACTTGAGGTCGACGCAACAATTATTTTTCTTCCATTTTCCTCTGTCAACCTTCACGTTAAAAACTTCTTTATATTTAACTAGCTGATGCCCGCAGGTTCATCCGCGTAGATGTCGGTCAAATTATATACTAAAACCTTCCTCGAGAACCACTCTATCCATTGGTGACATGACAACAGCATGAAATCGGTGCAGTAGTTTTTGAGTTTATCGCGAACAGACAGACAGACAGACGCAGCGGAGGACTTTGTTTTATAATATGTAATGATATCCTCACACTTTCTTAACATATCTTTAAAAAGTATCTAGTTCAGTGTTACCGACATTTTATTCAAGTACCTTCTAAGTTCCCATCACAAATTCCATACCCTAAACTTCCGTCATACCCACGGAAACTCCAATCAAGTGTGTTCGAGTTGTGAAACCGCAGAGCTGTGTGTATCATCGGCGTCGACCATTCTGCGGTCTTCTGACCGTCACAGAGACACGTTAAAGCCAACTCAATAGTGAAACCGTTTGTAAACTGGACTGCTATTTACCTCAACCATTCATGAGTTAAATGGAAATGGATTTGGTCAATGTAAGACAGATTGGTGTTTGGAGAACTTTACATGACAATTCGAGCTGATGTGTTTGAGCCATGCATAAATACTGAAATTATTTATAATTTTTAAAAAGTGACGCGATTGATTGTACAGACCACGATATATATGACGAATTGGGATCAATCACAATCCGTAAGTACCAGGAGATAAAAGAAAGGAGAAATAAGACACCATCAAAGAGAGGAGCTCACAAAAACTATTCGCAACACGTCGATCGGAGCGCGGCAGATCTTATTCAAATACGGTAAAAGCCCGCAGTATATATTTACCCAGTATTTACCTACACTCTGATGCCATTAGCCACGAAACGAGATCGACTAGAAACGAATAAGGAGCAATTTACGCCTATTGCGAACCTCTTGTGAACTAAGGAAATGTAATTTACATTTTTTCGCTTTAAGGATTTCGGGGGTTAAAAAACGGTTGAGATTGAGTCTGGAACCGAACTCTAAAGTTTATCATCGTGTAAATAGAATAAAGGAGAAAGAAAATCACTAAATTTTCAATTTTTTTTTCACAGCAAAAACGTTACCTTTACGTACATAAATCTAATCGCTTTCCACGATTCTACTAAAGTCTCGTAAAGTTACCCAACACTTAACAATTACAATTTAACTTAAACTAAGTTTACAAAGTAAGTAAATATTTGGCAGGCGATTTGCTTTGACAAAATCAGCCACACCGTCTAATGCAAGTCACTTAATCAGGCGTCTGATACTTCAGCTGAAACTTAGTTACAAGTCACTGCAGATGTGCTGCGTCTACACTATGGCCAATGTTGGGGCCATGTTGTGTCACAATGTTTATAGATGAACAAACTTGAATGGAAAGAAGAATTTTATTGCAGGATACGTTAGGATTTGATTCTTTCAAAAGAATACTTGTTGTAAACCTTTTTAATGTACAACATAAAGCTAATCTCTGAAACTGCTCAAACCAGGTATGTACCAGTTTGAAAGATAGAATATTTGACCCGATATGTGGGGCCGTACGAAGCTGGGGTCGGTCGCGAGTAGGTCGGTTGCTGGGGAGTTTGTTCCGCCACTTCTTCATTCCAGCAAAAACACTAGGAAGTGTCGAAGGGTGGGCGTTTTGGGGGACTGTCACTGGTAAATAAGTAAAGTAAAGTAAATTTTGACGTTCGAAAAGTGCTGATTATCAGCATAGTTTGAATAAATAACTTTTGGTTGTGATTTTGATTTAGTACAGCTATAAATACCATTACAAAAGTTTTCCTACGTCAAAAGTAGCCCGCCTAAAATAATTATTTAAAACAGCATGCAATATTTTAGGTGAAACCTAAACCAATACCGCCCACTACACCAAATTAATTTCATGTAAATTAACCAATACAGTGGAAAACCAATATAACTAGAAGCTACATCCAATATTGGTTGAATCCTTCCCAAAGTCTGCACGTGGCATTACGAACCGCGCGATAATTTCGCGGGCCCGCCATTTTGTGGGTCCCCTAATTGCAAAAGTGTCATGGCGCCGACACAGGCCCGCATTCCCGCGCTCTCGCAAGATTTACACTGAATGCCTGAATACCGCCCTGTGTCTTAGAAATCTAGCCGCCCCTAAGCACTCTTGAAAGGAATTTCGCCGGATAATTTAGAGGGTGGATGTTATTTTTGAGGTGTCATTTGTTTTACAAGATTTTTTGGATAGACACGCACGGATAAGCGCGTACTTAACTGTAAGACGAGTATTTTTATACTTTTTGTAGAATACTTAGAAGTATAGTTTCACACGCACAATCATTGCTAATTCAGTTGCTCTTTCTTACTTAACAAAATTTAACCGCGACAATAGTGTCCTGAACGAAACAGAAAAGTAATCAATGTCCAACGTGTATGAATTTTTCCGTTCTACCAATATTGCTGGATGCCATCAACTTTTTTGCAATCCTGTCTAAAGAATTCTGCCCATTACACCGTACATTAGCACCATGGCCGTACTATAATAGTACAGTATAGTGTGCAGACTCTCGTATTTTAATTTCTTATTGTTTTTTTTTTTGTTTTCTGTTTATTTATTAATGTGAAAGTCAAATTATTACTTTTTCTTTTACACAAAACGCATAAATAAATTGTTATAATAATAATAAATTGTTTGGCATACTCGTAGCTTAAACACAAAGGCGAGCCTAGACTCGTGCGCGTAGCCTTTTAATGAAATCGGAAAACACAAAATCCAGGCTTTACCATCTACTATACTAACCACTCGAAAATGCACTCTAGAAAATACGTCTAGTAAAAATGCGAACGCATACTATAAGCATATTTATTACAGGATTGTCTGACATATTCCAATTCGTTTTCAATTGGAATTCAATCCGGGTAATGCGTAACACTCGTTTCATATTGAAAAATATTTTGCTCAACAAGTTGACTGGGATTGCATGAGAATGCAGATATGAATGAAATTCTCTTTTGAAATGCACTGAGGGCTTGTCGAACAGAAGTGGGTTTCGGTATTCGGTTTAGTATGTTTATGTTTTAGGATAATTTCTAAGTAATAATATTAAACATTTATTTCAGATCCATTAAATCCATAGAATAAGAGACGAAGTGGTAGAATTCTTTCTGTTTGTTTGTTTTTTAATCATTTTTTCTACTTCTGAGCCTGCTGCGTTCGCGTAATTATTTTTTTGACCCCTCTACAGAACCATAAAGCAGCCGTCAGCCTATGTATTTTTAGTTAATAAAACTCTGAGTCTCTGACACTCTTTTCCGTTCTGCCCAAAGCGTAAGTAATTTTCACATTTATTAGAGCAATAATTTAATGGCATGAAATAGTTTGTTTCGGTAACTCGGCTTTCATTCGCAGATATTTAACGCTCGTTAAAGACGTCGGACAGCCAACAGTTGAGCTGTGGCGGAAAAAAAATTTACAATCATTACATGTTGAAAATTCGGAAAATAAAATACTGAAAAGTCGAATTCAAATACTTGCTGTCGATTCATTAAAAATAGCCGATGCATTTAGTTAGACTAGAAGTCTACCCCATATATTTGGGGAAAGGGCAAGCTGACGAAGATGATGATAAAAACAAGGCCTTTTTTACCGAACCTAAAACCCTTAGCAACACATCCCTCCCGACTCAGAATAGTCTACGAGGACCACAAAAGTCGACCCTCAAATAATTCTTGAACACACAACATAAAAACAACCAATAAAATGTTATCTAATCCGAGGTACTAGGACGACATGACCCGTTAGGAATATATACATAAACAAAAACTGTAGGCGTACCAGGCGCACATAAAATTCCTTCTATCACACGCAGCCCTATATATTTCCCGTTCGTTATTATAGCACATTTCAGTTAGTAGTAAGGCAAAGTTAAAGTAAGGAATGAAAAATATCGATAGTTTTTGTCATTGGCGGCAATCTTCATACTTTCCGCGAATCCATCACAATAGTCACCATACTATAACAGTACGTATCAGCCTACTGCCCCACTAACGATGGGACACTTGATATCGTGTCCTGCTTCTTGTGTTATTGGACATCAGAGGAACTGATGAAAGCTACTGAAAATTCCAAACTTGTCGCCATATTTTGTGCTGAGTCAATTTCAATTGACGACGGCACGGTTGGCGCAGTGGCTCAAGCAGTTGACTGCTGCGCTACGTGTCGCGGGTTCGATCCCCGCACGGAACAAATATTTGTATGGCCTACAGATAGTTGTTTCGGGTCTGTGTATTTATGTGTGTGAGTTTAAATGTTTGTGAATGCACCCACGATACAGGAGAAATTCCTAGTGTGGGGCTACGTTTTTGAGATGACGAAGGCTACTGCCCACCAAAGAGCTCTAGCTATTTCGATCCAGCGTTATTGTTAACCACTGGTTGTTGGTCTTGTCTAGCTTATCCTGCCATTCTCTAAGAGGTCTGCCTTCACACCTTCTGGCTAAAATAACATTTTATCAAAACTTAAAACCAAAACAACCATCCCAAGGAAAGCTGTAATTTGCTCATTAATCGCTTGGTAAAAGTATCGTTTAATCCCAACTCTAGTAATATCGATACTTTTTTCGGCTCCACAGCTAGTGGAGAGCCCCTAGCGGAAGGAAGTGGCAAACGAGCGCCGGCACTTCCGTTCTTCTCTCAGCAATTGCAACTAAAGTTTTGTGTCAAACGTAATTACTCTATTGCCCTTTCTCTGACGCTTTTAGACCTATTTGGGACTGTGACACTTTTCTTTGTAGTCGCATTTTGTAAGAGATCTTTTCATTTGGGCCTTTGCAAGTGTCGACTTGAGTTAGGTATATGTATGTAGGTATGGAGATACAGTGTCTTTTGTGCTTACTTATGAGGGAATGCTTTTGATCTCTTCATCTTTGCCTAATAATATAAGGTACTTACCGGGCCTTTTGAAGTTAAATGTGTAAGTAAATCACCCAGAAATGGAAGGTGTACTGTAGTACTCGTAATATCTAAATCTATCGCCATGGAAGTGGTGAAATTTTGGGCATAGAAAGTTTAAAATAGACACGAAAAATAAAATCTTGTACATTTTATTTTTATAGCAGCTAGCATCTAGAATCAAAATCTTAAAATCGAATTATGGAAACCACAGTCCGCCTACGCACTACGAGTCTACGGCCTACGCTCGCCTGCTACGCGTGGACGAGTACTACGACTTCTCGTAGCGCCGTAGCAGACTCAGCACAACTTATTCAGAAGTGGACATCCAAATTCTGTCATATATAAATGTCACCAAAAACATATAAATTCTGAAATATTCGCCACACGACACTATATTACGGCACAAAGTCGTCTTTATTCGATACAGTGTAATATTTTAAAAATTCCCATTTGAATATTATTGATACTTTGACGTCATACCGCCATCACTTTTATTGAACACTGAATATGCGATCGGTAAATTTACGATTCCATTCAAGCTATAGTGACTGAATATGCGACATATAGGAAGAATGTCTTTGTAATAAAATAAAAGGTAAATTCATAGGAATATAACTTACAAAATTCATCATTCGTTTAATTAATTAAGCCTGCAGGGTTATTTCGTAATACAATGGCAATGTTTATCATTTTACATAACATTAAGCACATAATCCGCGAAAGGTTAGGTAGAGGTGTAGGTACCTAAGAGTACACCCACATTTCACGAGTTATGTTTAAGACCCATGTAATTGGGGGCGAGCCTATTGTCAACAGATGGGCACAAGTTCAGACTTTGTTACTACTGAGAGATTCCTGATGAAAAAATAATATTTTGCCCGACCCACGAATCAAACCCAGGACGTCATGCTCTCCGGCCCTGGTGCAAGTCATGGTCCGGAGCGAGAGGGAATGGGACACCGTCGCCTCGTTCTGTGAAGCAGTGATGCTAGCGAAGGTGACAGAACGTGAGAAGAAGAGAACCTCTCGTCCCAGCCGCCGCGGGAGACGCTCCGGGCGTCGCGGGCCACGTGATGGCTTTCGGCCACCGTAAACGCGGGCCTGTGGACGGTGTCAGACCGTGTCGATGGCGCGTTCGTGTTCCACGCGCGCCTCAAAGAGAAGTCAGCAACATGGAAGGGGCCGACGTCCGTCGGGACTGCGGGTTGTTCGAAAGAAAAACCGCGGCCTCGGCACAAGCGCTAAGAAGGATCATGGGTGTTTTTAGTCAGTAGAAGACACTGACACTCCCTATCGCTCTGCCCAGAGCGGGAGGAGTCATTTGATGATTTCCCATCCCCCAAAAAAAATAAAACCTCATACTCAGCAGTCTCAGTTGCGGCAACTAGACCAACCAGACAGACTTTCATTTTGTAAGGCGAAAATTATTATTAATCGTGTTTAACGACTTACTTACTTTTATTTGACGACTTTTTCTAAGGGGGCGTTCATAAAATACGTGAGATGTTTAAGGGGGGGAGGGGGTCGAGTCAAATCTCACCTAATCTTACGATGGAGAGAGGGGGGGTCTCGGCAAATATCACGCAATTTTTTTCTGATTGAAACAATAAAAAAATTATACTATTTTGGTCCATTTAATCCAGATTGTACATGCTTAAGATTTAATCTTAAGCGTAATCGTAATACGATTAAATTTTTATTACACTTATTATTAAACTCTCAGCAATATTGAATACTAGTCTTAAATAGTCGTAAATAAAAGCACGAAGCAAATTTTTTATTTCTTTTTACAATAACAATCCAACGCGTTTACGTAAGAAACCCACATTTTGAAAAATCTCACGTGAGATTGGGGGATGGGGGAGGGGGTTGAATAAAATCTCACGACATCTCACCAGGGGGGGAGGGAGGGACAGAAAATTAAAAAAAACACCTCACGTAATTTATGGACGCCCCCTAACCTATTCATTAAGGTTTGTTTCAGAACCCTTCGAATTATGATTAAAAATGCTTCTATGTTACGCAATGTGTGTGGCGGTGCTGTACTAACAAAGTAGGTAAAGCAACCCAATTGCGTTAGAACATATTTCTTATCGAAAGAGCGAGGCTAACAAATGTTATCCCCACTACATCTTACGAGGCAAAATATTAAGCATAACTTGAGCCATCTTATAAAAATGATTCCGTACAGTGCTGGCTCGGTTCCAATATTCCGATCCGATACTAAAATGTAATAGTTTTAGTTTACAAAAAACGCATTACAGATGAAAATAAAATCTTGGTTTAAGCGCCCGTTTAAACTTTGTCTGCCGGTTCCTAAGAAAAACATTTGGAGAATTTTTAAAGTTAATATTTATGAAAGTGTTACGAACGAACATTTAGACAGTCTGCTCAATGAGGGTTTTTATAAGTTAAGTTAAGTTTGCAAGGAGTAGCGGGTACTGCTTGCAAATTGGCGGTGAACAATTGTATAATTGAACCACTCACGATTAATCCTGATGGTTTGGGCGATAAATAAATATCAATGTAAAGAGCGATAGGGAAATGAAATAAGGAAAATGTTGAATATGAATGTAAATGTAAAAGTAGAGGAAAACCAAAGAAACGATGGATGTCTGAATGATGATGATCTGATTCAAAGGAAGTAATATTTTTATAGTTTTGGTTTTGGTGACGTAAATCGTAGCTAGTTACGCAAAATAGTCCTTTTCTACGTTACCTACAGGTGTTCAAGCTAATTGCCTTTATCACAGCTGATCTAATTACATCGTTTGACCCTCCACCGTAAACCGTCTGTTATCAATGAACCAGGTATGTAAGACGACACGCGCAATCGGATCTAGACCCAAAGATCCGATTACGATGCTACTAATTGGTATTGTCAAAGGATTTCATAACACCTACGTTTTAAGTCTAGTTTCAAAACAGTGATATAAATAAACAGTGACATTTCTTTGTAGAAATAATGTAGGAGTTAGACTTATGGCCAACTAGCTGAAGCTCGCGGCTTCATCCGCGTGGTTGTCGGTTGTTGTGACCGATGTCGGCTTTCGCGACCATAGGTATATTTTCATCCCCCCCTTTCAACTCCTTATCACCCTTTTTTCGCATTAAAAATAGACAGAGACACAGACAGACAGAGTAACTTTCGCATTTATAATATGAAGTTAGGAAGAGGATAAGGATAGAGACAAAATACGAGTGAACTTACTCAAGAAAAAATGGTCATTACACAACACCTGACATCCCTGAAGGATTCAGCAGGTGCACTTACTACCTATATGCCCTCATTCTACCTGTTATGTTCCAGTTCCTAGTGTAAGAAGGTATTTTCCTATAAAGCGTCCTGACGTCCTTCACGAATCTCTGGCGTTACGATCTGGACTCATTCAAATCATTGAAAATCAGCGTCAGGTGGTACACATTGTGTTGCCATCTGGCATTATGCTGAGCTGAGGCCCTTTTGGCATTATTAATTTGAAATTATATTGAATCTGTTTTGTTAATTTTTAAGGATTTTTTGCCTTCTTCTTAGTCGGTACGCTCTTGTCAGAGTGGTCGTGGTTGCGCAGACGAGGTACACGGCGAGATGTTTGATGGGTCGTTGACTTCCCCGAGGACTGCTCTTTCAGCGATGTGATTCCATTTCTGCCGGTTGGAGACGTTGCGAGTACACTGGACCATGGTCGACTCGGTAGCCTTTTTGATCAAGTCAGTCCAGCGAGTCGGTGATCGGCCGCGTGATCTTTTGCCCTCCACTCGGCCCTGAACTACTAGTCTCTCCATCGAGCTTTCATTACGAGTAATGTGACCAAAAAACTTTAAAATTCGCAGCTGCACAGTAGACGAAAGCCGGTTCTTAATATGAAGCTCTTTGAGAATAGAGACATTGGTGCGAAACGCTGTCCACGGTATCTTTAGGAGGCGTCTCCAGCACCACATCTCCAAAGCGTCGACTTTACGGCGATCCTGCTCTCACAGAGACCACGTTTCAGCACCATAGAGAAAGATCGGAAAGACAAGGCACTTCATCAATCTGACCTTCGTCTTCTTGGTAATCCTCCTGTCCCCCCAAATCTTTCCCAGCCTTTCCACGGCTGACCTGGTGATGGCGCACCGTCGTTTTATTTCGTCGCCACATCCTCCTGTATTGTAGATAGTAGAGCCGAGGTAGATATAGCTTTGTACAACTTCGCAGTTAGCTATGCTCTGTACGCTATTTCCGCTTTGTACAGCCCGGCTTATTATAATCATCTTCGTCTTGTCTCGGTTGATAGCAAGTCCGAAATTGAGGCTAATAGTCTCAAGACGACACAGAAGTTTTTCCATATCTTCTCTAGACTATGCGAGAAGGGTTGTATCATCAGCGTATCTCAAGTTATTTATCACGCGACCCCCAACAGATATACCTTCCTCCCATTCTTCCAAAACAATGCGCATGATGTATTCTGTATAGATGTTGAACAGCAACGGCGATAAGATGCACCCCTGTCGCACACCAGCCTCGGTCCCAAAGTGCCCAGAAAGGGTATCGTCTACTCGCCGATTTTTTGCCAAATAAACACAATTTTCTTTCTTTCTTTTCTTTCTTTCTTAACGGATTGTACGGAGAAGGCCAACTTGGAAAGCCACGGAGCCTTTGCCCAATAGTGGGACAGAGCAGGGTGAAAGAAAAAAAATAATAAAGCGTCATTGACTTTACACACTTCTTCTTAGTATATTTGTAAACCAAAACGGCAACTCTTTCAGGTTAACGATAACCAATATTTTAAATTTATTAAAAAAATAATAATAATAATAATACATATATATTTAAAAATGTATAAAGCTTGTTTACAAATAAATAAAGGGAATCATAATAATTTAATTTAATTCAGACACAGTCCATACAAGATAATAAAAGTTGAGATGACAAAAAACACAATAATCGATATAAATAAAATTACACATACACATTAGACTAATAATAATAAAAATGAGATAATTCAAGAACAAAATCTGTAAAAAAAATTATAAACAAGGACATGAAAAATACCGCAGTAAACGGTTTAACTATTTTTAGTATAACTCTTAATTAATAACAACAAAGTTTGGGGTCCCCGGCTGTTTGTGAAATTTGTTGCATGGAATGCGACCCTACCATGGGGGCTTGTTTCACGACAACCCGTCTGAACCGTGGTGGTGGAATGATTAATGATGCTTCTCAGTAACTTATGATACTACACGATATAAAACCCTAAAATCTGTTAAGATCTCTAAAGACAACATAACATCTCGCCTGTATGTGTGTGTTTTGGTATTGAAAGAAACCAACACAAAAATTCAAACAAAAGTTTTCTGAATTTGATATTAATCTTGTTTCCTTTAATGAAATATTCGACATTTTTGTGATTTAATGCAACCTCAAGTGACCAAGGTGCACTATAACGTAAATAATATTTATCCTAATAGTAGCTTCATTTATACCGAAGGGGTATTTAAAACATTTCTCTAAAAACGAACTGCCAAGAATACATTTCAATCGTAAGTCTTGGCAGCAACTTAGCTGTATAATCCGTCGATTTGATCAAACATTTGAAACAAAAACTTCGGAGGCTGCAGTTCCAGACAGTTTTATCGTCTTCCACGATGAAGAAAGCCATAGATTTCACTTGAGAACTAGTTCTAATGTTGTACCTACGTGGTAGTTTCTCGGTGTATCAGTCGTAATAGAAGAATGAAAAGTTAGGTTTACGTTTGTGGGCACTAGGATGGCAGAAGTGGTAGAAGATTGTGCTTAGTTTAGCATTGTGGTGATTGACTGAAATTCACTAATGAAACTGAACACGGTTAGCACTACATCCATCGATCTGTCCGTATCAATCCATTAAAATCCTGATATTGACGGTTTCGATTTGGTGGTCGACAAGGAACCAGGGCCAGGTTCGTTTTTGGTCGGACGACTAGGGCTCCGATCAGTTTTGATCAAGATACCGGCCGGTCACTGAGAAGTCGTTTTCGAGGTCGTATAGTACGCTAAATATATCTCTTAATGTTTACATTTTTTGTGACATAAAATATCTACTAATAAATTTAGACTCGGAAAGCAAAGCACAAACTGAAATGTACCTCAAATCAAACGAAGAAAATTCGGTACAATGCAATACTCGTACACCACACTCGAATTCCGTTCCCCTTCGCTCCGACCTCCGATAACTTCTGAAGCCCCGTTTCAAGAAATAGAGGCAGTTGACATCACGAAACCGTACATTGTGCCCATGTAAGTACAGTTTGCAGTAACATTTGTGTTCGAACACAATAGAAAACTGCTTTCAATTCGTTAGTAGGGGCTAGGTCGCGATTGTGTTTAAATAATAAATGTTTGGAGCTCACAACTCTAAGTTTGGGTCGTTAAAGCCGCCCGGTCATCCGACCTGACTACGTGCCGCTCGTGACGGAATGACGCCGTGACGGGGTGACGCGACGTGAACGGTGGTTGAGGGTTCATAAATTATGTGACACATATCTGACGGGCTTAGGCGCATATGTTTATTGATCATTGGTTTGGTTTAATTAAATTGAAAGTTATTTATAATACAAACATTGCGCCCGATTTAATGCCTTCTGCAAAAATGGAGGACTTGACTATCTTTGATCTCTTTTTTTCTCATTTAGGTGACAATTTTCCTAAAATCCTTCCTTAGTTCTAACCTTCGTGGTATTAAAAGCTCTTGTGTAAAATGTCACATTTCTAGATCCATGGGATTCCACCTGTCAGTAAATGAGTGAAGATTGAGTACTAGCTGATCAGTTAATAGGCAGGTAGAGCAGGTCAACCATCATATCAAAAAAATTACGTACGACAAGGTGTCAAAGGGGAGCTCCCCCCGCACACGCGATGTGTTTTTTCTGTGAATTTCTGAGCTTTGCACAGGCCGACCGCCTTAACTCTGTGAAAACAAATATAACAGAGGTATGCTTCTACTTAGAAAGAAGATTAAACAATACAATCAAATCGTCTTTCTTCTTCTCCATCGAGTGGTTAGTATCTAACCTGGTGTCAGAGTTCTAATAGGCCATGGACCTCTGACTTGGTTAGATATGCCATCGTGAAGTATATCTCAAGCATGCTGGTTTCCTCACGATGTTTTTCTTCACAATACGATTAAGCAAATCGTATTTTATCCCAGGGTTATTTAAATTGCCTATACCTATATTAAATTGTGATTAAAAGGTGCAACAACATTCAAATGAGTATTGAAAATGCAGAACATTATCTATAAATTCCACCGGGATAGTTAGCTCGGTATTTGACAAGCAGCATTTACGGCCGATTAACTCTAAATAGCTTCAGGCCGTTTATACATTAACTTTACTGGAAAAAACTGCAGGTTGTTGACGGATTAATAATGTGAAATCATTCGTCTGTAGCTCTCAACATTTTTCCGATAACAAGCCAATCAACTGTATTAACTTTTAAAGGAAATCGTTCCGCGCATTGAAAATAATTTTCATTGCGACCGTAATCGTGTTAATGTTTATTTCGTTTCGTTTTTCGTCATTTTGTTTTGTTTTTGGCTCGGATCCAATTACGGCCTTTAACATGAAGGTTTTTGTACAAAGGAGCAACTTGTTTTGCTACTATTTCCTTGTCGTTTCTTTATTAATTTCTTCAAACATTTTTGTCATTTTTAAATGCTCCTTACAAAAATATCTTTAAAAAAATGTAGCTTACCGGCATCGAGGAGAGGGTTTAATAAGCTTAAGTTAGCAGGGTTCCAGATAAAAGAACCTCCTAACAATACGAGCCGTGTCCAGGAGTATCGCTTTATGTATCAAGCTCTTTTTTTATTTTGGAGGGTTGGAAATCATGAAATGACTCCTCCCGCTCTGGGCGAAGTAGAAGGGAGTGTCAGACTTCTACTGACTAAAAACCACCCATTTTCCTTCTTAGCTCTTTGTGCCGAGTTCGCGGTATCTCTTTCGAAAAACCCGCAGCCCCGACGGGGAAGATGTATCCCTTGATCCAGCTTCCTAACGAGAGAATCCTCATGTATTGATCGAAGCTCAAGGCAATAAAGCCATTGGTGGATACTACTACCGACCCAATGATCACTGAGTCCTTGTCGTTCAGGGATTTATATTAAAACTTGTTTAATATAGTTAAAAACTTAAAACTACTAACAGTACCATTCTTTAAACACAAACTTTTTTACATGTTTTGTTTTCTCCGTACGCAAAATACGCGCTTTGGACGTGGAGTTACAGACACCAGCCATTATACTATTCAACACACGTACAAGCAGAAACTTCAGAGTTTCTCATGGGGCTGCTTGGCTAATAAACAATTAAAACAATCATGACACCCCTTTAAACCCTCTTCCTATATTCATTCCCAATCAAATCATCTAAAACCTACTCCAATACACCCCATGCCCCCAGCCCCGTAAACCAGCTCCCAAACAGGGGGTCAGTCCCCATATCGATACACGCGTATAAATCGTCCACCGTGACGGGAATCGGCAATGGCGAGATAAGCCGGGATCAAGAAGAAACTAGTTCTTAACTCGTGAGGTACATTGTGTTGCGTGGCACGTTAACACTGATGTGAGGCTGTTTGAGACCCATGTTTGTTTAGCTTGAGGGATGTTCGCTTTTGTTGATGAATGGTAGTTAGTGTACTTAACAATAGGGATGTTTCCTGACTAAAAAACATGATTATGTTAAGTCCGTTTGTTAGATCATCGAAAAATATTGGATACGTGTTTTTTGTTTTATCAAATTAATAAAAATTGACGAAAATAAAACATGTCAACGATCATGGTGTGACGTCACTTTCTGGTAAAAATGTACCTAACTGTGACGTCACACGATTTTCCAAAGGACTGTATCGTGTTCATTTTTTGTTTACGAGAAAAATTAAAAAAAATGTGTCCGATATTTTTTGGAAATCTATCTAACGGACTAATTAGATTTTTTTGTTAACTACCCTATTGATTGGTCCTTGGTTGCTCAATGTATAACTACGTGATACTGTGTTAAAAATAATGGTCATTTTCCACCTTGTCTGTGTCATGTACAAGGTGCTTTTACATTTATCATATAAGCACCTTTTACTGTTAAACTTGTATGTACTCGTATGTAAAATATAACTCAACCACGAGAATAACTTCTTTGAAAGTGGCGCCCAACATGGCGTGGGTGGGAGTCACAGATTGCACCGACTCAGGGATAATGGTATTTATTTGTATGTTTATTCCATAATGCCTTTTAGCTTCTAGTACCCAAGCCCATCGCAGGCAGAAGAAGAAAAGATAGAAGAAGTCAGGGGGTCTAAAATGGCCACTTTAGCAGATCATAATAGGATCATAATATGAATTACGTTAAAATTCTTAAAAGATACCATTCATAATAGTAACTGTATCTGTGACCATTTTACGAATTTTAACTGGGTAAAAGAAACGTTCATCAGTTCATGTAGTATTTCGTCCTTGATCCAAAAGTAACACATTACTTACAGTGCTAGTGCACTTTTGTATCTTTCGCGATTTGCAAACCCCTGCATCTATGTACTATTGCGATATAAGATAACATTGCACTACTATTAGTTTTAGTTATCATGCTGCCCTAACAGTGTTATGTACCTTAACTAGTTTTACGCGTGTAACTAGGTTGTGTACATTGTGCAAAAAATAAATAAATATATCAAATCCCAAGCTTGCACTAAATCCTTTTCAAAATTTATAATGAACGCTATATATCCCAATCACAACCGGCCATACCTCTGTCCCCGATGACACACCAAAACGTCCCAAACAGTGGCAATTAAAAGTTTACCTGAACACCAACTAGTTAATAACAACTGGGCAAAACATATAGCTACAACTATTGATCTAACTTTGGTCGCTTTCGTTAATCAACAACACTTCAGATAAAGCGGCTGGAAGAGATTCGCACTGTTTTTAAGTGTCTAAAGAAAAAAGAAACTAGAAACACTTTGGTGGGTGGAAAATCATCGAATAACCCCTCCCGCTCTTGGGCAGAGCGAAAGGGAGTGACAGACTTCTACTGACTAAAAACCACTATTCCTTCTTAGCCCTTTATGTCGAGGCCGACGTATATCTTGCAAACAACCCGCAGCCCCGACGGGAAACTAGAAACACTAGAGTCGAAGGTGACACAAGGAAAAAAAAATACCCCATTTAATTCTTTCTTCCTTGTGTTACATTCACCAGTTTATGATTATGCTTAGATTGATTGTGGATTTTTGGTATGTTCTCGTTGCAAAATATAGGGCTCCTCTGTGTTATGCTTCCCTAGTCTTTGTGAATTTCGTTCAGCGTCTGCTTTCTGTCTTGTTTTGTTAGGTTTCTACTGTTTAGAAATTCTTATGGATAAACTTGTTTGACGTTGTACTCTTTCACTACGCCTATTTCTATCATCAGAGAGCATGATGTGGAATGGCAATATGTAGAGAAGTGAAATCACATGTATTTTGAATCGAATTGATGTAACACGTCTTACTATAGGGGCCCAGAGAAATAGAAACAGATAAGCGACACACTTGCTAGTGGTATCAAAGGGGCCTAAAGTTTGGTATAAGACAGTGACATTATTAACCATTCTTAACCATAAAATATTAAGAGCAATTTAGGCAGTCACTTCCATTGAGTAATATCATTGTAACCACAAAGTACAAACTTAAGCTCATCGGCTCCCGAAGTAGTGACGTCACGCTGAGCCGGGATCCACCAGGGGCACAGACACGAGAGGTAATTAACGACACCGCCACTCATTACTTTTTATTTGTTTCGTGGTTATTGGCGGGGATTATTGGCAGGATTACTTTAATTCTAGGACTTTTAGCTTACTTATGCTGACATGGTATCCCACGATCAATACTGACATAATTGTAACATCACGCTTGTATATTCCCCGTAGGGTGAGATAGAGACGTACTTATTTAACCCGCATTTCACAATTCATGTATAAGTCCCTTGGATAAGTTCAGTAATTACGTAGTATAGCGGCTACGTAATTAGGTACTGAAGGAAAAGCACAAACTTTACTCGGCCTAGGCTTCAGACCCAAATGCAATGATGTAACATAATGCTGGAAGTGACACGTAGGCCTTAGGTAGCCCGTCGGGGCTGCGGGTTGTTCGCAGATACCGCGGCCTCGACATGAAGGGCTAAGAAGGAACATGGGTGGTTTTTAGTCAGTAGAAGTCTGACACTCCCTTTCGCTCTGCCCAAGAGCGGGAGGGGTTATTTGATGATTTCCCAACCCCCAAAAAAAAAAAAAAAGGCCTTAGGTAGGAGGTCTTAGGTTCGATTCTCTGGTCGAGCTAAGTAGTAATGGGATTTTTCCACCAAGAGGTTCCCGGTTGAGGGTAAATAAGGGCTCGCCCCTATTATTATTGTATTCAGAATTAGCTACCCTTGTCTTCAAAGTACTAGAGCGTCATGAAGTAAAGAATGTAACCTTCCTTTTAAGCCACAACCTCAAGAAATTCAAAGTATTTCCTCCCTACACGTATCTACCTGCCTACCTACATACACACAGGAACCATCAATGCGCAATGGTGTGAGATATCGCCCCCAGTGACACGTTAGATTGTGCCCACCAATTCACCCCATGGGAATTGTGAGTTAAGGGGGAGCCACTCAACGGAATTTAAAATTTAGATTCGCGGTTCGAAAATATTTTTCAGATTCGAGCAGACTGATGGATTGGGAGTTTGAGCTGTTAGGTTTTCTGCATTTTTGTAACTGAAATAAATGATCGACAATGTGTTTTCATTCATCATTAACATCATTTCAGCCGAAAGACGTCCACTGCCGGACATAGGTTTCCTTCAAGTATCACCACATTGAACGGTCTCTTTCGTCTCGCATCTAGCGGACCTAGTGAAGGCTTTCCAACGCAACGTCTTCCAGTTTGCGGTTGCCACTTCAAAACTTTTCGGCCCCATCAGCCATCCGTTCTGCGCGCAATGTGCCCTTTTTTTTGGTGGTTGGGAAATCATCAAATAACCCCTCCCGCTTTTGGGCAGAGCGGAAGGGAGTGTCAGAATTCTACTGACTAAAAACCACCCAGGAACATGGGTTCCGCTCTGCCCAAGAGCGGGAGGGGTTATTTACTTTGTCTTAGCCCTTGCGCCGGGGCCGCGGTATCTCTTTCGAACAACCCGCAGCCCCGATGGGGAGCAATGTACCCTGCACACAGCACTGTGTAATTAATAGACACATAATCAAAACCTTAAGTTAGACTAGCAACTTTGCTGCCTAAGTAGTCTTTTAGTAACTTTTGCTGAATATCCCTTGTAGATCTACCAGACGATGCGAAAGACGAAAAAGTCGAATCAAAAATATTGCTCACGTCTACAAACAAGATGAAAGACACCAAACTCACCACGCAATAACAACAAGTTCAAAACAAATGACTCCGATAAACATCTACCCTTAACCCAACCACAATATTTGACAGCCCCTCACACAAATGAAGGGCGGCACAGAAGGAACGCGTCACCGGCTGATTTGTTACTCGGTATTTAATTGGAACCCACCTGACGCTGCTGCCAGTGCGTCAAGGCGTCAATACTTAATGGGACGTTCCCTTATTCCGTTATTCACATGTTTTGTTGTCACCGACTGCTTACTGATAAGAGTTTTGGAAAATGGCGTGTAGTTGGTTTTGAAACGTGTATTTTGTTTTCTTGTGCTTACTTGTGTTGTTGTGCCGGTTTACTACAGTTTAATGTCCCTTGACATCAAACTGTTCAGTAAACCTGTCACCCATCAGTGGTGAATGATAGAAAAACAATAACCTACAGAAACCTCTTTTTTTCTAGCATACTCTGTCCCACTCCAGATCAAAGGCCTATCTACACTTCTTCCATTTCTCGCGAACCCGTGCGTCTTCCTTCCAGTTCAGACGGAACCTGTCATATTTGTTCCGCCTGCTGCGACCCCGCCTCACTGTTTCAGGGCACCAGTTTATTTTGCCCACAGTTTGTCCGGCATGCAGCAGACAGGTCCTGCCCAGTCCCATATGAGTTGGGCAGCCTGTTGAGCCATGTCAGCTATATTTGTTTTGGAGCACAGTACCTATTGTGTTTCGAATACGATCCGTTAATTTAACACCTCGATTACTCGTTGGTAATCTTTGAGTGTGAAGTTGTTCACACTCAAATAGTCTGGATGTTAGTCAAACCGGATACCTCATTATTTGCATGTGTAGAAAGCTGCACTATGTAAACAAACAATATAAGCTGGTTCTAAGTTAGCTCAAGGTCAAAATGTCACCACCGACGTCCATCATCTGCCTAGCCTTTTCCAACTGTGTTGGGGTCGGCTCCCAGTCTAACCGGATGCAGCTGAATACCAGTCACCACCGACGTCCATTCGCCTTAAATTATTTATGGCTGCTTCATAGATATCCAACTCACTATTTTCAAGTTCAACCTGCTAATTGACTTCTAATACGAACTCAACTGGATCATACATTATTTTTATACTACCCAGTTCACTTAAAACCACGAGCAGTAACTAATTACTCTAACTACTGTTCGTAGTAGTGAAGCCAACATAATGAAAACAATGATTCCAATCTACCAGTCAAGACCCCTATCAGATCAGTTACAAGATGAAAAAGGGGCAACACAAAGAAATCCTTTCGCCATACAAATCAAGGACCAGCGTTACACAATTAAGATGCGATGAACATGGACTCTGATTACTTAGAAGTACAACAATCTTCGCAAGATAACTTCGCGACCAGAAGTTTTGAAGCAAAGAATAAACGCAAATACAAGTTGTGGAGAGAGCAAAGAACGGGAGATGGCGATTATTTTATTCTTAGTTTTAATTAGTAATGCAGTTCAAAACATCTATGAGACCAGTATTTATAGACCTAGGGAAGTGTCACTGAGGATCTAATAAATAAAGCAGAAAATTCATGGAAAAATAATCATTTCTTTAGTTAGCTGCCTGTTGAAGGGAAGGACACTTAACTAAAAATTATGATAAAAAATTATAAGAAGTGTTTAAAACATTTTTTTCAGGAACGGTATTTTGACCTCAAAGAATTGCTAGTAGATACATAAACAACTTAAAATAAATATCATTTGATTAAGATATAGGTTCATATTTACCCGCGAAACGCACCACCAAGCCCAACTTACTGATGACGTCCACGGTCCACCCCGGGGCACAAAGCTGTTTATTTTTAAACAAATAAAACGCTTATTACACTAGACAAGACAATTTTGTTGATAACTAAATAGACCTGGAAGGGGCAACTTGGGGGCCTTTTATTTTTTAAATCACCCCTGCGTGAAATCTTAGCGTCGAGGAAGGAGCAATGTAATTACTAAGAGAAGGCTTTCGGCTGCTGTATACGCCTTTTTAATTATTTTTTTGTTGTTTTACCTAAAGAGATGTTCAGATTGCAGTTTGAGATTTTTATGATACGGAGGTCGCTTTTAGTGGCCCGAAAAAAGATTTTTGCAAAACTGTTTGCCAGACATTTCACTGAAGTATTATGTGGTTGTTTTGAATGATGCACAAATCAAGTGTCATGTTATACCACAAAATTATATGTAAGAGTGAAAGTTCCCAGATACCGCGGCCCCGGACACAAAGGGCTAAGAAGGAGCATGGGTGGTTTTTAGTCAGTAGCCGCCTTATTACAAAAGGTAATTGGTACCTGGTTTAACTTAGACTTGGTTTATCTTGCATGCTATCACTTTCTTTTGAATACTATTGAAGTGAGACGTCATGCGAGATAAACCAAGTCTAAGTTAAGGCTCCTCTCTCGAAAAAGCTTAAAAACAGCGTGCAGATGAAGCAGTTTTTCACCGGCACTTACAGAGAAATTACATTTGAGAAAAATTGTTAGTAATCTACATGACACGTAATTTGGTTTAGCCATAATTTTTGTATCGGTATCACATAATAAGAAAAAAATCCACAAAATCACCTCCAAATCGTTGAATGGAACCATTTTACTCCTTCATTTTTTAACAAAATAATATTAAAAAAATATCTACTGCTTTGAAATACAAAGGAAAATAATTTGGTTTTGTTACTTTTTAAAAACATGTATTATTTTAATTATAATAAATGAAAAATGCGTCCGTTTAAAGTCCGTATCTACGACCGAGAGGGGTAGTTTGTATGCACAAGGTCATTGGCGTGAACACAAGCCTTAAACCAGGTTCCAATTACCTTTTGTAATAAGGCGGCTTGAGTCTGACACTCCCTTCCGCTCCACCCAGAACGGGAAGAGTCATTTGATGATTTCCAACCCTCCCAAAAAACCAAAACCTGCCCTGCAGAAGGTTGACAGGGGACTAAAGATAATAATAATGATGACAAATGGAAAACATTCAAGCGGAAAATGGAGCCGACTAAATCGTAAGTCAAAGGTAGACGAAGGCCTCTCAAGCGAATGAAAAGTTAATCTGTACTTTCCTTTTAACGGCAGACCAGAAACTTAAAAATAATAATTACTCATTTACATCAGTTTTGCAAGCGAAACCTCTTCAGTCCTATTAAAAGTTTAATTTATTTTTAACAGTAGACTGCTCCTTAAACATTTAAAAGACTAACTTGAATTGAGTCTTTTAAAAACTTAACTAAGTTACACGAGAACAAAGTTCAGTTTTATTTTATAGGGAACTATGTCTTAATCTTTTGTGTGCGGGTATTTGTAATATTTCTCTTCAATATATAAAAAATCTGAAGACTGCCGCGTTAGTCTAGTGGCCACAAGAGCGACTGCTGAGCATAAGGCCCTAGGTTCGATTCCCGGGTCGTGCAAACTGTTATTGGGTTTTTCCATCACGAATTTCTCAGTAGCAGCCACGGAGTCTGGATGTGTGGCCAGTTGATGGCAATAGGCTTGCCCACTATTACATGGGACTTAAACATAACTGGCGAAATGTGGGTGTACTATTAGGTACACCTCTGCATAGTATACCCTTAGGGAATTACAGACGTGATTTTATGTAAAGCTATATAAAAAGAAAACTAGACGAATCTCGTAGGTATGCCCCAAATATTTCTTGGACTTCTATTCACTCGAATAAAACCAAGTTTACGAGTTACGGTCGCGACCACAAAAGAGTTGAAATGACGGCGGGTAAATAAAATTTAAACAATCAACGAGAAATTATACATAAAACTTGGTTCTGTTTCAATTTAACTTTGTTACAAAAAAACTGCTGAGCTTTCTAGGGGCTAGGGATTTAGAAGATTTTGGGGTTTTACAATGTTATTTAATTATGATGGTAAAAGCCAGTAAAAGATCAAGATTGGAAGAATCTATCAAGTTTTATATTAAGGAGGAGTACAGTAACAGTATACAAAGTGAAAAAAAGTGTGTGAAAAGTGTGTGTGTGTGTGTGAAGTGTGAAAAGTGTGTAAATGAAGGTAGACGACCTGGGCTAGCGTCAAACCCATAGTAGGTCAAAGCAGTACTATAATGGGCGAAACTAATATTTATTTATTTATTTAGGACAACCAACAAAGCATACACTAAAAATACATGTTAAGGTATTCATATTTTCATACTTATTATAGTGTAGCCTTAATTAAAGGCTGCCACGGCATGCGTTAACCTCTTGAACGTCCGCTAACATTGCTTGAATGTCTTATGATCCACCGGGTGATCATAAGGACGCTCGAAGACTTAATCATAGGAGCCAGAAATGTAATACAAATTGTTTGGTACACATACACAGTTAATTGTTACATAAATCAGACGTATACAATAAAATTATAAAATAAAAAGTTATTAAAATTTGATTGGATTTGCTTGCCAGCCAATGAAAAATACAACAAAAGAAAAAAAGACAGTTTCTAAATCTTTATGTAATGAAAAAGATAATAGAAAACAATATTGATTATAAATTTAATTATTATTTTAATTAGTTACAATTAATTACTTTTATGATAATGCCCTACGCAAGGCAGACTTGATTGTATGTAAAGAGTAAGACATATCAATATCTACACTGGGTGAGCATGACAGGCGACTAAACTGAACCTGCATTCTGTTAATGGTAGAAAAATGACATATGAAGTTAGTCACACTCCTAACAACAAATATGAGACGTTTTTATTGAATTTAGAGTTTATTTTAATCACCCTTTACAAGATTTTACGTTAACGTTTTCATCAACTTAATTAACTTACCTACCTACAATTTAGGCATGGTAATCCGCAAGTTAACAGCGAAACAAAGTACTAGGATAACAGAACACGGCTGAAGGTTAATCTCGCCGATTACACACGCCCTACGCCAAAATGATTGAGTTACTCAAGCCAGGCCTCTGTAATATAAGTATAACATGGGTCCAACAGAGCATAAATAACAACACCTTTATCAAATAACCACTGCGCAACCAGTAGAGTAATATTCCTCCGGTTCATTAACTAATTTATTCTTGAGAAAGTCCCGGTTATCCGGGAGTAGTCTGCAAGAAACAAAACTAATGGCGTCGGCAACACGAGAGCCTGGAGCTGTCGCGGGGGCGTGTGCCATAAGATGTGGTTGCAGCGGGTTTATACACGACAGCGATTCTAAATGAGCTGTTAATCCCTCAAAGAAGTATTTTAATCAGTTCATATCAGCCAGCACCTTCGTTTTCCAAAAAACTATTGACATTTACTATTGACATCCATGGTAGTGGTCATGTTGATCAAAGAGTACATTCATAATTATGTATTTATAATGTGACAGCGAGAGGCTCACGGGACCGGTCAATGTAGCGACACTTAGGGTATGTCCAGTAGTGAACGTCATTCGGCTGAAATGATCATGATGATGATGATGATAATCTGACAACAAAAGCATGTAAGACATGATCATGATTTGACCCGCAACACAGCTCTCTAGTACTGATAGAAAAATCAGAAATCTAGTATGGAAATGCTGCTACCAAGAAAACATAGATGAAAGTAAACGGATCCAGAATCAGCGTCATTCTTGCAAGATTACCAATGTTTCAAAAATTTGCTTACTGTTAAGAGACAGACCTGCCTAATCCTTTGGAAATTACAGGCGTGTTGTTTTCTATGAAGGGTCGTTATGATGATCGCAAGTCAGTTCAGCACACGCTAAGCCCCACTACTTGCGCCACATAATAATTTATGGACGGAAGCCGGTCCGGGGACGCGGCAATTAGCCGACGCGTAACGAACCCTTGAAATAAATATCATTTGGTGATAAATGCGAGCGGTTCTGATAAATATGTTGTTATTATTCATCGAGACTATGTTGACCGGATCGGGGTTTCATGATAAAACCGTGGTGGAAAGCTGTGTGAGCTTTTGTAGTTAAACTTTTCGTAGGAATTGCATTAAAATGCAGGACAGTATAAAAGTAAATGTCTGCCCCTAGTTGCAAAGTAAAAAAATCTAAAACCTATTCCCCAAATGAATTAGAATCAACCACTCATTACATTCTGGATTCAAAATAGCGCCCGTGCCATAAGGTGGCTTTATCCCCTCGGTGCATAATCTACCACATATTAATTTTATCAAAAGACTAACATCCATTCATCGAAAATTTAACCACCTAAATATGGAAAGGTCCATACAAGCGGATAACTTTTTCAGATCTAGAGTCAGATAAAGAGTAGGTACGATTTACATTCATATTTGAACAATTTCATAGAGGAAGCCGAAGCTTTAGATTTTTCGAAGCATTATTCTGAATTTACGAACTATCTGCATTCTTAGCATTAACACAGTCGTTATTTCTGCCAGATAACTACCAGTGGTTGGCTAACACCCAGCTTGTGATAGCACCCACCAGCTAAGGTGAGCCTCGCTTACGACTCATGTGATATGCCAACGAGATTTTGATTGTTCCGTAAGCGAAAATAATGGCAGACGCTAGACGGTTCAACTACCTCTGCTAGTAACTGTTGAATAAAAGTTTTTTTGTTAATGGAGCCGTCTAGGTACAATAGCGAGCAGCATGTTAGGAAGAGATAATTTACGAGATGCTGGTTATATTTCAAGTGATACTCAAAAACTGATGATGAAATTGACATTACAACTCTATTCGCGGCGCGTTGTGCGTTTTTAATTCAAACACATGGCGATGTATGAAAACGTCGATTTTACGAGAAGCGATTTTTCCCTCGTTAGTTTAAAATGCAGCGTTCGTTGCGGTGGACACGCCTCTCAGTAAATGAATAAAAAAACTCGAGACGAGCCTACTGCACGCGCCGCGCGACGCCCCGCGTCTCCGTAAACGAGCCCTATGTGTTATTATATAACACATAGGGCTCGTTTATGCCTAACAAAATTATAACAATAGCTGCTAAAAACCCGATTTCATCACAAACCTTTTACAATATGCTGTTCATTTAATTAGATACTTACCTAGATACCTCATCTAGGTAAGTCTATTCTGACAAGAAGCAACAATTCTATGAGTAAAGTAAGAAAGATAAGTCAGTAACTTATTCTAGAAAACTTAGGCGCTACCATCCTCATATAGACACACACGTGAAAATGGAATTGTTTTAACTTGGGAAACCACAGGTACCTTATACTTCTTTGATGTACTTATGAGATTACATAAATTGTGTTCCTGAAGTGAAGTTGAAACATGTTGTTTCTGTTGCTACGAATATCTTGCAGTCTTAACATAACGATATTATTATAAACATGCTACGAGAATGATGGTGAGCCACATAAGTAAGGGCTGCGGGTTGTTCGAAAGAGATAAACAAAGAGTTAAGAAGGAACATGGGTGGTTTTTAGTCAGTAGAAGTCTGACACTCCCTTCCGCTCTGCCCGCGAACGGGAGGAGTCATTTGATGATTTACCATAATTAAAAAAAAACACATAATTAAGATATCTAAGGCAGTGGCGAGGGCCAACAATACAGCAAGTCCATAAGGCAAGCAGACGGTTTGGAAACCCTTATATCTTGAGGAGTAGTTGGTTATAAGTGCAAGTCAAGCTTTTAGGCTTGTACCGCCATACACACCGGTTCATTGTTCATGTTGGAATGTTCACCGGTTCAAAATACATGCACAGAACACCATCAAATTACCAAAACAGCCCAAAATAAAAGTCAATAAACCCAGCCCACACTATCTACTTTAATCAGCTAGCACAGAATCAATTTTCGCCGAGTCCTGATTTCCACAACTTGGATTCGTGGCCCGCTGCCAACCTCCATGTAAGTTCTGCCTTTAAAATGCATCCCCATTAGACGGGTAGCTCTCGACGAGTCTTCAGACCCCGCCGAGCGAATAAACTAAGCTAGTTTGCAGGGAGAAGATTTTTCTCAAGATCTTGGAGAACTATAAAACGCTACAAATCTGTGAGTTTGGGTATTTTTGTTGAAGATGGTTTGAAAAGTGTTGAGCTTTGAGTTTTTTGTTTATTTTACGAGACACATGCCGTCGTAAGTTCGTTCACCACGTAAATATTTTTTGGCGATTTTAGACTTTTTTTAATTTTCTGTTGTTTGCTATCAGAATCGGAGGACGCCTTGTTTCATCCAATCACAGAAACAAGAACTCAAACTCAAAGCATTTATTTCAATTAAACCTTTAAAAAGTACTGTGGAGACAAGCAACGTATCTATTGGGTTTGATGTAAATACAATACAAATTTTAAAATGGTATTGTACCATTAAATGGTATAATTATCCAGTTTTTTCAATCTCCTGTAAAGATACTATATTTGACTTATGTGGTGTTAGAACTTCAACGAAGATACGTCATCTACAAAATAAAGTGTGAGTGTGCGAGTATAAAGATGGGTGTATGTAACCTACATACTAAGGATATGTTATCTTCATGTTACACGTGTGACATGACTTATTCATAAACTAGGTTTCTTTGTCGGTCCAATGCCAATGTACTCTGTTAGTTAGACTTTGGTCTTACAGAATCTGACAAGAATTTCGGTTAGGCACAAGAAAAGCTGTAAAATCTTTCAGTGGGGACTTTAATATTTTGACCCACAAGCGATTTTCCACTCATGCATAACCTACATAATTCGACTGACTGCCTCGTTGGTCTAGTGGACGCAAACACGACTTCTGAGCATGAGGTCCTGGGTTCGACTCCCAGGTCGGGCAAAGTTTGATTCGGTTTTTCCACTAAGTATTTCTCAGTAAGAGCCACGGATTCTGGATTTATACCTGATTAATGGTAATACGTTCACCTCTATTACATGGGACTTAAACATAACTGACGAAATATCGGTGTACTATTCTCTGCCTTACCCTTCAAGGATTGCAGGCGTAATGTTTCGCCTGGCTCTTCAAGTTTCCAATTTCAAAGTTGCATAACAAACTGCTGGCATTTGTGATGCATCTCTATTGATACGATCGTTTTATTTAACCCCAGTACGTTGCCAATTGATAATTTCCGTCCTCAATAAATTGGCAGTGGAATATTTTTCATAGTGGTTAACTAAGTAGCTTCTCAATGCAATGTTAAGAACCGTACGTAAGAATTGTTGCAATTTTAGCGACAATATAATCTATCTACTACATGTGCCGTAACTTTCATTATTTCGAATGCAATAGGATCAGTTTTCTGTAGGTTTATAATTAGTTCCGGTAAAATACTAATTTGAGTTTCTGTGAGAGGATGAACGAAAGATAATTTTTCTTCAAATTCAAATTCAAATAATTTATTGTGGATCATAGGTTCATAAGATGTTGTGTTAAATACAGGTGTCAGCTATGTCCCGCCATTGAGGCATACAAAGTTCATGTAAACAAGTTCGGCAAAATAAAATAAAATTGAGATCAAACAACATTAAAATTAAGATACAAATTACAATACATCAAATCTGTCATGCAATACATTTTGATTAAATTTATTTGATTTTTTATATTTTTATATTTTGATTAAATTCTTGAGCTTGTTTTGATTGATGATGCACGGAAGGTAACTTTTTCATTTTTATTTTTTGTTATTTTTTGTTCCTGTACAATATCTACGTGGATATAGCAATAGTTTAATTTAATTTTACTTTTAATTTAATTGTTCTTTTTGTGTTTTATAGCATCGTATTGGATGATTCCGTAATGCTGCTATAATTTGTATTAAATAAATAAATAATATAGCTGATAGAAATTGCAGTTACTTCTTAGTTGTTTGTAATAATGAGTTCGAGAAACTTAAATACACACATAAACTCACTCACGACTTCTCCCCTAGGGAGTAGACAGAGACTATATATCGTCATCACGTTCTTAGGTACCTACATAACTAGGTAGGTACCTATTCATTTTACTTCGTCGACGTTTAGAAACCTTTTTTTTTAGAGGGTGAGAAATCATCAAGTAGTGGAGGGGAGTGCCAGACTTCTACCGACTAAAAACCCCCATGTTCCTTCTTAGCCCTTTGTGTCCGGGGTTGCGGTATCTTTTTCGAACAACCCGCAGTTCGTTTATAAAAACCTGTAGTAATACACGCAGGTCGGTTGCGAGTCTTGTGCACTTGACCGTTCTGAAGGTGACCTGCATCATAGGACATCCTCTCCCACCGACTCCACGCACATACTATATAGGGTGTAAAAGTACCCTTAGCGCAAACGAAGGGCACTTGTTCTCGGGCCTGTGGACGGTGAGTGATGGGTAAGCTCGCCGTCCGTCCGTCTTATGACGACGACAGGCCGTGTCGACGGCGCGTTCGTGTTCCACGCGCGCCTCAAAGAGATGTCAGCAACATGGAAGGGGCCCGCAAGGGCCGACGCCTGTCGAGGCTGCGGGTTGTCCGCAAGGGATACCGAGGCCTCGACATGAAGGGCGAAGAAGGAACATGGGTGGTTTTTAGTCAGTAGAAGTCTGACACTCCCTTTCGCTCTGCCCAAGAGCGAAAGGGATTATTTGATTAGGGTTATTTGATGATTTCCCACCACCCAAAAAAAAAAAAAAAAAAATTAAAAAAAAAAAAAAAAAGGGCACTTCTTCTCCCCACCACTGCGATCATTTATACCTGGGAACGGAGACATTGGGGGTCAAAGTTCAAAATTTTTCACAGCTGTTTTTGTAAATACTACTTTTTCAGGTTATAACTTTACTTAAATTACCTCCATGACCCGTTTATTACTCAAAGCATCCACTAGCACAATGTTTTAATAGTGCTACATAGAGTTTTACCGTAAAATGTGATTTTTGACCCAAACAAAAATCGTTTCCCAGCAAAAATTTTTACGTAGGGGTACTTAGTTCGATGTACAGAATGCTTGGTTGACGGCTGTGTGATGGGTTGATTTACACCCTGTATATAAGTACCTCTTTTGTTAGTCACCATTCACTCATCCTCTCCTTATAACATACCTACATAATATAGAAGCCTACCTCCTCCATCGGCATCGTTATGATAACAATAGCCATTAGAATTATTAAATTAAGGCTGTTAACGCCACTCAGTGTTATCGAGAAACTTTAAATGGATTACATTTAAATTAATGAGTTTGCATTCAGTTTCGTAGTTAAGTTTAACAAGAGAGAACTGACCGTGAGTCTTGACTTGAATTTGGCGTAGTACGAGACTTGGAGGAGGTGTTTGTACCTACGTGTAGTTAGCGTACTACCTACGTGTTTACCAGTAGGAGCTAGGCTACTGGTAAACACGTAGGTACTACGCTAAGATAAATAAACTTTAAAAAAACCGGCGAAGTGCTTGTCGGACCACGCACAATGTAGGGTTCCCTATTTGTCCATCAAACTATGTGAACTTACTAAACTAATTAACCACCCTGCCTCCGAACGATGATTTTTTTTTTGTAAAAATAAAACAAATTTACATTTGCCGTTTTGAGACCAATCAAATATTTTTCTATACATAATGTATGTGATATATGATACATAATGTATGTACCCATAAATTATGTATAGGAAAATATTTGATACAAGTACATTTTATAAGTTGGTCGACTATTACTCGTAAACTTGTAAATCTTACTTAGCTGCGATAGTTTTCTTTCTATTTTAGTTAAATAGGGTGTAAAAGTACCCTTAACGCAAACGAAGGGCATTTGTTCTCCCCACCACTACGATATTTTTTTGTTCTAGACCATACCTGGGAACCTCCTAGTTACGGAGATATTGGGGGTCAAAGTTCCAAATTTTTCACAGCTGTTTTTGTAAATACTAGTATTTCAGGTTTTAACTTTACTTAAATTACCTCCATGACCCGTTTACTATTCAAAGCATCCACTAGCACAATGTTTTAAGAGTGCTACTTTGAGTTTTACCGTAAAATGTGATTTTTGACCCCAAAAAAAAAAGTTTTTTCCCAGCAAATTTTTTGCATAGGGGTACTTAGTTTGATGTACAGAATGCTTGGTTGTCGGATGTGTGAAGGGTTCGTTTACACCCTGTATATGCTACTACCATGATTTTTTACATGCCCAAACACGGGTTGTGTTTGGGCATGTGAAAAAATTCATGGTAGTAGGTAAGTAAAAATTCATGGTTTCAGGTATTGGTGGTTTTGGTTGCCAGACTTGAGTCTAACAAAAAATTTCACTTTAAAGCTTAATATTTCACAAACGAATCCCTTAATCGAAAAACTGTATGAGCAAACTCACAATATTTTAGACCTATCCAACGACAACCCAGACAATGGACTTCACGAGAAGAAAAAAATCACCCCAACTTTAATGTGTACTGGAGATACCCTAAAACAATTTTTTCAATATTTTACTTTAGCTTTGTCGGCGGCGTAGGTATATTAATTCATGTTAACAAAATAGTATTCTCCTAATTTATTTATTTTTGTACTCTACCACAATGCTGTCCTATTTGACCCTAAGGTTGACTGGTAGAGAATGCCTTGTGGCATTAAATCCGCTTATGTACCACGTTTGTGCATGAAGTTTAAATAAATAAATAAACTTCTTTCATACTTGTCTATAACTCGTCACCTCATCAGATACCTATCTTGCCATATAATTTATTAAGCAGGCCATCCATCGTGTTTCTTTGGTCACAAGGTGAAACATACTCACTCGAATAAATAAAACACATGAATCGCATTGTAAAACAATTTATTTCGTCTATAATTTGCGTTAGATCTAACAATAGGATAGTCATTGCGTCATTCGTACACTAAACTAGGTACAAATTAGTACTTAGTCATCTAGACATTCTGGAGGGGCCTACACTAGGAAGAGGGAGGTAATTTGAATAGATTCATTCCAACTAACAGTATGTCTGCGTTCCTAGTAAGTTAGTTTAATACAAACTGAATATGTTATGCCAAAAAATGTCTTAAATTGTAACCACTAATGGCCTAAGAGCCGGTGAAGATCAACCTTCACCGCTCTGATAACCAGACGAGACGTATTTCTTTTCAAATATAATTTACAAACAAATATGCCTATGATAACTTGCCTATCAAAATGTGCTCATAGCTATTTTTTTAGCTAGTTTTAGCAGGCAAGCCTAATGATTGGTTTTGTAATTAAAATATCTAACCTTTGATATCAATTTCGATTGGTTAGCAGATCGGTGTAGTTACCTATATTGACTTACCTGTTCACAGCTTGCCAGGTAGCCATACACAGAAATGAGTAGGCAAGTCTACCTAGGAATGTTCTGTGTGTTAAAAACTATCAATTGAAATAAAATTCATTCGGTTATCAAAAGAGTGAAGGTGATGAAAGAAAATTAATTAAATTAAAAATAGCTATGAGCTCTTTTTGATAGGCAAGTTATCAAAGGCATTTTGTTTATAAATTATATTTGATAAGAAATACGTCTCATCTGGTTTTCAGAGCGGTGAAGGTCGATCTTCGCCGTCTCCTCTACTATAAAGCAAATATACTAAAAAGGGGTCGCAAAACAATTATAAAAATAATTATGACATATCACCATGCCTTTAGTCTCCCAAGAGTTAGGCAGAAGCGTACATACTGCGGACATTTCGCCGTTAATAGGGGTGGGCCTATTGCGAAATAAGTTCGCTGATTTATATTTCCTATCAACTAATAATAACGTTATTAATAGTGCTGCCATATCATTGTTAATATACGAATCAATAAGAAATGTACCAGGAACACAGACTTCAATAGGAGTTAAAGATTTAAGGTAAATATTAACAACGTACTTCAGATATTAAGGCTAACATCATCTGTCTGGCAACAATAAACTCTATTACAGTTACAATAAGAGTGAAACTAGATTGTTTAAGGCTTTACTGTTATATCTACTTATTATTTAGTACTATATAAAACAAATTACTTTCATTGGTTTACTATAGAGCGAGCGAAGAAAGTTGAAGCGAGTTATTTAACGTGTTGGTCTACGGAATAAAAACTTGGTATTTTTGCCAATTATCGCTTGAAAATATAATGATGTTACTGAAAAAATATCGGTTCATGCATTTAGTTATTGATGGCAGTACGAAAATGATAGTGACAGCAGAGCTGTGTGTTGATAATCACACGACCAAAGCGATATCATACTAAACCCATAATTTACAATCAAATTGATAGTCTTCATTACGACTTACTATTTTGTAAGGAACCACTACAAATAGTGAACCTGTCAAGATTACACCCAATCCTAACCGTAGACCAACACGTCAAAAATCTTCTCAAATACATAAATTAATACAATATAATCATAAATATTTCAGTGCAATAAAACCACTATACAGGTTATTCCCGTATATCGTACAAGCTAAGATTATATACGAGCGTTAAAAAAATATGCATCAGTATTCAGGGTGTTCGGTTAAACGAGGGAAATACTTTTAGGTATGAAATAAATATAAATTTTAGGCATTTCATGCTGATTGAGGTTATTCAACCCTAAGTTCAATAGGTACTCATGAAAATTACCAACTTTTATAATGAATCATGGAATGAATCAAGCTGCTCCATACAAAGTTCATATTACTTGATAAAATTTATTTTTCATATCTGAGTTGATCCTAAAGTAGTAATAATAATAAGGTTTTAATCAATAGAAACAAATAGTCCCACATAATTGGTGAGCCATAAACTAAGCATCGCTTGTATCTTGTGGCTGGGAAAAGTAAAAGTAATACATTTTCAAGATTACTACACTGTCTTAAAGTATGTCCACCGTTTAAACTGACACCGCATCTTATTATTAATATTTATATGATACAATCACACACATGGAATCAAGTCATGTTCGTACATAGTACATACATACTTTACAGTAACGAAGGGTAGGTTACATTATTTGCAAATAATACAAATTCAAAATGGTTGGCACTTTGCAAGAGTTTTCAATAATTTCATTTTTCAAGTAATGTAACCATGCCCTAAGGATCCGTATTATTATTCAGTGATATTTTTCGTAGATTTTATATTTTAAGAAATTTGAAAAATAATGGGTAAGTATTACAATTGGTAAAAAAAGTCATGTACATCGTCGTCTGTCATGTACATGTTGTATTTCTACTACTATACATAGTATTATGCATAAATTAAAAAAAAAATAGATATTAAAAAAGCCTGTACCTATTTTGATAATAATACAAATCCTTTTCCTAATATTAATACCTTCGTATACACACACTTTCTTAAGCTTAGCAAATCAATAACTATTGTTTTTAACTTTAGATTAAACATTTCTATCGTTTAGATTTTTTATAATTACATTTTAAAGGCCATTATTAAAAGAGGTTTTTATTTTTACCGCCATCTTTGTTTATTTGACTTGTTTTTAAATGCTTGAGAACACTCCCTCTTATTTTTGATTAGGTATTCAAAACTATAATATCGCTAATATCGCAAAATCTTTTAAATGGATAACAATTTATCTATAATGTTATATTTTCTTCAATAATCGCTTTACCAAATACTAAATATTACAATCGGATTTTGATAAATAAAAGATTTCGTATTGATATCAACACTATTAAAAGAATAAAGTAAGGATGGTGATCGATTTCAGTTTTTTTTTTGGCATTCAATCGTTCTCCTAACCCACAGAATAAAGAACTGTAAAGAAATATTAGTACCTATACATAAGTTAGTAATAGTGTGTGCAATATAATCTATTTCTAGCTCTAGGTATTCTGGTGTTACCTTATTTCTATGTATTTCTGTTATCCTAGTACATATTCTTCGAAAATGAATGTGAATACGAAATCGGGCATCATTCTAGACGGTACTCCTAAAGGAAAGTTTTAAACCCTAATACTATTGCAATTTCAAAGCCGGTTTTTGTTTTAACTTGCTGCTTTTTTGGATCGGTTTGACAGTTTTTACAGCTTTCTAAGTCCGTAGGTCGCTTTTGGTTACTTTTAAGAAATGAAGTAGTTCCGTTTTCAATAAAACTAAGTAAAGTTTAAATGAAAGCGCACTGTTGAGTTTTTAACGCTCGACGCGCTCAGCTCAACGTCGAGGGTTGAAAATACAACAGCAATCACGTTTAGGGGTTTTCTAGTTTTCCTTCTAAAACATAGTATAAGATAACACAGAATACCTGTATAAGACATCTACATAAGTTAGACATCTCCTATATTTAAAGCTATAGTATAGGAAATTGTAATTATATCACATATAGACATATTTAATTACCAAATATTTATTATGATAAGGCTTATTTGAAGCTGACAATAATTAATGAAATAAAACGCACACAGTAAACGAATTACAGCAAAACGGATCTTACTGCTTCTAAAATAAGACACATTTAAGAACATGCATGAGACTTACGAGTAGTTTTATTTCATTGACAGATATGTTCCTTTGTGTCAATGACATAATTTAATAAAATGCATGCGTTTAACATCTTTTAGCCTAGGTCAAGACATTGTTCAGACTATTTGCCTCTCGCTTACACATATAATGTCCGAGCGAGAGGTGAACAGTCGAACGTCCATATCAAGAAAAGAAAATCAAATCGAATACCATAATTAAAAGCCAAACTATCCGACATATTTGTTTACAAGCGAAATTGAACTTTAAATACTTTTAACATAAGTGTTACAAAATGTACAAATATAAACATTGCTCGGGCGAGTTCATGTTTACAACACGATGGGATAGAAAAGCATAGTCCCGATAATTATACATCGGTAATGATGATGGTAGAATAAAGAGTTCATAATAAGTCTGACGAGAAAAATGTCATATTCAAGGCTTCCCTGATTTTTACACTGGGGTCGGTAGTTTATTAAGACCTCGAACGTGGACGAGTCTGGATTTGTGCCTGGTTTTCTACATATTAATTTCTACATATTAAAATCGAACATGTTTCAGTCAGACTGCAAATTCCAGACCACGCGATCAACGAGGTACTTAAAACCATGATACCGAGGAAGTCAGACCTTCTTGAGACTTCTTTACTGATAGTAACTCATAAGCCAAAACCCATCCTTTTCTCGACAGTACTTCTCACCCATTCTAACACCACCAGTACCATACAATATAATGTATTAGATAAGCCTATAATTATGTTAAATTCAGAGCGGTATGTATTCTCGTATTTGTTGCAGTGTCTCCTGGTCCGTCGACTGTACTAGGCGATCGAAGGTTTCTGCTCCAACCTGGTTCTTCAGTGTTTCAAGCTGAAATTGGATTTTATTGATGTTTAGTTGCAGTTTTATTTGTCTATTTAGTTAGTCTTTTCAAGGGGTATCGTATTACCCAGTACTAACTGTCTTGTGGAGGTCAGATAGGCAGTCACTTCATGTAAAATATTTGTATTTCGCTGCATTCAGTTAGACTGGAAACCGACCCCAACATAGTTGGGAAAAGGCTAGGCAGATGATGAGTTACAGTTTTATTTGGCGGATTGTGAGTGAATTGTTAGGTATAACCACACCTCGGACACTCCATACAACGCTCGTAAAATAATTGCCTATTACTACTACGTAATCAAATAACGTGTGTGCACACTGTGCACGTGCAAATGTGTGCGTAAACTCTAGTAGGGTTGTCGTAGCGTAAAAAATGGGGCGGAAAGTGCAACGGTTTGCGTCGCGAAAACCGAATGAGTTCTTACGAATGCGAGCGCCCTTGCTCAAGAGTCGGCGACGAATACCTCGAAGTGCGGGGTGAGGTGCGGTATTTAATATGAGTGCGGGGAAGGGAGTGTCCCTATTGTACGTAGTACTATTATGTATTCTGTGGTATAACTCTGCAAGGGTAGGGTAGGTGTACCCTTCACAGATAACAGGCGTAATTTTATGTAGTTGCAGTTTTTTTGACATTATCTTGGTTAACAAAATTAAATGAATGATTTAGTGAGAAACTAGATTCCCCGTCCTTTTTTAGTATTTCTCGGACATAGTTGTTAGGGCAGCTTGTGGCTAAATAATAAGGGTCACACGGGTCGATCTTGACGTAAAGCTGCACTTGCCGAAGTCGGACCGTAAATGGGTGACTATTCTCCGGTCATTCGTGCCTTGGAAATCACGTAAAAGCGTTGGTCCCGGCTGTCAATTGTCAAATTTTGGTCAAGGTCAAGGTTAATTGATCCTAAAGCTTGACAACCGGTGTTGCTAAGAGTCAGTTCGAGTCTGACATACACGGGAGGAAGGACGGGACATCCAGGAGGATTTTACAACCCGGAACTAAAAAAAGGTATGGTAAAGGGTGTCATACCTGATGGTGTGTCACAGCTCTAAGGTCGATGGTATGCGCGGGATGCGTGGCCACGAGACTGCGGCGCCGCAGCTCGTGCGGCAAGTCGGGCAGCGCGGCGCCCGCCTCGCCCCAGCGCGCCGCAGCGCCGCGACCCTCCAGTGGAGACGCTGGCCGCGACCCGGGCGGGGCTAGCAGAGCGCTGGAATACAGTGTGAGGTTAAAGCGACTAAAATTGATGTTAAAGACTAGTGACTTTTACATCAATTTTAGTCGCTTTACAGTGCAATGCCAAAAACGACTGCAAATTGCTGTGGAATTGGCTACTTTCCTGACTTAAAAAAATATAATTGTTTAATTCATTTTTGTTTTACTAACACTACGGACTAATTAGATTTATTTTGTTTAATACCCAATTTAAGTGTTGATTAACCGCAATGACAGAAACCAGTACTGTTGGTTACTGATTTTCTGTTCTGTGATTGAGGAATTTATGACAAAGCTGTGTGATTTAAATATAGTTTTAAGCAGGATGGGAACTAAACAGGTTCTACCTTGCCTTGTGGGAAAAGTATGACTAGTAAGAATATTCAATACCGCTGCTGTCATTGCTGTCGCTGTATTTTACCATATTTGTATTAGTATGTAAAAAATGTATCTATAGGTCGAAGTTGCCTGAGAATAAGTAGTTGTTATTGTGACGTTATATGTAAAAACATCAAAAAAACTTACTCAATGTAACCGCCGTTATCCTCCGCCTTCATGACGTCATTCAACACTTCTGCCAAGTTGAGTAATATCGCTGGGAATCGTTGCAATACTGTCGCGTTCTGTGTCGTCAATAGAGCTGCTAAACCAAGACCTGAAATAAAAAGTTTTGATTCAAGAACATGTACCTGATACATTTGTAACATTGACTGCCAGTATTTCAGGTCGCAGTTCTCTTCCCAGTGCTATGAGCGGTATTTACAATGGCTGGACATTTCTGTTAATCGATTTCCTAAACGTTTGGTTCGACATGATTCTGCTGAGCCGGGCAGCAAAATCAAAAGAAATTAACCGAAATTGACCGTATAAGAGGTACATACATAATGCCATCCTTATGCGATCAATGACATGTCATACCCGTTTCGCATTACAGACGCTGTCTATGTCAAATCTTCAACATAATGTGCGGCAGGTTATACATCATCATCAGCCTATAATGTTCCAACTGCAGGGACTACCCTACTCTCTAGGAGAGGGATGGCTATAATCAATCACGCGGGCCCAGTGCGGCTTGGTAGATGTCACATATCTTCGATTTTTTTGGTTTCAAGACATGCCACTTTCCTCACGATGTTTCCCTTCACCGTTTTGAAAGCAGCGGTGATGAAAGTAATTACAAAGTAATGCCCCTGGCTGGGTTCGAACCCACAACTTACTGTTCGTAAGTCGGGGCCGCCACGTCTGGGCCACCGCTGCTCCTAGGTTATACATACTAGACTTTTTATCGACTTCTCCTACGAGTATATTTAAACATTAGAACAAAAACTACTTCAACAACAAACAAATAAACCAACATTCACTCACCGACAACCTTCCACCTCTCAACCTGGGTCACCAGGTTCATCTTCTCAGTCCAAACATGCAGGAACCTGTTCAGCACCTTGGCAGGGTCCGAGTCGTACTCCGCCAGGCCATTGGACGCCTCCTGTATGGCCTTGTAGAACAGGTCCGTGGAGAGTAATATGACGCGGGAAACCAGGCAGAGCTGGACTGAGAGGACCATTGGAAGGTCGTCGCCTTCTAGGAGACAGCTGTGGAAAAAAAATCGAGTTAATTATTGCGCCTTGTGTGTATATATCATCATCATCAGCCTGAAGATGTCTACTATTGAACAAAGGCCTCCCTCATGGAACGCCATATCGAACGGTAAACTGCCGCTTGCATCCACCGGTTGCCCGCAAGGCACACGGTAGGTAAACAAGCAGGCCTAGCAAAGGGTTGGCGCGAGCTATAGAAGCGTTCCAGTATACCGCATTTGAAAGTTGAAATGTTTGTCTGTAATTAAACCGAAAAATAATAAAAACACTGCTTGGCGTCAAAATCCAGGTGTAGTTAACCGGATATTTTAAAAAGAGCTGCTTCTACTCATATCTAAAAGAAATTTTAAGCCTTTTTATATTTCTAGCTCTTTTCTCACACAGGACAACACAAATTGATAAAAAAAACAATAACCCAAAAACATAATTAACAGTAAACCTTAAAACATTATAAATTAAAACAAACTTAGTCTTGTACTGTAATGCCACTATCTCAGCATGGTGCTGTAACATTTATGACAAACTAGCTGACCCACGCGACTTCGTCTGCGTCACATAATATAGCTTATAACCTTTCTCGATAAATCGACTATCTAACATTCTAACATATTAACTTGAATTAAATCGTACTCGTAACAAACAAAAAATTTTACCTTTCCTCTTTATAATACCTATTAGTTTAGATTTTCTTCGATTATATTATTAAAGTGACAATTACTATAGGTATCTCTTACTGTTAAATATACAGTAATCCATTGTACTTGTAAACATTATGGTGCAGTAAATGTTTTGAATTTGAATTTCTCCGGAGCCCCCGGAGACCAGAATCCCCACTTACCTACCGCACCGGACCGAATGACTGCCGCGCGCTTAATTATTTTGTCGCGCGGATATTTTGATATTGCGATATCTTCTAATATAATTGTTTAAACTGTATAGAGTAAAGGGCCCAAATATTCTATATTAAATTTCCGTGCTAACAAACATATTTATTTAGATATAGATTAATATCATATGGGTTAAATAAGCATCGCAAAATATCATTATTTTTAATCTATCATTTTAATAGTAAAAAATGGTTACAGTGAGTCAATCTTAAAAGATATATATACTGTCGCGGACTTTTTTTTAGAACATTTAAAGAGGAACAATTCATTCATACATCGCCTCTTTGCTTCAATAACGTGATAAGTCCGACAAGTCCTTTTTTTTTATTATTTGATATTTGAAACCGCCGTGACCGATTTTATTTTTCCACAAAACGTGGTATCTTTGGTGCATGTAATAGAAAATCTAAGAGTGAAAGAGACAACGCAACTGTGTCAGATCGCGATATCACGTTGTCTCTTTCTGTGCGGAGTTTTTTTTCGACAACGAAACAAATCAGTTGTCACGTCCCACGTGCAGAGGAAGGTGCTCTCAAATCTCAGCGATAACCTGACATCACGACGATATCACTGTTTGGTTGCAAAGGTATGTTTTAATTCAATTATTATTTTTTATTTTATAATGTGGTATTTTGGGGTAACACAGTGTTGTTGAAAAAAATGTGTGAGATGTCAATTGTTATAAATGCTCATGTCACACTGTTGCAGAAAGAATGAGAATTTTGCTTTGAGATATCCTATGATACAACATTGTTGTTGATGAAACTTTTTCCAATACAAAAATCAAGTTATAGTTATCTGCTGATGTTCCGTTATTGAACAAATAATAAATAATTTGACCACTAATATTCCTAAATATTACATTGTCAATGCTAAAACAAATAACTAATTGTACTTATTTTTCCAGGTGGACTCGCGATGTAAAAGACTTGTTATTCTAGCATTGACAACAGAAAACCAATCGCCATCGTTGTGATTCGACCAGCAGCAGCAGTAGTTCTTCGAGTGACTCATCATCATCAAGCAGCTCATCAAATACAAATCATAATCGTCGCTATCTTTATTAAAAGATAGCGACGATTCAGTTAAAGACCCAAACTATGAAGTTGTGGAGCCTGAACGTCTTAATCAAAATTCCTCGGAAACTGACAGAGAAGTTACTAATGTTAACAATAGACAATCATGATATTTTCCTAACGTAAACCGTTTTCGCAGCGCACGCAACGGAAGCTCTCAAAAAGGAATACCTTTTCCCGTTTTTGCAACATTTTTCATTTATGCTCCGCTCCTATTGTACTTAGCGTGATGTTATATAGCCTAAAGGCTTCCTCGATAAATGGACTACCCAACACTAAAAGAGGTTTTCAATTCCAACCAGTAGTTCCAGAGTTTACCCTGTTCAAACAAACAAACAAACAAACTCTTCAGCTTTATAATATTAGTATAGATGTTACAGCACTGGTATTCTGATCGGGCCCAAAGTGACGCCACAATCAACATCTAGGCTATGCTAGACACAGCTTCATCATCAAAACTCTGGTATTGTTTTCCTATATTTTCTACTTTCGTTGATTGCCTGATCAACCGATCACAAAGTAACATTTTACGGGAAATACACATAAACCATTATCGATTCCCAATTTTATTAGAATTATTTTGTATGTAAATGTGAAAACTAAATGAATACTCACTGTATAACCCTAATAAGGATCGGCCAGATGACTTTAACTCCCAAGAAGGCATTTCTCTCCGGCAACCTGACACTAATACAGATCTCTGCCATCTTCAACACTGTGATGATGCCCTCAGTCCTCATGTCACTCAGCATGTCCTCCTGGAGGGCCATGCACTTCCCTCCGGGGCCCGAGAGGAACTCTTCAGGGCACAGGAGGGTGTAAGCTTGCATTATGTAGACTACTATCCGGAGGTGCTCCGATGATTGTTCTGTAAGAGAATTTGTTGCATTAGTTCATGATTTTGTTTGTCTGAAAAAGGGGAAGATGGCATGGCATATTCGCAAGCCCGCACTGCCCACAAGTGGTGAATCATGGCCCACTGCGTTTTTTTTTTTTGGAGCTTGGGAAATCACCAAATGACTCCTCCCGCTCTGAAGGGAGTGTGACTTCTATTGAATAAAAACCACCCATGTTCCTTCTTAGCCATCCGGGGCCGCGGTACCTCTGTCCCGGCAGACGTCGGACCTTGCGGGCCCCTGCATTGTATGGCCCACTGCCTTACACAGAGAGAAGACCTGTGTCTCAAGCCGTTGGAAAGTTACTTATTTTAGTACATGGAAGACTTAACATGTTTAGTAGTTTTCTTTATCACTTCCACATACCTAATATCGGGTGTAGGTTCTCAGCGAGCTGCAAGGTGGCGGGGTCTGCCGCCTGCGACGTCTCCAGCACCGCGAGCCACAGTTCCAGAGCATCTTCCAGCAGGTACACGTGAGCTGGCTCCGTGAGCTTGGTGGACTCGTTCACTACGCTCAGGATCCAGGGTCGGATGTTTGGAGGACACTCGCCTAGGGCCTGCGGATGAGTTGGGTGTTTAAAGCGTAGGTCATGCCGGAACGAATAAAAGAAATCTGTAGTTACATCGTGTTATGGGGTGGAAGGGACTCTCAGTAAATCATTCTGAACACTCCCACATAGATTTTTTCATTGGTAATTTAAACAAAGAAAAATTGCTATTCCATTCATTTTTACCGTGAAGGTATTGCAATTTTGTAGGAAACAGTGCGTGCTCTTGGATTTGCAATGTTTGTCTCAATGCCGAAAGTTAATAGTTCATTAGTACTGTGTATCTTACAACATTTCAAAGTTGAACCATAGAATCATTTCCTATTTAATGGGTGCAGCATTCTTTGTCAATAAGAAGTTGACGATTGGCTGCATCTGCAAACTTTCGTGGAAACAAGCAATATGCGTCAGGGTAATATGGCCGTGGCTTTACCCTTTGTTATGAAGAATACATAAAATCATTTGGAGGTGCGTCATCTGAGAGTCTTCTTTGGATTGTTAGAATCCCATAGGTGCACGTTCATTTAGTGGTGTGTGTCATATAAGAACGGTATTGACGAGGAATCAATCAATCATTGCCCGGTACAAAGTTGCATCACGTATCTAGTCCATCAGACCAACCCATCCCACCGTCATCGCTAGGTAATGACCCTAGAACTCCACCCATACAACACCGAAGCTGTCCAGACCTACCAAATACCATGGTCTGCGAGGTAAGGAGTGGCAGAAGAAAGGGTAGATTTATACCCGACAGTGGGCAATAGGGTAGCTAACAAAAAAAAACTAATTAGTCCGTCAGATAGATTGCCAAAAAATATTGGACACATATATTTTATTTTTTCATGTGAACAAACAATAAAGGCGATACAGTGCTTTGAAAGCTCGTGTGACGTCATATTCTAAGATATTAGTATAACATTTTTTACCGGTGGGCGGTGAGTGACGTCAATAGCCCCCACTCAAATCTTTGACGCGTTTTATCTTCGTCAATTTTTATTGATTTGATAAAACAAAAAATACGTATCTAATATTTTTCGATAATCTAACAGACGGACTAATTAGAATCATATTTTTTTAGTCAGTAAACATCCCAATTACAGGCTGAAATGATGATGATGATCTAGTCCAGGTTTAAAGACAATACCTTGAGCAGATGCACGAGCGCTGCCAGCGCGGCCGCACGCAGCATGTTATGCGCGGCGTGCGCGGCGTGCGCCCACAGCTGCGGCAGGTACGCGAACAGTGCGCCCGCGCCGCCGCCCCGCGCCACCCGCGCACCGCACCGCTCCATGACGTACGACACCACGTGGAGGACGTGCATCTTTGTGTCGCATTCTTCGGATTCCACCTGGAATTAAAACTTTATGAATAGTGGAGTGCCGTAAGACACAAATTAATATTGTAAAATCTCGGAATCCAGGGCCGGTCAACGAATCTTCATAAAAACTGTTGGACTGAATTGTTCACAGAACAGATAAAAGAGGTTAGAAGGGCCTTGTGGGCGGGGCAGGCGCGCCGCTCATATGTCGCAAACGCTCAAATGTCGACAAAATTTGATTTACCGGCCAACAATCGCGCTCACACTGACAGCGTACGAAGCTCCGCGAAAAAAAAGAATTATGCCATCTTGCGCTATTCTAATGTGTCGGAAAAGAAGCCAGGGTGTGTAGTGTGCCTCGAGAAGGGATTTCTTATCACCGGTAAGTCCAAATACCTTAAAATACAAGTAATATTTGTAATTATTACAATAGTATTATGTAGTTGGTAGAAAAAATGATACTGTCGCAAGCAGTTAAAAAATTACGTACATTGCTTGCAATACGTGGGTACCATCTTGTACTGCGTCGGCGATTGCGCGATGTATTTCGTTCACTGCGAACGTCGCGTACGACGAGCCAAAGCTTGAGTTCTGCAAAATCTATGCGTTTCGATTGTGTTGTACCAAGTTGTAAACAATGTCGATATTTAGTATGTGTGAATGTATTCAAATGATATTATTATGAATATGATTAGATAACTTCGTTTATTACTGTCAATTATTGTTTATTGTGGGTTATTAATTTTGGTTTTCGTCTAAAATTTGTTTTGAGGTTAGTCATTTATAATGGAAACATAACACAACAAAGTTTTGTTTTTAGGTTTCCAACAGATCCAGATACAAGAACACTATGGCTAGAGGCAACCGGTAGAATTGAATAGATACCTACTAACTAAATGTAGTAATTAATTGAATGTATGTCTTATTTTTAAGTGTTTCTCGTATGTTTACTTTTGATTTTACTTTTTTAATCTTTAATTTTGTATCTTTGTGAGACAAATAAATACCTTTTCATTCTTTCTATCCCGTTCCGAAATTAAAGCAAAATATTGCAAAACTTAAAGTTACAAAACTAAAGTAATTTTATCGACATAAATTATCGACCTTTTGGTCACCGTAACATGTATGAGAAATTAAAGCGTGTGTGAGTGTACGTCATACGCAGTGTTTGCGCTAGTGTGACAACCAGTAGCAAGCTCGCGATCTAAGTGAGTGCGGTTTATTTGTGTGCGTTATGCGCGTACGTATTAGCCTCTTGCTTGTAGTGGATATAGAGAGTGGGAGACAAGCGGCGACAGGCGTTCTAATACAAATCAGGAACTATTTCCTTTCTAATCTCTTTTATCTGTTCTGTGGAATTGTTATAAGCCCAAAAAAAAAATTTGCGCGTCTTTTTTTTTGTCACCACTATTTACTGAAAAATGAGAGGGACAAGGAAAAAAAAATGTTTGAAGCTTATAAATATAAGCTTTAAACATATTTGGAGAGTAATTTAAATGTTAATTTATTAATATTAATTTAAGATTTTTAAGACTTTGTTTTATAAGTGGCGCCGGTGAATGAAAAACTAAATGAACATGTAATGCGAAGGAATGAAGAAAATGTTGTGAGAAAAATGTTTAGTATGAATATAGATGGCTATAAGAGTAGAGGAAGACCAAAGAAACGATGGATTGACTGTCTGAAGGATGATATGGCTAGAAAGGAGGTGACTGCTGACATGACGAGAAATAGAAAAGTATGGAAGCATAATCATGTTGCGCCGATCCCAAATAAATTGGGATAAGGCCTCATTGATCAACATACGGGACCGAAACGGTCGTTCACGAGCTCGGAGTTTCCATACCGGGATCGCATCAGAAATAATCTTGTTGGTCTAGTAGTCGCAAGCGCGATTGTTGCGCATGAGGTCTTGGGTCCGATTCCGAGGCCGGGCAATTTAAAATAATTTCTCTTGGAAAATCTTTCCACGAGTCTCAGTAGTAACTAGATTTGTGCCCGGTTGGCAATAGGCTCGCCCTCTAATACATGGGAAATGTGCGTGTACTAATAATGGATACACCTCTACCTGTCCCTTCGCGGAATACAGGCGTTATGATATGTGTTTGTTTATGGCTACAGGTTATTCTAACAAGCTAGCGTTGCGCCGCAGCTTATATGAAGTCTTTGTTCAGCTGTTAACTACGATAGGAAAAACTTCTCTAATGTTATACATGGATGGTTTCCATAGGAAAAGGGCGTGAGTTTATGTCTGTATGCATGTGTATGATATCCACCGGAAAGCCTGCAAATATTTCGAGATGTTTTATTATTTATTAACATTGCTTCGCGCGTTCCTATAAGGCCGTATACAGAATGAAAGCTGGTACCCTCCGCCGATCTACCAGCCTTATCGGCGCTGGTAGATTTCATTCAACTTATCGGCGACGTTCGGCGCTTTTCGGTGCTTGTTCATATAAATACCTGCGCCGGTTACCTGCATGGACCGGTTCCTATAAGCGCTTAAGGCATGAAAACTGTTTTTAATCGGAGTTTTACGTCTCTAAAGACATTCAGCCACACGACAATTGCCATAGCAATTAGCATGACTAGGCATTGACGCGTGGTTAAACATACGTCAAAACCATATCCGGTTGACCGAATCATTAATTTTTAATTGAATTTGATATAACTAGTTTGTGTGGTGATGATGTATATTTTCGTTTATGTTTATTATAGAATAATTAAAAGATGATAATATGGGCCATGTGGTATCTGTTCTTTTTTAAATTAATACCTACCTTGTATCTCAGAAACTGCTTATAAACCAATTATAAAAAGAAATCTCTTGAAAGTCTGAAAAATTCACACAAACCGCGAAACAAAAACATCATTACAACCACCTACGTACCAGGAGTTCATGAGGAGCTCGTGGCTTAATAAGAACTGCCACTCGGGTCGATCTTTAGGTAAAAGCTATGCTTGCCTAGATCGGTCTGTGGATGGGTGATCGCCTGACATACCGAGTTTCCTCCGTGCCTCGGAAAGCACGTTAAGCTGTTGGTCCCGGCTGCCATATATAATCTTTGGCAGTCGTTACAAGTAGTCAGTGACCTGAAATTCTGACATCCAGTCTTACCAAAGAGTATCGTATTACCTAGTATTAACTGGGTTGTGGAGGTCAGATAGGCAGTCGCTCCATGTAAAATACTGGTATTCAGCTGCATCCAGTTAGACTGGGAGCCGACCCTAAAATAGTTGGGGAAAAAGGCTAGGCAGATGATGACTTACCAGGAGTTCATAAAGTGCAGCGATTGCATGCGGAGCGTACGGCGCGAACTGTTCCACGTCAAAGTTGAAGTCGTCTATTGTACTCCTCAACGCTTCCGCCGCTGCTAGTTTGACAGCCGCGTCTTCGTCTACTCTGCTGAGAGGTTCCAGTAATGAAGCATACATTGCTGGTCGAAGGGACTGCGATGCACGAACACCGCACCATTGACCTGCAATGGACACCAAAATTTATAAAATATTGAGAGATTTTTTGTTCCTTGATGAAGAATGGTTTTTGGTGAAAGTAGCTTACCAATAAGTTGACAAACTCTTCTTCGGATTATTCTGTAGTTGTTGTCTTTGATTTTTAACTCTTGACTCAAAACATTTGTGAACCATTCGTCGAAGTCAACCTAGAATAAAACAAAATGTGAAGTGAAATAGACAAAAGGGAAGACTGGTTGAAGCATTTTTGACCAACAACTGCATGCCATTTGGTCTCTTTCTATTGTTGCGATATGATCTATGTGCAATATCTCACTCTATTATTCAATTCAAAATGCATCACAGTGATATCGCAAAACCAAATTCATGATGAATGTAGCAACATTCTCTGGAGGCAAATAAGAAATGGCCCCTGTCCACTTCCCTTCTTTTTTTATCTTATGGTTGATGCCTAATCTGGTGTCATTATATAATACGCAATCCGAAAAATCAGAGGTCATAGAACTTGGCACTGCAACAATCAAACCACTAGGCTACCACTGCTTGTGCTTGCTTGTCGACTTTCCACCAGTAGGGAATACATTATACGGGGTGTAAATCAACCCATCACACAGCCGTCAACCAAGCATCCTGTACATTAAACCCCCCTCCCCTACCCTTTACGGTAAAACTCAATGTAGCAAAACATTGTGCTAGTGGATGCTTTGAATAGTAAACGGATCATGGAGGTAATTCAAGTTAAGTTATAACCTGAAAAACTAGTATTTACAAAAATAGCTGTGAAAAGTTTGGAACTTTGACCCCCAATATCTCCGTAACTAGGTTCCCAGGTTCCTAGAACAAAAAAATTATCGCAGTGGTGGGAAGAACAAGTGCCCTTTGTTTGTGTTAAGGGTACTTTTACACTCTATATGAAACATCTAAATGCGAATATTATTAATCTATTCGATTTTGAGCTTACCGTGGAGAAGAATCTCCATGGTAAGCTCAAAATCGAATAGAAAAAGACACTCACATCGTCATACAAATCAAAGGCAGCCAATCCAACAGCGTTATAAACAGCATCCTTCTTCAATATACCAGGCAGATCGTCAGGGGATATCTGTTGCGTTTGCAGGGTCGCTAGCAGACGGACCAGTTCCGGAGTCAACACGTTACGGAATTGGAACAGTTCCATGAACAATGCTTCTGTGCATGGCTGCAAAGAAAGGTATAAAAAATATTATTTAATATAAAAAAAAGTTATTTTATTAGTGGGAAGAGTTTCAAGTGACTGTTGCGTTTTAAAATCCTTCAACAGATCTAATAAATAATCTGAGTCGTTTCTTGATTTGAAATCTAGCGAATTGTCACTGTCTTAAGACAAGTTTTGTTAAATTAATGACAGAAATATTTAGAACCAGCTGATGCCCGCGGCTTCGCCCGCGTCAAATTTTATACTAAAACCTTCCTCGAGAACCACTCTATCCATTGGTGAAAACAGCATGAAAATCGGTGCAGTAGTTTTTGAGTTTATCGCGAACAGACACAGACAGACGCAGCGGAGAACTTTGTTTTATAATTATGTAGTGATAGTGATGATAAAGGTACAATTCCGAAGGCGCCACAACCGTGAACTACAGCGGCAAAAGCACCCTGGCGCAACTACTTTAAAACTACTACACAAAACTATGTAAAAGCTTTCGAAAACAGCGACAGGCCGTAATGTCGCCATCTCAGATAGTACCGCCAGTTATAGGAAACTATGTCTTACTCGTCTGATATTCTTTTCCGACTAATTTCGTTGCTTACTTCGGGCTTCACTGTCTCGGCGGTCGCCACTGTTTATTCTGTCTTTATGGAGTTGCAGTTGGTTGGAAATAGTGTGGCGGATTTGTCCAAAAAAAAAACTGCTATTTGCTGTTTGGGGCCGTTCAAGTATTACGTAAGCAGATTTACTGCAATTATCAAAGCTCTCACCCTAATTATGTAATCAAAGCTCTCACCCCCATGCTTAAGTAAACATTGGTATACTTATGCATTTTTATTAAATATAAAATACGCTTAGGAGAGGACTTTAACGTACATATTCATTAAAACCAACTTTATTGCCACAATCCCCGACAATGCGTTTCGTTTTAAAGCATGTGTGGGTTGCCATAATTTTGTGAAAAAAGTAAACAACTACTGCTGACGTAAACATCATGTAGACCCCCCCACCCCCCATGTCATCAAAAATAAACAAAGCAAAGATCCCCCCGCCCAACATTAGTGCTTACGTAATACTTGAACGGCCCCTTTTCATTCCATGATTGCCATTGGACAGCTAGCTTTGTCGCTTCGATTTGCAATTGTGGATACCACTTGAATGGCAGCCAAAGAAATAAAATACTTGTATCAGAAATGACACTCACCCGCAAACTATACTTCCAAGATTCACCAGCCTCATCAGTAGCAAAGCTCTCAGGCTCAGCATCCCACAGTGCCAGGTCATCAGCACTTAGCAGGAAGTAGTGAGATACCAGGTGTCGACACATGTGGCAGAGTGTGTTCGCGTCGAGAACCTCCATCTTTGCTTGATGAGCTTGGAGTGTTACTACAAGAGATACAACTTTATTACGTTCAGGGGCAAAATGTCCAATTCTCAAAATGTCCAATGGTGTCAAAATGTCCAAATCCCAAAATGTCCAAATCCCAAAATGTCCAAATCCCAAAATGTCCAATTCCCAAAATGTCCAATTCTCAAAATGTCCAATTCTCAAAATGTCCAATTCCCAAAATGTCCAACTCCCAAATTGTCCAATCTTTGAGAATGTGGTTAATTTGTTCAATAACTCCTCAAAGCGCTTTATTAATATTAAACAATATATAAAATACTGAAAGAATCAAAATATGTTTTATTTATAAGTAACAGATTTTTTTTTTAAATATTGTGCACTACTCGAGTATTATTAAATAACACCACGCAATGATAGAGAATTATGACAATTTTTTAAATCTGTTTTTTGATGCCCTTTTATAGTTTATTGTTAGTTTATTTATTAGTTTTTAATTAATGTACATAGTTAGTTAATTCTAGCAAATAAAAATGATATGTTTAATACCATTTTCATATAGGTACTTGCGATATTCAATTATGGATATTAATTTTATAAGTTAATTAGAACCAAAACGGAAAATGTAAATAAACAAATATACACAAAAAAAAATATACAGTACCAAATTAATTGAAATACCAGAAAACTTGGGAACAAAATAGCTTGATAGATGGCGTTGTTCTAACGTTACGCGTTAGATCGCGATGTGTTTTTGGTTGCTATGGAAACATTTGAGAAACAACGATGTCGAAGATAATTATTTATTATATTTTAAAAATACATAATTCTCTATCCTTGCGTGGTGTTATTTAATAATACTCGAGTAGTGCACAATATTTAAAAAAAAATCTGTTACTTATAAATAAAACATATTTTGATTCTTTCAGTATTTTATATATTGTTTAATATTAATAAAGCGCTTTGAGGAGTTATTGAACAAATTAACCACATTCTCCAAGATTGGACATTTTGGGAGTTGGACATTTTGGGAATTGGACATTTTGAGAATTGGACATTTTGAGAATTGGACATTTTGGGAATTTGACATTTTGGGATTTGGACATTTTGGGATTTGGACATTTTGACACCATTGGACATTTTGAGAATTGGACATTTTGCCCCTGAACGCTTTATTAGCGAAGTTCTCCAGCTCAGCAGTTAGCAGCATCAAAAGGTCAAGTGACATTCCATCATCTTCCTTTCCTTCCTTCGGCGCAGCATGTCTTCCTACATACTTCTCTATTCCTCCGTTTGAACGAAGGATTAATACAATAATTTACGAAGCATTTATCCTAAGCAACCTCTCGTGAATTTGAAGTCATGTAGAAGTTTCGTACCTTCTAAGTAACTTATCTTTTTAATTTTTAATAGTAGGAGTTAATTTTCCCAGATTGCTCATGCTAATAACAAAAGAAGAACACTGTGAAGAATTTCCACAGCACAAAGATCCGTTGACAGTATTGACGGCATTTGTCGATAAAGTTAAGCAATCACTAATTTGAGCCATTGACCCAGCTCTTTGGACATTCATTAGATTAAAACTCTTATTAAAAAAAACAAATAATACTCACATGGCTCCTTAACCTGATCCATTGCCTTCGGCGGCTTATACTCCACACACTGTAGGATCCCTTTCACAATATTCAGGCACTGTATCGTAAACCTCTCATATATCAGAGCCATGCCTTGCTCAGTGAAGCAGTAATACAGAGCAAACTCCAAGGAAGGCCTGATTAGAGGGACGTAGGAGAACGGCTGGGCGCATAACACTCCTAGAGCTACTTTGGTTAAATGTATTATGAATTTCTCGCAGAGCTCCAGCGGGTATATGCCTCTGCCTTTTAGTAGTTTTCCTGGAAGAAATATGAGTGTTGGAGTTAAAAGGTAAGACAGCTATCGCCTGATCTAGAATTTTTTTCGTCAAATTTAGAATATTAACTGCATTATCAATAAAAAAAAAACAAAGGTGCTTCGTTTCATCATTTAAAGTGTAGGTATGCGGTGGCTATGACCATTCATGATATTTTATGCAGACAAATGAAAAACTGATCATGTAGAATTTTATCTATCTATTCTTTAAACACATGTCACCTACCTTATTAGACAGATTTTAATATTAGCTGGCTTAACATAGATGACTTTTTAGTATTATAATAAAAAGTGTTATACTCACTGCATTCCAAACTGGTCTTAGCCCTGTCAAACACGACATTCAAGAACGCCATAGCGTCCTGGCTCTCATGTGCCTTCTTGAACCCAAACACGGTCAGTTTTCTCAATATCCTGAGACATAGGAGTGCCTTCTCCAGATGTTCAGTGATCAGCTCAGTGGCGGCTCCCTCTTGGATGTGCCGGAGGAACAGTTCTGTGTTCTCATGCCAGAGCGTCAGGATGAAGGAGTATACTGTGTTGGTTAACTCCTGTGAATGGTGGAGTAGTTTTAATAAAGGTTCTTTTATGGCCGTAGGTTCAATGATGGTACAGGTCATGTCCTCAATCTATATTAAAAAACGAGTCAATCAGTCACAGAGTAGTGAGATGCTGTAGGAGACTTGTGTTGACTGTGTGATCATACTAACCTGGTATGTGCGTCGATCGCTAACTAGTCTTTTGGATGCCAATGCCTTAACGACGTGATGGAAGATGAGAAGAGACCGGTGCTGTACCAGAGGCTGAGGTGCTTTTAGTGCACCCAATAACTCTGGGACTAAGTCTGGCCAGCTTGATGGGCAGTCAAACCTGGTGGTAGTTAAAAAAAAAGCATTATAAAGCAAAAAGTCCAGTTGAGTCTGTATTTTACTGATCGATGATATAAGAAGAAACACCAAGTTCGCATATAATGGAGGAGAAGTATACAATGCAAATTAATCTATCAAAATAATGTTGAAATTATTAGAACTGCTGTATAGTTCCAGGTCCGGAAAGCCGTTATCAACCATGAGTGGCGTAACCATAATGGCGAGAGAGACCGCAACCGCAAAGCCGTCCAATCGTAATGATAAACCCTAGCGACGCAACTGGTTTCTATGTAACTCTATAAAACCGACAACAGGCGGTAATAACACTAGCAAAGATTTAATAGTGATATTAGTCCTAATTGTTTTCGCTCACGTCGGTCAATCTCGGCGGACATAAGCCATGGTACACAGGTACACTCCCTGTTCCTTTTACTCTCATATTTCAATGGGAAGGCAATCCGACATGACCCGCTGAGAAAAATCCCAACAACGCTTTTTGCCAAACCCGGGGATCGAACCCATGACTCCACAGTCAGCGACTCCACGATCAGCAGTCGCGTTTGAAAACGTAAGACCAACGGAGCAAATAATTACATAGATTTAGTTGCAACTAGTTAGTTTAGTTCCTACTCCTCCGCTATTCTTTTCTGATTAATTTCGTTGCGGGATCCAAGACAGTTAAATCGTTTCCCTGGTACTTCGTCGAGCTTCATTGTCTCGGCGCTTTTGTTGTGGTCGCCACTGTTGATTCTGGCTAACAGGAGTTACAGTGGTTTGGGAATAGTGTGACGGGCCTGTCCCATTAAAAAGAAAAAAAAACTAGTTTAGTTAATTGCTGCAGCCTGTCATAGCGTAGTATTATATTGTTGTCTGTAGGTATATGTATTACTAATATTAGTTAAGTATATTTCATGTTAGGTCCGCAAATAAATGTTTATTATTATTATGTCCTTTATTTATTTTACTACATTTTTAAATATTTAATACAAAACTTATAAAAAAAAATGTAAAAAATAGTGGTTCACCGACAACGGGAGTATGGTCCAAGCTACCGGTGGATAGGGCTCCAGAGACAAGAACCTCCTCACAATGCGGGCCGTATCGAGGAGTACTGCCACCTGTATCAGGCCCTTGATCCAACCACCAAGCGAAAGTTTCGACATAATTATGACCGTCCGTTTTTCCGTTATTATTGTTGTGGTTTTTAACTTGCGTTTTCTCAGGGTAAAACCTGGTATTTTAAGAATCTCACGGGTGTAAACCAAGGTGAGATTCTAGTTATTCGTTTGTGAAGTTAAATTATTCTGTAGTGCAGCAAAATTATTGTCTAAGTATAATTGTAAAAAAAATTGAACTATTCGGCAAGTGTTTAATATGGCAGCTTTTTGTGTAAAACTAAAACTGTTGAATATTTGCTCGCTAAAACTTGAGAATGGCTGGACCGATTTGGCTAATATTAGTGTTGAAATATTCGTGGAAGTCCAGGGAAGGTTTAAAAGGTGAGAAAGTGGTAAGTAGGTAGGCAGGGGTAGTAGGTAGAGTAGTAGGTAGGGTAGTAAGTAGGATAGTAGAGTAGGTATGGTTGGTAGGTAGGGTAGTCGGTAGAGTAGTAGATAGAGTAGTAAGTAGGGTGGTAGGTAGGGTGGCAGGTAGGTAGGGTAGTAGGTAGGTAGAGTAGTAGGTAGGTAGGGTAGTAGGTAGGTAGGGTAGTAGGTAGGTAGGGTAGTAGGTAGGTAGGGTAGTAGGTAGGGTAGGAGGTAGGGTAGTAGGTAGATAGGGTAGGAGGTAGGGTAGGAGGTAGGGTAGTAGGTAGATAGGGTAGGAGGTAGTAGGTAGGTAGTAAGTAGGTACAAAAAAAGGCATTAGCTAGTCTATCTATATATATAAAAATGAAACCCGTTTTCCGTTGTCACGACTTGGCATGAAAACGGCTTGACCGATTTGGCTGATTTTTTTTTTAAATGTTCGTTGAAGTTCAAGGATGGTTTTTACGGCGAGAAAAATTCGAATAATTGCCGGAAAAGCCCTAAAAACAGCCCTTTTCTTTTTCCCATACAAACGTTTTCTAACTAAAACGTCAAATCAATTTGAGCTTTAATACCGTACCCATAAAGTTCAAGTGTTAGTGGAGAGGTTCCGGGAAGGCAAAACAATTGAGTGACGTTCAGTTGTTCAGTCAACGAATGACAACTTCAAACAGACCATACGACATTATCACAATAATCACAAATAATTACTGTTTCTTTCCCAATAGAAAAACGATTTTTCAAATGGTGTTTGCGTATAATATAAAAATTAATTGCTGTTAGTTAGTCGCGCTAGAACTAGAGAACGGGTAGACCGATTTGTCTAATTTTGGTTTTGAAACATTTGTGGCAGTCCAGAGAAGGTGAGAAATTAGTAGTATGTAGGTAGGTAGGTAGGTAATAGGTAGGTGGTAGATAGTTGGTACGTAGGCAGGTAAAAGGGCATTGCAACGCACGCGGGGTACAGCTATATTATATAAAAATGAATAGCTGTTCGTTAGTCTCGCTAAAACTCGAGAACGGCTGGACCGATTTGGCTAATTATAGTGTTGAATTATTCGTGGAAGTCCAGGGAAGGTTTAAAAGGTGAGAAAGTGGTAGGTAGGTCGGCAGGGTAGTAGGTATAGTAGTAGGTAGAGTAGTAGGTAGGGTAGTAAGTAGGATAGTAGAGTAGGTAGGGTAGTCGGTAGAGTAGTAGGTAGGGTAGTAAGTAGGTAGGGTAGTAGGTAGGTCGGGTAGTAGGTAGGTAGGATAGTAGGTAGGTAGGGTAGTAGGTCGGTAGGGTAGTAGGTAGGTAGGGTAGTAGGTCGGTAGGGTAGTAGGTAGGTAGGTAGGGTAGTAGGTAGGTAGGGTAGTAGGTAGGTAGGGTAGTAGGTAAGTAGGGTAGTAGGTAGGTAGGGTAGGGGGTAGTAGGTAGGTAGGTAGTTGGTACACAGGCAGGTAGTAGGTAGGAAAAAGGGCATTGCAACGCATGCCGGGAACAGCTAGTATTTTATAAAATTGGTTTTCTAAAGTATCTCTAGGTGAATATTTGTAATATGTGTGCGGGTTTCTCGCTGCGATTTACAATTGCCTTAACAGAGTTGTACTTTAACAGATCAGACAATCTGACCACTGATTTATCAGACTTCCAGAGTCTGAGGTTTACAAGAGAGACTTCTCAAAGGGCTAAAAACTCACCTAGCGATCTTGGAAATCAAAACAGCAAGCTGTGTAGCGATCTGAGCGACCGGTTCACTCAGTATGCTGGTAGTAAGGAGTCCCTGTTTCAACTTGACCCTCTCCTCATCACTGATAGCATTAGGGGCATTCTTCCTCCAGTACCTGTCGACCCCATTCTTGAAACACATCACCGCCAGCCATCGGACATTGCCGTCTATTGAATGGTTTGCTAAAACGTTCTGTAAAAGATGTCAAGCTTTTATTATGTTGTAAGGCGTGAAATATTTCCCGTTCTGGCTGCGGGTTGATCGAAAGAGATACCGCGGCCTCGACACAAAGGGCTAAGCTGGAACATGGGTGGTTTTCAGTCAGTAGAAGTCTGACACTGCCTTCCGCGCTCTGCCTAGAGCTAAAAATAGATAATGCTTTCCCACCCTCCAAAAAAAAAACATGAAATATTTCGCGCAGCCAGTTTAGTCGGTTTAGTTTAGTTTAGTCAGTTTTTCTACTTAAATAAAGTTCAGAATCGCCATAAAACTACTCAAGGCTGAATCATCATCATCATCATTTCAGCCGAAAGATGTCCACTGCTGGACATAGGCCTCCCCTAAGTGTCGCCACATTGACCGGTCGCGTGCGTCTCGCATCCAGCGGATCCCCGCAACCTTCACCAGGTCATCGGTCCACCAAGGGGGCGGCCTTCCAACGCAACGTCTTTCGGTTCGCGGTCGCCACTACAGAACTTTCCGGCCCCATCGGCCATCCGTTCTGCGAGCAATGTGCACGGCCCACTGCCACTTAAGTTTGGCAATTCTTCGGGATATGTAGGTAATCTTGGTTCTCATGCGGATGTCCTCATTTCTGATTCGGTCATGCAAGGAAACTCCGAGCATAGCTCTCTCCATTGCCCTTTCGGTGACTTTGAGCTTTCTGAGGAGGCCCATTGTGGGCGACCAAGTTTCGGCCTCGTATGTTGTCACTGGCAACACACTGGTCATAGACTTTCGTCTTGAGACACTGTGGTAAGTTGGACGAGAAGATACTACTCATCTTCCCAAACGCTGCCCAGCCGAGTCGGATTCGACGATTGACCTCTTTCACAAAGTTGGACCTACCTAACTGGACAGTCTGTCCCAGGTAGACATACTCGTCTACAACTTCGAGTAAAGAGTCTCCGATCTTGATAGGAGTGGGTGTTACATGGGCATTCAACATGACCTTGGTTTTGTCCATGTTCTTTTTAAGACACACTCTTTCGGAAGCTCAAGGCCGAATGTGACCGCGTAAAAGATTTTGCGTTGATAACACTCGCCCTTATACGTTGTTTAAATGTTGTACTTATTGTTGGTAGATACGTCATTAATCATTATACACATGGTTTAGTGTGTTTGCAAAGATCGTCGTTTTGTGAACTGTCAATAAAGAATTCATGTTGTTTTAGATCATCTTCATTTCCCCAAGAGGCAAATGGTTTAATATCATTAGATGACACAGTGGGTTGCGACGACGGCCTGCAGGTTATTCGAAAGAGATAACGCAGCCTCAGACACAAGGGTTAAGAACGAACATGGGTGGTTTTTAGTCAGTAGAAGTCTGACACTCCCTCTCCGCCCAGAGCGGATGATGATGATGGATTTGATGATGAAAAAAGGGTTGAGACAATGCTACATTTAAAATCAAAGCTTATAAACAGACATGGACATCAAAGCAGAACCAGCTAATCCTTACCAAAAGAACAGAATAGAAGCCAGGTTCCACCTCCCATTCTTGTAGTTTCTTTTCAGCCGGTTTCAACACCTCCGTGTCCTGGCTGGTGGCACGGTTCAAGGTGTCTAGGACCAGAGCATAAATGTTCGGGTCCATGGCTGGGGTGATTACCTTGAAAAAAGATTATTATAATGATTATTATTAACACTGATATACTACATAATATAAAGTGGGTAACACAATTATTTGGTTGTATGTGTTATGAAAATAAAGAAAGTAAACTGGAGTATATTGGCAGAAGAACAATGCTTAACAAAAATGCCTCAGTTTAGCTCATCATGTACATTTAGTACATTCAGGTAGTGGAGGTCATGTGGCAGTTGCTCCATCTTAAGAGGCTCCAGGATCCACCAGGTTAAATTCAACTGCATCCATACATTAGACAGGAAACCAACCACTACCGGAACCAAACACAAATAATGTTATAGTTATAGATAGGAGAATGATGCTTCTAATGCATGTGGTAATTTTGTGGTTATAAATATATGTGTACTGTACACTATACAACAGGAGATTTTCTTAAAGTAAGGAAGAATTTTCAAAGCGAAGAATCATAATTTGATAAGGATTATGCAAAAACAAGTAAGAATTTTTTGAGTTTATTACAGGTTGGTGAAGTAATGTTGCTTTTGCACCTCAAACACTTTTTTTTTTTTTAGGGTGGGAAATTATCAAATAACCCCTCCCGCTCTGAGCAGAGCAAAAGGGAGTGTCAGACTTCTACTGACTAAAAACCACCCATGTTCCTTCTTAGCCTTGCGCCGAGGCCTCGGTGTCTCTTTCTAACAACCCGCAGCCCCGACAGGCTCAAACACTTTCCCTATTAAATTACACTATTGTCAGAACATTCCATAAAATGGTGACTGAAATGTAAATGTTTGAGAAAAGAAGTATTGTTTCAGTAAACAGAATATCTGATTACAAACAGAGTACAACAAAATATTGTTCTCTAATTGCATAAAATCATTAAAGACACACGGATTTCCTTTTCAGTCATAATATTTGTATGTACAATGGGATGGTGTGTGCAGAGCTAATAAAACCAACAAGTAATGCCATATTGTTTACTTCTTCTAACTCAATGTTGCCACCTCAATCAATCAATAGATTACCTTCAAAACATTTATATATCAGTATAACAGGTATTGTACAGGAAACCAGTGGTTTGAACCAGTCTAAAGGAAAACCAGTAACATTCAAAATTATTTTAGACCTTAGCCATGTAGATCTACTCTCAAACTGCCATGAATAATGAAGAATGATGTGGCAGTGTTTCTCAGGGCCAGTCATTGCAGCCTGAAGATGAGACTTAGAGACTTATGTTCAGTAGGAGAATAAAATGATGAAAGTTTCTTTAGCTGATAATAACTCCACACTCCACACTGAATAACAATCAGTTTTTCTGAATTATTATGTTCAAGTGGTAACATCACTGATTGCAACCTGTTTTTAGTATCTGGAATGAAGAAGTTCTACACATACTGCATACCTACTTGATAATGTTATAAATTATTTACAGATGACTTCATAAAAGTTGAATAAAAAGGCAAGTTTTATGTATTATATCACATCAGCTGCACGTTTGATAATATTCGAACATACCTATCACTTGAACTTATATGTTTCGTCTGTAATGAGGTCAACACTCGCGACATTGCAGAAAAACCGAAACATGATTCGTGTAATCAAAATGTTTGCAAAGACGGTCATAAAAATGACTTATTAAGAACCATCGTTGTACTATGAAAGCAGTACACGTTGCGTAATACCAATAATCTTAAAATACAACAATATACATAGAAAAAACAGAGCTATAACGAAATAAATCAAACAAACTCACTTTTCACCCTGAAAAGGCAAAGGGCATAACATAACCTATCACATTTATTAACGACGCATAAATCGAAATACACTGCAGTAAAACGCACTTATCCCAAATATTTGTTTACGAAAATATGCAATGGACAACTAAACAAAACGATCGAACAGTTATTAAGCGAATCATGCCGAAGAACCGATCGGAAAAATTACCACGAACGAAACTCCGATTTTCAATAATGCAAAATGTTTAAATGTCATTTGGCTGTCACTGTCACTATCAGTATTCGTTCGGAAACGTAGACCATACAATAACCAAGTTTTTAAGAAAGAATAATAGTCAAAAAGATGTCTGTCAGGAACACGTTGAACTATTAATTAGTTTTGCAACATCCTGGATTAGAAATATAAATTTAAAAACGTATAAGATCTGTTTCAATAATCCGTATATTTGTGTGGTGTCAGCATTGGCAAGAGATTACTTAAATCCCTAATAAAGATTACTAAGTACTCTAGCCTGGGCTTTAGTAGCGAAGAATCAACATTGTCGACGTCACACTCAATACACTAGAGTGATTATGATAACAAATAAGTCTGGATAAACACACAGAATACTATGATGAAAACATCATAATGTTTAGTAGCCCATAGGATGTTTAGAAACGGTTCCACGGATGACACATATCAATGCAACGTTTTATTCATTAACCCCATCACCCCATCCTCATCAAAATAGCCATTCAACCTCGACACCAAATCAATTTTTCTGCAGCTACCTACATAATCTTCGCCGAATCGGGAGTTATTATCTTCTGTCATCATTGTTATCTGCAACATATCGGGGTTATCAAGTTGCCGATAGCAATAATAATTATGTTTTATGTAGAAGGCCGAGTAAATTATTTTGTTGGCGTAGTGAACGTAATACTCATTGAATAATATTTAGGTTTTGCTATGGCATGCACCATTAACTTTAATAGTGATTCCACTGGAAGTTTTTACGCAGGTGATATTGTGACTGGAACTGTGATATTGGAATTGAAAAATGACCAGAAATTCCAGAGTAATATGATCAACATTTACGATGGCCAACTAGCTTCAAAATACTGGACACTTTTTATTTTATTTTGCTTTATTTTGATGTGTTTCAGGAATTGATCTCAAAGTTACGGGAACTAGCAAGGCCCAATGGACCCGGTCTATGGCGACGATGCCATACATAAAAATCTATTCTGAAAAGAAGAAAGTTCTTAGTTTGTTAATGACCGACATTTTCCGAGATTATTGCACTGGTAAGTAAGTACTACAGAACAATCTTGTCGTTTGTTTAATTTTGACTTTTCTTAATTATTATTTTGAGCCCACTATATTGTATGTGGCAATGGGCAGGTCACATCGCTCGAAGAACCGACAAATGATGGGGAAGAAAGGTTCTCGAGTGGTATCCACGAACCGGAAGACGCAGCGTTGGTAGGCCTCCCACCAGGTGGACCGACGACATCGTGAGATTTATGGCGTTCTATGGGGGAGGCTTTTGTCCAGCAGTGGACCTCTTATGGCTGATGATGATATTATTATGTCCCACGATACCGCCAGTCGTCATGAGATCTCAAACGTTGTACTAAAGCGCATTGAAGAAATATATTAGATACCTGTAATAAATGCCGAAAACAATACAAAAGTTCAGTTTTAATCTGGACCCGTATGCAATTTATAACCTTTTTTATTATAACCCGCGTTCCATGACTGCGTAATGGAACGCGTTCGTTTGCTTAGTCGATAGATTTCAGTCAGATTTGCTGTCGACACGGTAAGGCATAATTTTTTTCGGACCAATCAAAAGATGGCCCTCCACGTTACTTGAATGTTACTGTTAGTCTGTGTCATACCACTGGGCAAAAGCCTTTCCCCTTACCTTCCAAAACAATTGATCTAGGGTAATCTGGACATTAATGTTTAATTTATTTTTCAGGAAGCATATTACCGGCTGGTATTCACCAATACCCATTCCACTTCGCATTACCAGCAGATTTGCCGTCGTCTTTTGAAAGTTCTATTGCCAAAGTAATTTACACCGTAAAAATAAAAAGCAAACCCGCATACAAACTTAAAAAAATGGCTTCATTTATAGTTTTAGGAAACATTAATTTAAATCACGTGGAAGAATTATTGGTGGGTATTTGGAAACGTTATATTGGGTATCAATAAGACTAAGAATATTTACTAATATCATAATGTTTTCAGATGCCTTCATTCAATGAATTTCGTAAAACTTTTCGAAATTCCGGAAAATTCACAATTTGTATTAAAACGTTCAAGGCGTTTGCACCTAAGCAGACCATTCCCTTTGAAATAACAATCATAAACGAAAAGAAAGTCAAAATACGAAAAATCAACGTAATATTGGTACAGGTAGAGTATCCATCTAATCTAGGTACCTACACAAATCTATACTTGCTGAAGAGTTTGTTTGTTTGTATGTTTGAACGCGGTAAACTCAGGGACTACTGGTTGGAATTGAAAAATTCTTTTAGTGTTGGTTACTTCATTTATAGAGGAAGGCTTTAGGCTATATAAAATCACGCTACAATCAATAGGAGCGGAGCATAAATGAAAAATATATTCCTTTTTGAGAGCTTGCGTTGCGTGCGCTGCGAAAACGGTTTAAGTTACGTAAATATTATGTAAAACGGAATTGTTCCTCTTTAAAAGTTCTAAAAAAAGTTCGCGACAGCATATGTTTATCTTTTAAGGTGAATGCTCCAACTAGCCCGCGAAATTCAAATTACGGTTCATAAAGGTGCAGGAACTTGAAAAAGTCATTTTTGCACCTTTATGAACTTGGAGGCTTATATTGATGACTTTGATGATTATATTTCTGTAACTACATACGTCTTACAGCCGCAATTCATATTTTAATCAACATACAAACTAGCACTGGCCTGCAAATTGCAAAAAACTTAAGAATATTTGAATTTCGCGGGGTGGTTGGAGCATTCACCTTAAGATTGACTCACTGTAACCATTTTTTAATATTAAAATGTTATGTTGCTTGGATTCATTCATCTACTGATGACCACATTTTAATTTTTGGAAGAAACGCCACAAGGCGTTTTTTTTCCATATTACTTAAATTTTTAAGACTCGTTACATACTATTGAATTCTTTGCTTTGATTTGTAGGCTCTAATGGTGGTGTTGCCTAAGAATGATATTTTGCGAAACTTATTTAAACCATATGGTATCTATGTTATATATGTGTTTGTTAGCACGGAAATTTAATATAGAATATTTGTGCCATTTACTCTATACAGTTTAAACAAATATCTTAGAAGATATCGCAATGTAAAAATATACAGAGCGACAAAATAATTTAGCGCGCGGTAGTCATTCGGTCCGGTGCGGTAGGTTAGTGGGGATTCTGGCCTCTGTGGGTAAATAGTAAGAGTTACCTATATATAGTAATTGTTACTTTAATAATATAATCGAAGCCAATATAAACTAATAGGTATTATAAAGAGGAAAGGTAAGATGTTTTGTTTGTGACGAGTACGATTTAACTCAATTTAATATGTTGGATAGTCGATTTATCGAGAAAGGTTATAAGCTATATTATGTGACGCGGACGAAGTTGCGTGGGCCAGCTAGTACCTAATAAGTAAGGCCACCAGTTAGTTAGTCTTCATTTATCTTTGACCAAGTCGTTGTTATTTTATTTTTCAGAAATTACGATATAGTGTTCATTCAGGGTGGGCAGACGAGGAGAAGAAAATGTGTAAAACGGAGCATAAGAAATTTACCTTGAACATAGCCGAGATTTCTTTCTTTAACATGGAGATTCCCCATTTAATACCTTCTACCTTAAATCTATTAGACCCCATGGTAGACATTTCATATGTATTTAGGGTAAGTTTATCAAATTTTAATTATCTCGAACCAACCGTTCGCTCTTTAGGATACTTATCCTCCCGTCGGGGCTGCGGGTTGTTCGAAAGAGATACCGCGGCCTCGGCACAAGGGCTAAAAAGGAACATGGGTTATTTTTAGTAAGTAGAAGTCTGATACTCCCTACCGCTCTGCCCAGAGCGGGAGGAGTCATTTGATGATGACCCAATCCCCGAAAAAAAAAATGATTCCTATCATCAAGGACCTCATTATAATTTTGTCAAATCATGTTAGACTTAGTTACTATACCAGCATAGCTTATCTTATTCAATCGAGTCGAAACCGTAATTGAATAATTATGTAGTATGCTTTAAACACTCTCTGAATACCAACGATTGACTACTTCTACCCGACTTATGCCATTACTGGTAAATGTGTTTAATCTACTATAAACAGTAAACTTTTTTATAAATTACAGATTCAAGTGATTTTTCCATTCCACTTAACTTTACAAGAAGATATCCCTGTCACTGTGGCGACATCACCAGTTATTCATTACGAATTTTAATTAAAACTGTAAGGTCGAATAAATATAATACAAAAACATTAAGTGGTTTCAATAAACTTATCGAACATACAAAAGCACAATTTAGTAACAACAATCCGAGATTTTTGTTGTAGGCGACAAGGTAGTCCGCGAAATTCAAATTTTCTTACGTTTTTTGTAATTTCCCGGTCAGTGTCAAGTCGTATGATAAATAAAATAGTCACTCAAGAGACCTTTATGAACTGAGACGGTTGTATTGGTGATTTTAATCAATAATACTCAGTAAATGATGATGAAAATAATGATTGAATCATTAGTTTTATTACGCAGTAAATATATATCGTATGTTAATACATACGACTTGACACTGACCGGCAAATTGCAAAAAACGTAAGAAAAATCGAATTTCGCGGTCTACCTTGTCGCATCAACCTTCGTTTGGTGGTCGACAAATGGTCTACAAATTATGAGGCGGACCCTTCCTTAGTCAGTTCACTTACATCTACCCACATAGTGAAATTTTATTCCAAACGTTAAGTTCAGAAATATTCACTACTTTATGCTTAGATAGATGGCGTTACAAATGCTTCTAAAAACTTTTGCTCGAGGTGTAATGAGTTTAACAATTTAAACATTCTTGAAAAGAATTTAAGCAATACTTATAGTGAAAGTTGTGAACTATTGAAATAAATTTTTAAAAGTGGTTTTTTCTACGGGGTTTTTCCAAATATTTCTGGTTTGTTCGATTAAAATTAAATGTCATAAAGCATTCGGTATTTATTTCATACGGCAACATTATATGTTATGCTGCCACCTGGCGGCAAGCCTGCGTTTCAGCAAAATCTAACGCATTTACTTACTTTTAAATTAAATATTATACTGTTTCAACTATATTATCTATAACTGTTACTGTTTAAATAAGTTTTATTTAAATAAATGCATTTAAGAAACAAATAACAGACGTTTGTGATCATTTTGACGAAAATATTTTTATCAAGCTTTGTTTTGACCACTTCTCCTTTCCATGACTTTTTTTTGAGAAAGCGGAAATGGTTGGTCCGCCATAATCATTCGTGTGGGTCTGTGCTTGTGTGGTTTGGTTGTCTTTACCGGTGCCAACCATTATTTTTAATTAGTAGTAAGTTATGCGTATGAATCCAGACATGGACGATGATGAGAAGGGGTGAGTTTGTTTTCACATATTTTAGGTGTGGCTTGTTAAGGCTGTCCACGACGTGCCAACTATAATAGGTCAAACTGGCATGTTCGCTTGGTGTGTCGCATTTCACGGATAGCCAGCAGGGCTTGAGTGGTAGCGTTACGTACTCAACTTTGTTCTCTAAAAGTATGATTTTCGTTACGATAACGTTATTTTGTGATAATACACGTAAAATGTCATAGATGCGGCCTGCAAAATATCAATTAGCCTTTTACTTTATACCGGCTAGCGGGCACCGACCCCAAGCCTCGCCGTGTGACTTGCGTGGTACGATCATGGCAGCTATTACTTTCCCATGCTATATTTTCTCTGATCGTTGTTGCATTTAATTGCCAAAATTGATGTACAATCAGTTTTATATAACTGGACTTCCAACTCGTAAAGCTGTTGATGTGGAAACGTCGCAATATGTAAAATTAACCTTTCTGTGACTAATCGTTGCTTTCTCTTATCGGTGATTTCGCGCTGGGGTATAGCGACCATCATATTTTGTGGAAAATATGGACATTTTGAGTAGTGCGTTGTTAATGAGGTTATTAGATCAATGTTCGAAGTGCCGCGTAGCGCGATCTCATTTACCTACAAGACGCGAAACGTGCTGATTCATTTGCATATGGTTACTTACGTCGTCAAATTATTATGTTCATAAACAGTTTTCCTCGATGTTTGCTCGGATGAATGTTATTTTACGTGTAAACACTCTTATGGCGGTCGCTACAGACGCTGTGTAATGGAGAAACAATAGTGTGAACTCGCAAGTTGATGCATAATTAACCATACATACATATTTGTTAGAGGATCACATCCTATTCATTTTGCTGTTTTATGAAAATATGTTATACAATTTTGGTTATCTAGTTGTGAGTAAATAATAATAAATGCTAATGATTAACTTTCAACTAATTATTTCTTAGCAACTTCTTCACTTGCATTTTTACTAGTAATCTAAAATGCAAATATAATAGTATACTGTAATTGTACATTGTATAATTAAAAATAAATAAGCAGAAATCTGATACACAGAAACCATTCTAAGTAAAACTATGACCCAAGAGAAGTGAATGGTAACTTTCACCAATCTTGGTAAATGTGCTTAGTAAGCACAAAATTATTACAATATTATGGATGTTCAAAAGCTAGTCCAAATAATACTTTCAGTATGACTACTGTCTGACAATATAGAATGACATTGATTAGATAAAACTACTGATTATAACTTCCATGTATTGTATAAAATATTTTAACAGTTAAATTCATGTCTGTGAGTCATTTTGCAAGATATCTATAGCTAAGGCCACATTTTGACTTATAAGTAACACTTATGTTGATTAAGTTTTTGACTAGATGATAACTGCCACATGCGCATCACATGCTTCTTTGTTGAACTTGATCTGGCATTTCTTGTTTTCAAGCTGCAAATATTGGATTTTGGTTTAAACAATTCACATCTAATTTTAGTAGTATCATCAAACAATCATCATTTCAAGCTAATTATTCTGATACGATACAACTCAGCCCTTTAAATTAGCTGTAATTAAATCGTAATCTAGGCCTGATTTAGGTTTAAAATGCACAGTAATTAAAACAATGTTCGGCTCAGTGCAATACCTGAACAGTACACTTGTGTTTTCCAAAGATCCTTGAAAACGGTTTAATCTAAATACTTTACCCTAGTGAACTTAGGTAGCACAGTATCTGTCTCAAATGAATATACATTCATAATGAATGGTTTAGCATTAAAATAATTAAAAACAACAATAGTCCACTTCAAGTGAAGGCATCCTTATCACAAACAAAATGGCTATTGGAATAAATTTAATGTAGATAGCAACTACCAAGTAGGTTTTTAGGTCATTTACTCTAGTTCATATCTTGTGATTGAATAAAACTCAATTTTGTTTAAATGCAAGTGTAATCTTAGTTTTTGAAGGTCAGTAAATTACTAAAAGACATTTAAAGTATAAAAAGGAACTGCAGTGAATTGTTTGAAGTAAAAATATGGATGACAGTGACAGGTAAGTCCTAGGTATAGAACAAAATAAACATAATATTGATCTTTTCTCAAATAAACTTAAGTCACTCTTTTAGGTACCATGGAATTAGTAAATTATCTGAGTTAGTATACATGTGTACTGGACACATTTTATTATTACACACAGTAAGTTAGCATGGGTTAAACCTTGATAATGTTTACCTCATACAAAACACTTGATAATATTAAAAACGAATCTTTTCATGATAGGTGCACTATGACATCTCCTTTTTATAAATAATTCCTGACCTGTAGATAAGAAATGTTAAATGGGAATTCTCACTCATTAAATATTATTGTTATTAATTTATTAAGAAGTAGAAAACATAAACCTGTGTACAAATGCTGAAAACAAATCTTGAAAATAACAATTTCATGAGCCAAGTTAGAAGTTAATGTCAAGGCTTAGTATATTAAATATTCAGAAGTAAACAAAGGGATATTTTAATAAGTGTCGTTCGTAATTCTAAATGCCTTAACACCCAGTGCCCGAATGTGTTGGTAACAGTTTCACAGGCATTATGAACGCTGGTTGTCAAGGACTTGGACGTCATTAAAATTCATTACTAAAGTCACTCTCACTACGCTTTAGTTTATTTCAAGCTTCCATGTTAATGTTTTCTCGCTGCTTCAAGCTGTTTTTGGACTTTGGGCTTAGTAAAATTGAAACTGGGTGCCGAGAAAACATAGGGATATAAGATATGCCTTGACCTATCATCTGCCCTAGAAAAAATGGCTTCAGTTGTCAAAATGCATGTTGACACGTCATTAGGTGAACTAAATAAACTTGATATTGAGATTACTTTTATTTATGTATAAAGACTGCTAATACATTTTATCTAGGGTGGTAGGCGGTAGTGGACAAGCCAACCTAGATTAAATTCGCATAAGTATTTCCTAAGTGCTATAAAATATCTGTATTTAAATCCTTTTGACCCAGAAAACTGTTCGTCGGTGGTCTGTCATGGGAGACGTCTCAAGAGAATTTGCAGCGTTACTTTTCGCGTTACGGCGATGTAATCGACTGCGTGGTGATGAAGAACAGCGAGTCGGGCCGCTCCAGGGGCTTCGGCTTCGTCACCTTCGCTGAGCCGGCCCTCGTCAACGTGGTACTGCAGAATGGACCCCATCAGCTTGATGGCAGGTAAGGAAAAACAAAAACCATTGTATTTTTCAGGAACGTTAAAAAAACTAGGGAAGCGGGCGGTTATTATGTACAAATGATTTGGAATGTCAAGTAGGATGGAACCGCAACCTAGCACAAGGCAGAGATATTTCGAGTAAGTGAAAGGTACTTTGCCGCCGGTAATTCAAGCCGTGAATGGTGATGATGATGTCATCCCTAGGAATTTCTTTGTAAAACTTCTCTACATTCACTCATCAAAAGTCAATGCTACAATCATTTGCCAATAAAAACATTCGGTTAAAAATATCTTGCTCTAATGGTCTTGTTGGGAGATTAGGTTAAGCCTATTAGTATTACTAGGCACAAGAAGATACCGTTACTCTTGTGAATAGCGTCAATTTGCCACATGTACGCTAGGTTTTGTTCATGGTTTCTACTTTTCCATACGATTGTTATCTGCGTTAGGTTCGCGGCATAATAAAAATGGCTGCGAGTGGATTTAATTGATTCTTCAGAAGTTCTTCAGATATTTCGTTATTAATTGTGGAAGGCGATGATCAAAATGTTTTCTGAATAAATGAAGTAGGTATCTTGTACTGACCCCGAGCTTGTGTTCCATTATAAATCACGTCATGCCCTGACAGATTCTCGTGATAAAATCATCTATCACCGTAATATAAACGAGAAATCTTTCTAAAAAGACACAATGTTGTGCATCCACAAATAATTGTGACCCAATTCTTGAAACAGAAATAAACTGTATGTATGGCCTTACTCAAGCAGACGTTGGTTCACCTGTCAACCTATACATTTTTAATTTTTATTTCAGCTCTGATTGGGCTATGCCTGAAAGGTTAGATCAATGTTCTAACCCAGAAATAGATACCTCCTACTGAATTCTACAACATTTTCTCTTTTATAAATTGGGTATGAACGTGTAAAAGATAAAATATATGCTCGGGTTTGGGGAAGTTTTGGCGGTCAAAGTTAATTGGTACAGCTTTATGAGGTCGTTTCCTCATGCACAAGTGCCATTAGGGAAATTATTTAGAAAATATCACTATTTGAAATTGAAATGCCTCGTTGATTTAATGGATCGTGAAGCGCTTCGGACTATGGACTTCAGCTTTAATAGGTTATTCAATATTTATTAGTAGTTAGTAGCTGTACTATCGCCTCGAACGCATATTGAAACTTTTAAACAAACATAATAAAGACGTGTCCTTGATATGAAAATCTTGTCGATTTCATTGATTTTCTGTGCTGTTGGCGTTACGTGTCATCGTAGTAGTTTCCTCATAAAATGGCTGATATTGCTACTAACTCGAGAAATAAATCGTCCACTAATAATGTCAACTCATGACCATAGTCATACAAGTAATTGTAGTTACTTGATGCAAGTCGCTCTCCTGCACGTAATGACGGCCGTTCTTTATTGCTTTTTTTCCTATTTTTAGACCTTCAAGGTGCAATGTTTTATAGAAATGTGTACGGAGCTTCTGAGAATGCAATTAATTCAGAAAAAAAAACAAATACATGGTCATTCATGGGTTTTATCATGTTTTCTCACTCGAATGATAGATCTCAGCATAACTATGGAAAAACCAAAACGTAAAATTGGAATTTTAAATTATTGACGGTAAAAAGTTGATGCATAATTCAGAACGTTTTAGTAAACGTTACGTGTAATATTTTAATGTTACGCTACTCCAACATAAAATATATTCTACTGAATACTGAAACTATTTTAATATTTCAATGGACATTCCTTTTCGAATCCTTACAGACCACGACATTCTACGGAAATATTTTCAAACTAAAAACTAAAAGGTACATTCGCGAGTCGAAAACTGAAACCTTGGCGGAGGGTGAGTGAAATTCACCCGAGTATTGACGTGATACCCGAACGATAATAGAATGCTGCCTTTATGACCAGCTCGGGCAGAATATTGTTGTACCTACTTGGATCTTTTCGCGCATGGTTTTAATCGGAAACTTGATCTTGTTTTTCAAATAAAATTTCCGCATATAATTTTTTATATGTTTACCAACGCGCTTCTGTTGATGAAATTCTAGCGCCGAAAGACCTATTCAGCTCTAAATAACTATCCACATCCAGGCAGTGCCTTCAGTTACTATACTGCTGGGACGTTCAGATGTTTGTGGGACATTAATGCAAATTAGCATATACTCCTTGTTCCTATGAACAAGAGAGTCTACAAGGTTTGCGACAAGGTTCTTTGCACTTATTAACACTATGATTAGGAGTGCATGCTTAGTAACTGCGACGATGCGCAGACATTATGGCGCCGACTCTGTTGTTTGTGTGGTCTTCTAATTACATGGCTTTTGTTTTACTAATAAGCATAATAAACCATAAAGAGATAACAAATTAGTTTATTCTCAATCCGATCTCCAGAGTTGACTCCGTATTCTGAAGTATTGTCATATCATCTTCCATTTTTTCCCATCTGCAGATAAAATAGTGCTCTTTTGGCGTTCGATAACCGTTGCTAGGAGAGACCCGTTGGTAAACTTTTGTAAAAATGTTTTGAAATGTATTGAATACACAAGATGGTGGCGTTGGTTTTGATTTTGGCTAGCAACTAAAGATCTTTTGTAAATACAGAGCAATATTTTAGCTATTTGTATAGCTTTTTGTTTGGTCAGTGAGTGTCCAACAGAATCGGGGCCGGTTTAGGAACGCAAGGGGAGTACTGGATGAATAAATCACAGGGTAGACATGGTTTGCATAATACATCGTTGAGTTATGCTGCTAGGGGAAATATAGGATCCAGATTCTTAAATGAAGAAACAAGCTTTTTACTTGTCTGGCCGGTGAGGTTCTTTATCGGGAGGTTTGTTTAGATTCCGGAACTACCATGGTCATCTCTTTATCGTGTGGTTATTATCTAACCTGGTGTCGAGAGTTTTTATGCCCTACAAAACACACTTAAAATCGAAAAATAAGAGTTGCGTGTATTGGGTTCGAACTCGGGACCTATGACTTGACAGGCACAGAACTACATCATAAGACTGTCACTGCTATACTAAACTACCGCTGTTATAATACCATGGTTACTAATGAGATGTTGTATTTTGCCACCATTGACTAGAGACTTAATTCGATAGATGATCATTGATCAAATGATCAGTTAATAAAAGGAGTCTTAAAATATAAATAAGAACACACAATATTATCGAAAACCGGAGTCCTATTTGCCCTATAAATAGTTCTGCCATCTTTTGTTGTTTGTATGATAATAAAAGTTATCACAACTGATCAAACTCGCGTTTTGTTAAACCAGCAGGGGGTAAAAACCTATAATTATTCAAGACAAAGTAGTATTCAGTTTCAAATTATAACTAAATTTTAATTCACGTACCAGACTATGAATATTAAAAACGGTTAACCTATCAACTGCATACAAATGAGTCAAACGCAAGCTGCACAACAGATGTAGACGGATGGGGTTCAATTGGCACTAGAAAGAAGCGGGTACCTAGCGCCCCATACAATAGTCGTGATACCGCTCGTTAATTCCAATGCAACACGCACACATAAATAGTCAAATATACTACACTAACACGCTCGTTGAATTGATCTAAATTCCGAGGACACATTCGCAACAATAGTTGAAACAAATTCACGTGGAAAATCCGTTTATTTTGCCACATCATTGTAAGAAAACGTGACAGTATATTTTATTGTACCGTACCGTTATGGAATTTTTCGAACAGTTATCATTATCATTGACTAATCACCTACAATAAATGAATTATACATTCAACAGTACACGACATTGACTTTTATTTGAAAACGGGGTCACTAGCAACAATAGGAATTTCAGTCGATGCACTATGGTTTTATTTTATTTGTCACGACAAAACTGTTGTGAATGTTTTTTTTTTTTTAAATAACGTTCCTAACTTAGAGGCAGGAAAGCCGGGAACAAAATAACATAACCTTGTGACTACGAATACACGTGGCCGCGGCCACACCCCTTATCTTACTCGGCGTGTCGGCCTGTTTCTGGATTTAGTCCTAAACAAGGCCAATGTGATCCCAGGCTAAAGGAATTACTGTGTCCCATTCACTGAATGTCGTAAAATAATAACAGAGGATCTTTTTCGGAGAATAGGATAGGTATTCTTTGCAAATAAATATTGTAAAGTAATTTTCCGGGAACCTTTAGTCCCTGTGGGATGGGATGCGTGGGTCAGAATGGTTTTGCTTTAAACCCACTATGTACATAAAGAAAACATAAAAGGCGGTGTACTATTGTGTATCCGTTCCTTTCTGTTATAGTGAACTGACAATAAGCTGGGAAATTGCAAAGGATGAATGAGTAGTAGTCGCAATTTCTTGCTGGAGAAAGATTGAAATAAAAGTTTACATTCACTGAGCTTTTAGAAACGTGGTTGAGTCGAAAATACTGTCTTCTTTAGCTTTATTTGATAGAATATACCGTGAACAAAGGTGTAAAGACGTGGCTGAAATAAAAATATATTTCCGCGTGTAGAATGTACTGATAACGGTCAGGATATTTTTGCATTAATGATACTGCAAACCTTGTTGCATGATTGATTGATTGAGATCTTGTACAAACTTGCAAGTTAATCGCCTTTGCATGTTATTCGGTGTTCCATGTCAGTTTCATGGTGTCAAGTTTCCAGAATAGTGCCCGTCTTGTTCCCGCTACTACTGATAAAAAATAGTGTTTTGGCCTCAATATTGATCTTTCTAGTAATATTAAAAGTTTTCAATCGAACAAGAAGTCCTTGTTCGTAAATTGGTACACGTTTGTAATTTATTTATTTATCATTTATAAAGCTAGATACTGGCATACAATATTTTTTAACAGTAACAAAAGCATTCATAAACTAAATTAACCAATAAATATTTACATAAACAAATTCAAGGAAAACCAAAATGGACAATTCTCTTTATTTTTTTACAATATTTTGCTAAATGACATAGGCAAAGTACTTTTTTCAACTTGTTATATTCCTCATAAAACTAAATCAAGGAATCTCTACAATATTGTTTATGAGAAACGTCAGGTAACAAATGTGTTTGTACTCAAAGTTGTTTTCCTGTTATTTAGCCAACCGAAAGAAAACAACAAACGTGATCCTAGTCTAAAATCAGCTTTTCACTGTACAATTTGCCAATGTTTTAACCTTATAATGCTAAATTACAAAATCTGAAATCACACATCAAAATGGCGGCCCATGGCGGCCATCTTGATAACCTCAAAAATCTATAGTTAATTTAAAAACATTCTAACTTGTTTACTAGGACCATCGACCCGAAGCCGTGCAACCCTCGCACGCTGCAGAAGCCGAAGCGCGGCGGTGGTTACCCGAAGGTGTTCCTCGGAGGTCTGCCATCCAACGTGACCGAGACCGATCTGCGAGTGTTCTTCGGCCGTTACGGCAAGGTCATGGAAGTGGTCATCATGTACGACCAGGAGAAGAAGAAGTCTCGAGGTAAGTGTGTCTAAGTCACCATTATATATAAGACTCATAGATAAGTGTAACTACGAAGAGTTTCATGTGTAACTTCTTCATCGCAGCTGGCTGTCGAGGTGAGAGGAGTTGCGTGCGTAACGCCGGTAAACAACATTATGCAAATCAGTTCATTTTATTAATGTTCCACTCATAACTTAACGCTATTAGAGGACCAAATGATAATGACATTGCAAAGCCTCGAGGGCCGCTTTATGAGAGAAAGTTTAACACCAACCTTGTTAGAATACGAAACGTTTTCATTTTAGTTACTGTTTCATTCGGATTCATGTGACATGAGAAAATCGCTTTTGTTAACGGAATATTGGCTGAAGATTGTATTTTATGTAATATTTATTGTAATGAAAATTACTAAAACATTCAACATTTTATTCTCATGCTTACAGAGCAACGAGTTTCTATATAATATTTATGTAAAATTTTAGCTTATATTATCCACATCCAGGCAGCGCCGTTAGTGCTAACTACTGTCGGTGCGTTCGTGGGACATTGACACGCAAATTAGCATATACTCTTTGTTCTCATGAGCTACCGAGTCTACAAGGTTTGCGACAGGTCACTTGTAACAACCGTTATGTAAACATGTGTGATAGGAATACTTCTCGAGATAAAGGATCAGGTCAGGTACTCAATAAAATAAATGGACGAGTGCTTAACGATAACATTTGCCAAGTAATGATTATTATGATGTAAGAGGGGTATTCGTCACCCAATTGAAGCAATATAAATCTGAGACACAATGCTCAAGCAATCATACCGGTTGAACTGGTGCAAAACAAAAGTTCACAAGTTACGAACGTTTCTGCTAAAGAAAAAGCGTTTCGCTTTCCAAACAGTAACACAAGCTAGGGTTAACGCAATCGAAATGATACGACCTCAATCGTGAGCTCAGTGAAAGGTGTCACCCTTCGGGGCGACTTTATCAAACAATTTACGACTTGTGTAATTTGTTGCGACCGGTTGTGATCCGAGGGTTGTAGGCACAACTGCGACGAACACATCTTTTTATTAGTTCGCTTCATTACGACAAAATTGCTTCATAAAGTAAGGAAAGAAAGGACCAAGAGGAGAGCAAAGCTGTATTATGGGAATGTTGTGAGAACATTCCATACATAAACAAGTAAAGCTATTTGCAGTAATATAATCGTAGGGTTTAACTTGTCTTGATGTTTAGTGTGCTATAAATATACATTTTTGCAAGAACATATCTGATTTGCCTAATGTCTTGATGTTTGAAATATTTTTCTACTTTTCACGATATGAACACAAACTCGATTGTTCTAGGCTTCGGTTTCCTGTCGTTCGAAGACGAGATCTCCGTTGAGAGGGTCACTCAGGAGCATTTCATCAATCTCAATGGAAAACAGGTAATGTAACTATTTTTGTAGCTAGTTTGAAAACATTGTGTGTTTGCCAAATATTTTTGTAACTATCTTTCACGAAACAAACTATCTCTGAGCTACACTGAGTAAATAAATAGAATGGTTTAATTTTTGAAATACTTGTGCAATTATTATGTTGAAGTAATCAGTAACTTTTGAAAACAAATAATGTAGATAAAACTTAGCACTATGTTTTCCTTATAGGTTTCAAATTACAGTGTTGTCACTTTTATGTATATACCTCCTATATAGAAGATAAATTATATTGGTTCTGACATAGCAACAAATCGCGTTAAGACTCGTGTGTCATCATATTTTAATAAACACGTGTGACGCATGTTTTAATCTTTTCCGGGTGAACGACTCCTGGAATCTAAGAAACGTGTAACTTTTTACGTGTGTATTTAATAATATATTGCGGCTAGATGTATCTTTTTGAATAAATAGAGAAATTGTCGCCACAATGTACTTCGTTTCCCACTTGATTGCCACAAAAGGGTGCAATCATCTTGCAATTTATACTTTGCAATGATCTTATTTCTATTAATATCTGACGGGAAAATGTTAAGATATAAATATAAGACTACATAGTGCTAAGGTTATCATTATAGACAGTTTCCTAGAACACTTTATCTTTCTTTTTAATGAACCCAAGTTCTCTTTAGACCTTCCTAATTTTAAGATCAAACAAAATGGTAAGTTGACAACGAGATTTTCTTTAACCCAAAACACGTAAGCAGGTGGAGATCAAGCGCGCGGAGCCTCGCGATGGGTCGGGCAAGCTCGGGTCGGGAGCCAGCGGCATGGGGGGCGGAGCGCTGTCCGCGCCGGGCGACGCGCCGCAGGCCGGCCAGTGGGGCCCGCCTGCCGCCGCGCCCATCAACATGATCCAGGGCCACAACGGTCAGATGGGCGGCCCGCCGATCAACATGCCGATGGCTGGCCCTAACATTATGCAGGGGTGAGAACTGGTTTTGAATGGATGTTTCCCCTTATGTCTTTTTTGTTGAGATAGCTTTGTGTAGTATTTTTTTTATGGCATCGCCACATAGTAACGTAATCTTTAAAATCAGTTTATTTACCCTTTCTTATTCATGTTTCATAAAGCTCTTAAAGTTTATCTCAAAGTTTTGGTCACTTATACTAACTTATGGACACAATAACGACAGTCGATTTCAACATGAAAATTGAAATCCTTCGACTTGCATGTTGTTCTGTCTTTTATGTCTCTTAACATTCCTCGTCCAATAATCCAGATACCAAGGCTGGGGCACGTCGCCAGGCCAGACGTCGTACGCCGGGTACGGCGCGGCAGGCGCGGGCGCCGGGCCGGGCAACTACCAGGGCTGGGGCGCGCCGCCAGCCCCGCAGGCGCCGCCGCACGCGCCCGCGTGGCCCGCCACCAACAACTACACGCAGCACACGCAGCCGCCCGCGCAGGGCTACGGCAGCTACGGTACGTACACGCGCCCACAGCGTTACAGCAGCGCGGACGTCGCATCCGGAGATAACTTTAGCATATACTGCAGTCACAACTGAAGTGAGATTCTGTCTATTGTTGAGTTACCAGTGATCCACATGAGCGTAATATTATGCAACAGTATCAAGATATATCTGCCGTTTCCTATCAAAATCACAGGTCATTTGTTGAGACGCAGTGTATGCTAAACCACTACTGCCTGCTGCAAACGGTCCTTTATTTTGATTGAATACATGTTTAGTATTTAGAATTATTAATTAATATAATAGCTATCATCGGGCAGCAGCGTCATCGATAACTTCAGACTTGGAGACCACTAGTGGACTGCGATTGATCGGCTGCTGGTTATTTTATAAGACGGGAGTATTAACTTTATCCATAAGTTTGAACAAATTCACGCAACCGCCTGCGCAGAGCTACGGAAGCTATGGTCAGTACACACCTCTAACATATTAAATTTGATGTAAACAAACAAGCAATGAACGTCTAGTGGAGGACAGGTCACAGTCCCCTGAAAACTTAACGCAATATCACCTTAGAATTATGGACTATCCACATCCAGGCAGTGCCCTCAGTTACAGTACTGCTGGTACGTTCAGATGTTTGTGGGACATTAATGCAAATTAGCATATACTCCTTGTTCCTATGGACAAGAAAGTCTACAAGGTTTGTGACAACAAATTAATATAAATTGGAAGACAATAAAAAGGCTGTTGCTCACACACGCAACTAGTCGTCTTCAATTCAAACACATTTACAATAAAGCATTCTAAAGACAGCTGTTGTAGTTGTCATATCGACATGTTTTCTAATAACACATAACAAACTTGTCGATCGAGCCTATCGCAGTCTACTTAAAAGGCTCGAGTCCACACCTCTGCATTTAGAGCAAGTCCTGGTGATTAATATGATGTTATTGGTGTGTACAGCTAACTACAGCTCTGCGCCGGCAGGCGCGTCGGCCGGTGGCAGCTGGACAAACTGGAACATGCCGCAGAACTCCAACTCTACCGGCTCCGGTGAGTAATGGAATGTTTAGGTAGTCCATACACTTAGCGAGGCGGAATCGGTTAGATATAGCTTTTATGTTCATGTGAAAAATACTCCATTTCACCTCGATACGGTTCAGACAACGCGTTTTTGACCCTGCGCTGTAAATGCGACTAACGTGTATGTCGAAAGCCGATTTCGCGTCGCTAAGTGTGGTCAGTATCATACTACACGGTGCTAGTTACTCGACGGTAGGCCAGCAGTAGCAAGTCACGAGACCGGCGAAGTATGATGATGATGAAGCGGTTGCTGACAGGTAGAGGTTTGATTTTAGCTAGCTAGTAGAAAACACGGAAGTTTTGGGCGTGGTTTTATATCACAGATAACACACACTGATGTTTTATTATTGCTAAGTTAGCTTTAATTTTTTTTTTAGATTTAATATGATTTGACAGGTTTTATAAGAAGTAGTTGGTAAGCTAGTGTAAATATCCACATCCAGGCAGTGCCTTCAGTTGCTCTACTGTTGGTTCGTTCAGATGTTTGTGGGACATTAATGCAAATTAGCATATACTTCTTATTCACATGAACAAGAGAGTCTACAAGGTTTGCGACAAATCACTTGATCACAGCTTTCCGTGGATGTTATGATTGCTGACATCAACATCATTTTTACAAAATGCTAATCTCTCAGATTGCTGTTATCGAGAAAGCGGATGAGTAAGCTTTGTTATTGAAGCATCGCTTGCAATCGTTTGAACAGTGTCGAAGTATTCACAATCGAGTCTGCTTCCTCAACTGAAGTCCTGAGCTCCCCCACAGGCTCGTACGTGCCGCTGTCGGAGGGCGGCGAGATGTACGGGCGCGGCGCGGGCGGCGGCGGCGGCGGGCCGGCGCTGACGGGCGCGCTGTCGTCCGCCGCGCTGTCCAAGTCCTCCTCCACGGACTACTCCACGTACCAGCAGTACCCGCCCGCCTACCAGCAGGACCAGGTACACGCGCAACAATACCTCACACAACACGCCGAATAGACTAGACATCTATACATCTAGACCTAGACATAGAGTGCCGAGTGCTTCTTTTGGCGCGTGACTACATCAGTCTCAACTGAGCCGAAGTCTGGTTTATTTTTTTTTCAATACAATTTCACAAATGTGTACCAACGGCGCCCTGACTCGAGTCATTCGAGCGCCAAAGAAATAACTCCGCACTATACACCGATCTATTATAAGAGCGAGCGTGACTCGATACCCTCACCCAAACACTCGAATATTTCTCACAATAGAGTAGTTGACACCATCAATCAATTGGCATACTTTATAAACTGTCTGAACGCGATTTCCCCATAAATTTCGTATGGCAATAACAATCTGTGACGTCACTAATTTGCTAACTCAATAACTCGGGACTAAAATAATGTATTAGAAACTATTTTGGAAATCATTGGTTAATGATGTCAACTACCCGATTCATGATGTCGTAACATGTGGTATTCTCGATCATCATCCCCTTTGTGATTAACCTATCGAACACGCTCAGCTCTCTTCTTGACCATCAAAAATTGTTAAACAAAATTATTTGCTTACGTACTTGATATACTGGCGAAAGTACCGTTAAAACCGGTAAACTACGAAAACTTGAAATATTTTTATATATCAGCCAATTATGGCATTTTGACCAGTTCCATTTTAAATGTTACTAAACAAGTCTTCGCGCGAATATATTTTCAACGATTTTATATTATAATGTCTTAAAATTCTTGATCATATAATATTGAAGCCAGTATCTCATTTACTCAGCTCATTTAGTTTTGTTATTTTGAGAAAATTTTAATTTGACATTTTTTCCGAATCACAGCCGAATTATACTGGTTTATGGATGCAAATTATGCTAATGTATGACCAAACTGTGTATCTTGATAACCTACTGTGTACTGTTTGTAATGAAATGTAACATCTCGTGGTACTTACAGAGGCAGTGTTAATATTATTCCAAATATTTCAGTTCTGATTCGGCTTTCCCATATTCTATGACATAATAAAAGGTGTGTTTATAATTTATAATACAAGAATCGCCAAACAAACATAAATACTCGATCACCCAGTGAGGCTCGGTCATTGACCTAACATAAAACGACTTATCTACTAAGCTAGGAGATGAATGCAAATTCTTTCTTCTGGCATAGTTTTGTTTTTATAAACACATCTTCCATCGTTATTCGTGCCTTTTACGTTTTACCTAGCATGAATCATTAGCATTTTAGGCTATAACTCCGGTGATGGTATGGTAACTGCTATAAACACGACATCGCAATATTGGGTGGACATTACCGAGGTAAAGAAATACATTTTTATGCATACCTATACTCGTAAACGCTAGCTAATTTGACAAGAAAATCAGTAGTAGTTTTGGCTATAAAATCATGTATGAATCGCGTCAGTTTATAAAACTCCGATATAAAAATGTGTTTTTCTATCTCGGTTCATGCTTTTGCCTCACGGAAGATTTACCGTACCCACATTGACACAGCGCCGCTTAGCTATGTTTAGTACAGTAAAGTAATGTAGGCTTGTTTATGCGGGCTTGCCCCTAGTTTCTGCTTATTTAGTTTGCAACTTTTGCTTCATATATTCGTAAAATTAGACATTTTGACATAGCCCAAAAACAATGGATACAAAAAACTCCAAACTACTTGGCAATATGCCTCGCGTGTTTAAATGAAAAAAGAAAAGCATAACCCTTGTAAGCAATCTGGTAAAAAGAGATTTCATTCACAAGTTCAGAAAATATATTTAGTAACATTAAATTTTGTTTGAACCTAGTCCCGTAAAATCAAGCTGAAAAAAAATACAATGACATTACAATAACGAATAGTTAGTGGTAGCTGTGTCAGTGGGTCGCGTGAAATAGTTAACAATACGCGCTTGATTGAGATCTAACGGCGAGCGACGACGCCGCACGAGTGTATGGCCTCGCCGACCTCCGTACTGTGTGGAACAAGATATTGGATGACTTAGTTTTTGTTTGCCTACCTTTTGCATTCCATCATACAATATCAAAATCGCAAACAATATTTTTAACTATATCTTGGATGCTAACCTTATCCTCACGCATTTTTTTATCATGTCCCCAATATTTATTTATCTATATATATTTCATTATAACCAAATCCAAGGTACGGTTTTGTGTTGATTCTCGTCGTTCATAACTTTTTAACAGCTATGGACGGTAGTTACACAAAAGTACAGCCAAGTTGACCATCTTATAATTATTATTATTTGCTCATCACCTCGGGGCTTGCATCCTTCCTTCCCACACTCCTTTCTCCTACGCTTTACACTTTGATTTGTATCCTGCATCTACCTTCGTATTAGTATGGCGTGGTAACGGCGTGCCCGATAGCATGAATGAGCATCCGACATTATTAGACCCAGTGTCACTAGACAATGTTTGTACGCGTGTGTGTGAATGTATAATAAACCCTCCGTACTTCTGCATAGTCCAATTTGGTTGTACTTTTTGCGATTTGAGAATGAATGGACATGAACGAACGTACTGGTGAGCGAGTGATATTCAGCGAAAACATTGCTCGTCTTACGCGAACAAAAGAATCGCGGCTAAAAGCAGCATGAGTTGATAGTGTAGAGCCATTAGTTTGCCACCCCTGCATCCGTGTGCTGTGTTCGAAATGCTTGTTTATATCACGACAATGTCATACGCGGCGACGACGAAGCCCACTTCTCTGCATGTTTTCAGTGGCGAGATTAATGTGCGATGTCTTTTTGATTTTACGAGCTATGCTGCGGTACATAGAGTAGATGCGGCGCTGTTCGCGGCTGCCTCTCGGGGCCATTGTTGACAGTCGCACCGCTATCCATAGTGAAAAATCAAGAAGATTAGTGTTGTTGTCGAGTTTCGCTGAAGGTCTCTCATCACTGACCTCCACGGTTCCTTCCCGCCTCTCCTCTCCCGTCCTCCTTCGCCTAAACTTTCATCTCGCCCTTGGGGATAGTCACACGCTTTCGCCCGGTCCATCTTCACGCGCTGCGCTACTTACATAAAACCTGCTAAGATCCAGTTGAATTGTGGCGAGTGGGACTTTATTGTCTTGTTCTTCTTTTCCAGTTGGTCGATCAGGGCCCACAAGAGTGGCTCCTCCAGAAAGACAATTAGAGATAAGGGCGGGTATCGGATGAGGGAATGTCGCGAAACACTGGGGATTTCTCACTATGGACGGTCGGTTGTTGCGACGATAACGCGCGCTCATCATAAAGGCATCGCACCGCACTAGATTATAAGCTTACCCTTAGTTCCGTTCGATATTCATATATAATATTGCATTTTGTAGCCGTGCGAGATGATTCAATCACCTTGTTTCATCTCAACACTTGTAAATTGGCATTTAAAGTACAAATTAGTAAAATTTGGATTTTCTCATATTGTTACAGGTTCATTAATAGTTAATTTTATCGATAAAAATAATATTAAGAGCTGTACTTTAAGTGTTCAGAGATGAGAATTCGTCTATTCTGTTAAATGTAACCAGAGTACATTATTTACAAAATTATGTTATTCAAATAATGTCATGGAGCATTTGCGAATGCGACCCAAATTCTTTTCATTAAATAAATAGAACAATCATTATAAAACAAATAATATGGAGTCCTCTCATTTTATGCTCCATGACGGTTCAAGGACGCATCGTAGCTGAAGCTCGGCTCAGTTTAGACTCGAGAGAGCTATATTTTTATACCGAGTAGAGCACGTAGACGACGCGCAGTAGTAGCGGTAACGCTCAGGCTTCAGCTGGATGCGTCCGGCGGCATGCGTCGCGTCCCCTTGCGCGACCCGTGCCGCGCTAACGTGTGCGGACTGGTAGGGCTCGTCGTACGGCGGCGCCTCGCGCTACAGCGCGCCCGAGTACCACGGGACCGCGCCCGCCGCGCAGCCACCAGGTGTGCACCATCCGCACCACGCGCCCAAACACTTCAACGCCAACGAGTTTAACAAGGAGTGGCCCGCCGCGTAGGCCCCACACTACCACACTACCACACGTACCACACCCACCACACGCACGAACCAGAGGACCACCATCATAAGCGCATAACTGACGTTTCTTATCCCCTGCACATCTAACGGGGTGGCTTGACGCTCCGAGGTAACATATGAGTAGTTCAATACCGTCCTCTGCTTCGTGCACACACACACGACCGCAGTGTGGTTAACTACAGTCGTATCGCTCATACGTTGATATACACAATTCTTTTCTAAAGGTACGTAGAGGTAGGTAGAGTGAGATCTGTAGTTTGTTACGCTGCGATAAACGCACACGCAGATGTTGACCCACCTTCTAGTACGCACTTGTACCAGTAGCATTAGTACCCTGACGCTTGTGAAACACGTGATTGTGTGTTCATAGTAGATGTAGCCATTCCGCTTGACGTTTGTCGACGTAAGTGCGTGCTCGAACGTTGTCATCTTCTGAACGGTTGCATTCGATAACTCCATCTATCGATTCTAACTTGATCGGCATAACTTATAACGACTAAAGGGAATAGGGATTGCTAGTGTATAACCGTTTTAATAACGTATACTCACACATTTTTGACGCGAAGATTTCATATACATCTGTTAAACTTCCCATTAGGTGATAGAATTTGTAGTTTTGTGTGTTTTTGATTTCACGAACAAAACGACATTAAACGTGAAAATAGATTATGAATACAATGCAACAAATTAATATTTATAATAACTGACTAAAGTTTAATGGATAAATTTAAATTAATGGCATACGATAATCAAAAGCCTATAAAGGCGGTTATATAATAAAGTCACCGACGACTACATTAACACAAACCCACACGCGTAAGTAAGCGGTAATTTTAATAAGTAAAAATATAAAATAGTTTAACAGTAACATTCAAAACTATTAGGTGTTAATCTTTTGTCTTCTAATTTTAATAAGGTACTCCCACACTCTCGCGCAACTTTTGGCACTCGGCCGTCTCTGAACGCTACTATGAAGGAATGATATTAACCAGTCGATAAGGCACCGTCGGTGCAGTATCGCGGCTCTGACATGACTCGCCCAGAAGTAATCGCGACCCCTCTTCTAAAGCTAAACGACGCTGTCATAAGCGTGTACAACAAGTGTACACAGTTTTTTAATTAACTTTGCTTTTAATATTCTATTTGGATGTGGGTTTTTTGTGAAAGATTTATTTTTACTTCACACATTTCGAATGTTTTAATATTTTTTGTCGGATTTCTAAAGTGATTTCTTTTAATAATATTGTGTACGTGTATTGGTGTTGCTCGACCGCGCGGTAGAGGCGTGGCACGCCGTCGCCCGCTCGCCGCAGCTCGCTCGCGTGACGCACATTTGACAGACACTGTTAAACAAGGCCAATTTAGGGAAAATGACCTAAAAGAACTTAACTTAAGCTAATAACTTGTATAAATATTTGGTATATATATCGGTATGTATGTTTAATGTTAGAATTTTGGTTATTTACCACACACTAGACTTAGGAAAACGGTAGGCATGTAATGAGATAATTATGTGTTAATATTAAACAAAAAATAGTGACTGAACGTGATTTTAATATTTTAATTATTCCCGTTTTTAAAAAGGGAACAATTCTGTATAAATATTCGTAATTTTAATTTGTTTTCTAATATGCATTTTAGTTTTTTATCGCAATTTTTAAGTTGATACTATTATTATATGGAATTTATACTTTAATGAATTAAATTTACCTGCCAAATTGTTAACGAGCAAACGATATTGTCGTATGTTAAGTAATGAAGCTCAAGCATTTAGGATATAGTTCGGTACGTGTGAGCGCGTCGCCGCCCGCGCGGCCTCGCCGCACCCCTCGCGCCCTCACCATACATTTGTACATATATATACTTACTTGTGTGTAAAGCATAATTTTAATCGATTCTCTCGTCACATAGTTTTAAAGTTTTAATTTATGTGATTGCCAAATATTTTTAAAACTGTATAGAGCTTTCGCCGGCCGCTACGGCCGCTATGTTAGTCGTATCATAATATGTACCCGACGCGGTCGCAAGCCGCGCGGCCGCCCCGCCCCTTTACAAAGTGAGTTATAATTTAAAATAACATTGTTAGATTAAATTTAATGTTAGTCCTTTACTGTACTATATCGCTCAATCGTTTGACCGATCGACTGATTAAAATTTTAGTGATAAGCTAAGTAATTAATCGCGGGGCTGGTCGGCGTCCGCGCGGCAGTCGGCCCTCGCTCGCGCCGCGTCCGACCATTATTTGTTGTAATTATCTTAGAGTTTACGGCCCTACTGATAGACTGCCCGACGCCCGACGACAAGGACGGGTTGTTCCTTTAATTTTAAATAATAGAACCGCGCCGCGCCGCGCCGCGATCGATAAGATTTGTTAATAAATATTTTAAATAGACGAATTGTTGAAGATTACATTGAATGCATAATTTGATCGTTTAGAATAGGGTTATTTAAGATCGCTCCATAAGTAAAGTATAATTTATCTATTGAGGAATAATGTGAGGTGTAAGCAAATTTTATAAGTGACTAGCGGTCCGGGGCGAGGGGTGCGATGTCCCAAATTTAACGGTAAAACATAGTGAAGAAGCCTTTTTACATTGTGATGTTCATAGTTAACGCGCATACATTTCTTATAGCTCTTAAAATAAAATAAAATAACATTACAGACTCGACTGAGACTCAATCAGTATGTAGGGAAGTGAAACTCGTACCTTTTAACAATACATATAAAAATAATATAAACTAATTGAGGTCGGTGCCTGACTGCCCATTAGGTTACGTGTAGATGTGCCGCTTTGTACCGTTTCGTTTACTCTTCGTTCCTATGTTAGTTAGGTTAATTTGTCTCGATTCATTCCTGGTTAATTTTATCGTACTCAGCATAGGTAGTGGTTCGTTCGTTTCGGTCTCACTGTCTCGTATCGCTTTTACTAGTTGCATTTGTTCGCACTAACCCGCCACAGCTGGCTCCCGGAGTCCGGACGTCCCTCGCACATGTTCAGTTCGCATTCTACCATTAAGTTCCATTGTTTCGGTTACGTTATATACTTACTGTAGGTTTAATGTACATCCACCGATGATACGAACGAAATTGTTCACATCTGTTTTAATATTAGGAAACGATGCCTTACAAAAAAAGTTAAGCGAATATAGAGATGATTTATAATTATGTTATTTTCAGTAATAACAATTAGCACTAAGGTGTTAGACACGGGCTCGGCCCCGCACTCACAAACCTTTGGAACAATTTAAGAACTTAGTTTGTAATGAACCGTCGTGGCAATCTTCTTATTAACATAAAGAATATAATTTATTTAAATAAAGTATAATATGTATTAGAAATTTTAGATTTACTCAACATTAAACTTAGTGCAAATTATTGTGAAAAAATCAATTGAGACTATTTATATGGGTTTTAATTATTATTATATAGGAGAAGAGCATAAAATATTGGATGAATTTATTAATTAAAAATAGTTAGCAAAATACAAATACGATAAGACTCGTTAGAGGCTCGTCTGTCAAATGTGGTGTTCATGCGTGCGCCTTGCATGCGCGCCGCGACTCTACTGCGGCCACTCACATGTACGTTTGTACGTAGGCACACTTCACTGTACGCTGCGTGGTTACTGTGTACCGACACGTGCATCCTTTGCATTTTAATATTACACTCTGTAATATCGACGTAAGATATGCAGCTGTATCTTAACATAATGTATGAATAATATTTTAATCATGGCTTAACTGTAGTACTGTTGCGTAGTTAACCTTTCGACTCTTGTTTGTATTACTTTATATTATAGTGTACGCGGTTTTTATATGTGTATGTTTATTCAGTAGTATATAAAGGAAACAATGTTTTGTGTAAAAGTGTATTTTGGTATAATGATAAAAGTAACGTTAGCAGCACCAAGCACGGGCCGGGACGCGGGCGGGCGCGTCCGGGGCCGTGCTAGTATTCATTAATAAATTTATGATCGTAATTGACTAATTATACAAGACCCCTAGTGTTAAACGTTAGATTAGCAGTCGACTCATTTTAAGTTCACTGTTTACTCGTCTTATAAAATTAATTCATTTGCATTTAAATGTATATCAGGGACGACACCAGCGTCCGTCTTAACTGTAGTCTTTTCGAAACTTATTTTAAAAACAATGCAGGTATTATTAAATATAAAACCTCATATTTATACTAGAATTTAATATAAATGTAATTATTGATCCCGAGTAAAATAAATTTCACGGGCTTTACAGTTAATTATAACATTAATTATTATAAAACCTAGGGCAAGTTGTTATTTATTTCTGTTTTAATTAAAAAATTGATGTTGATTATTTTTTAAACTATTATTTTCTTTATAGTAAATAAAAGTACATAATTCTCGATCGATTAGAAACAAAATTGTTAGGTGAACTATCGACTGATGTACAATATTTAAAGTAATGTTTACTTACAAACAGTACCTATATAAGTTTAATTTACACCGGCCCAGTACGGGGCGGCGCTGTATTTATACACACTTGTATTAATTTCCTAAAATGTAATTAATCGGAAGCGGCGACCGCGACCTAGCCACAAACTAAGCATGTTACAATTGTAAGACTATTATCTAGATTTGTTGTAATCTTGTAATGTGTAATCTACTATACTTAGCCCTAACGCGCTGATATCTTGGTGAAGCCTAGCGGGGCGCGCCCCACATAAGTTACTTTATGTTCGTATAAAAAAGAAAATTATGATAGACTTTACACGTGCGTCCTTATTGTTTCTTTTTTACGATGATTACCTAATGATAATTAGTTAATTACGGTTCTAATTATTAATTTTAACCGAAACACTAAAGTAAGACGAGAAGCTTGTACGCGATGATTTATTGATGTAATAAGTGCTAGCACATACATAACACTGAGGTCTTTCGGAGTAGAAATTATGCATTATTCATATTAGGTATTTTGGGTATATATATTTAGTGTTAGATTTAACTGGTAACATAAGTATGTAGTTTATAATGTAATGGAAAGAAATAAACACTTTTGTCGTAGTTTCCTATTATTAAGCTTCTTCTATCTTAATGGATTAAGTAATTACTACTGGTTGATTAATAAAATATTAATATTACCACTGCAAATATTTGAGATATCTTATGATGAAATATATATCTACTTTAAGGACATTATAAAACGTAGATAATTAAAAGAAATCAAAAATTTCAAAATAAAATGGCATTTTTAATGTTCGTTCACACACCCCCAACCCCCCGTAGTAATAATACCCTCCAGGCAGGGTCTGAGCAGATATCATAATTTTTGATTTTATATTGTGGCATAATAGTTGAGAAACACATTTAGTAGAACATTTCTAATAGTCTTACACTAACGGCAATATTGACTAACACAACCACACATGAAACGATATAAATTGCCGTTTCCATTAATTATGTTAAGTATACATTTATAATATGCATACTTACATTTTCTTTGCACATAACACTTATCACGTAACGTATTATTGCACCTGCTAGATATCTTTATGTATCCTTCTTATACAATATCCTACTATATTTTATTCTATTTCTGTAGTCTCTAAGTTTCAAAAAGGTATATTTACAATGCAACTACATCGTCATGCTAATGGAATAGTAGATAGTACAATACATACATACTAAATGCTTAAACGTTTCGGAAGTGTATACTAGTCAATGTTCTAAAAAACGTAGATAACTTGAAAATAATTTGTTTTCCCCCTCGCAAATAAGATTTAACAGAAAGTATTAACAGTAATATTGAAACAAATTTTTACGTAGCTTCTAAACAACATAACCTGACTAGCTATGCACGGCAGACGGCGATGGTGTGGGCAGTAATGCAAGCAGTCCCAAGTATGTGAACGTCCCACCGATGTCAGACGTAGGAGCGCCACCACAGGTCCATCCCTTATCTATCATAGTCTACTGTTAAATGCAGACTTCTCAGAAACATAATGGCCCAGAGCCTGACGCCCTTGATTAGTCCCTTAAAATTAAAAAAAAAATATAATATGGCACTTAGCAGATATTAACCCTGACCGAATTGCCACCCCTTATTGCGCTGCTGTTCATTAGAAAGTTCTATTTAGTAAAGCTAGATGGCGCACTGTACAGTAATTTTATTTCAAATGTTGCCAGTACTTTCATTTAATCAAAGTAGACTCGTTGACATCGCATAAGATTTTATTCGGGCTTAGTCGTTGCCATAATTATACAATGAAATTATATCGGCCAAATACCCGTGTGACGGAAGCTCCGTAATTTACTTCAAAGGATGTGTCCTAATTTGTATTTACCACATTTTTTATTTATAAATAATGAGAACCCATTTAAGAATTAAGTTTTTATACTTGATAAGTAGAGTATTCAACAGGTCCCCATGATGTATTGCGGAGGCATGGTGTCGCCACAGCCGTCTTTTTGCAATGTGTCGGATGTATCAGCGTCCGCCTCAGGTCTCCCCTTTCCTTTCCTGTGACCATCCATCACTAGTTATGTAGCCCTAGTACTAAACTATTAAATACGAATTGACTAGATTACTAAGGGATTCATGAAATGTTATTTGTTGAATCGACTCATGAAACAATTAGAATTGATACTTGGAGGCATTGAATTTACTGTAGAATAACAATAGGTTATAGGATACAAGGGTTTAGCTCTGTGATCTTTTTGAACCTATGTGGGGGTCTGAACACCAAATGATCATAAACCTGCCTAAATCTAATTTGATCACAAAAAAAAGTACCTTTTTGTCCTAACCCTACGTTGATTGATAACCATACTCAAACCCTTGGTGTGTGGATAGTGGTGCGTGGTGCGGTAAGTTCCAATTTATTATTTTCTCTTTATAAGTATTTTAATCAAATTAATTTGGTAAATCAGTAGAATGGCTTTACAATGTTGCTAAGAAATGTTTTTTATCCGTTGGTGATAATACTAACAGTAGTTTTGTATATCCAGGTGATGACTATGAATACACCGGCGGGTCCGGCGACGGTTACCAACGGTCATCGAAGCGCAGCTACCACGGGTCATCGTCAGGTGGCGCCACTGCCTCCGCTTCTTCGTACCATCCCTATCGGCGTTAATGAATGAGCTGCGTATACTTCTCGCAACTCATGAGGGCCTGGTAACTTAGGTTACATTTGTCAATGTTTGTTAGTCTACGAGGATTTTATTACTTGCATTCCGGTACATTAGCAATATCTTATTATAGATAGGTTTAGAACGTTATTTTTCTCGCATAGATTATTACAATTTATTTGTAAGCGCACCTGTCCTAGACCGTCACTAGATGTCGTTAAGATAGTGCGGACTGATTTAATTTTAACTCTTTTAAACACTTGGTCATAAATAATAACTAAGTCACTCGCAGCTTTATATGCTATGAAGTATGTAAGTTTATCTAATATACAAATTAGGCTAACAAACCACCTTGTGCGAGACTCCGCGTTTAATAACAAACATTGTCGTTTTTACTTGTAAAATATTATTCCCTTTTTCTACGAACGCAATCATTGAGTTTGTTAATTGTTTTTATTGGAAAAAGTCTAACAGGAACGCCTGTTGTTTTTGATAAAATTTACTTTTGACTTGAAGCATTTCTTTGACATAATATTGGACATGCATTTTACTAGACTAGCGTGAAGCATCACTGTTACGTCATCGACTTGATGATAACTAGACAATATGAATTTAATAAGAGGCGTCCCTTTTAGAACGTTTTTGAGTTATTAAGTTAGTAGATTAGTTTTTCTTTTATAAATATTTGTGTAGTGTGGACTGATCGGACGCATTGATCCAGTGAAGTGTTAAAACTGAAAATTCTCATTCTCAGCGTTTAGAGCATTTTATTTTACAAAGCAATAATTCCCGAATTCTGATCTTTTAAACTTTTTAACGTTCGGCTATAAGCCTTGGCTATTTGATAAGGTTATAAAATATAGGAGTACTGTATCTGTCCCGCCTTAAACACCTGCCAGTAAATATTGTAAAGAAATTGCTCAACGTTTTTATGTAAGTTTTTGGGAATTATTTTAATCTCTAAGAAAATAGGTTAATCGATAAAACGACGATTGTGTCAAAAAGGACCTCGTCATTTATAATTGTATGTGAGTATCCCAAGTTGGACAACTTATAAGCATGATTGCATGACTATACCACCGCAGGCGTGTCCAAATGAGCTTGTGTTTCTCTTTGTCAGAAACAAAAATAAATTGACGTATTTTCCTAATATTTACTTTAGATGATAAATAGGATAGCCAACCATACAAAATGGTTATAAAATTATCTGTGACTTCATCGAAATCATGTTCATACCTACATAGGTATCATTGTTATTACGGGGCATTTGTGACTAAATTCAAAAATATCTCCAGATTGTTTAACGTTGTTTTTGATGAAAAAAATAATAATTTCATTATTATGTTAAAATTTTAAAACAAACATTCAAGCTATTAGACCTCTGAGGCAGTTTTTGTTGATACTGTTTGCTCTTGAAACATGTATTTTTGTTTAATCCTAATAAAAATAGGTACTAAAAACTTTAAGTTTTATTTAAATTTACTGACAAGACTGTTTAGGTATCCTCCTACTATAACTATTTAGCTGTTTTAGCACGAGTACAGGTATAAATAAATTAATAGACAATACGGTTTTTATAGTAATCATATTTTTAATTTTGAATAATTTTATATTACAACTTATAACTCGATTAAGTAGGCCTTGTTAATAATATTTAAATAATGTACGATTGAATGGGGATAGAACCGATGATATCGAACTGCGGTGCGGTGGGTCGATATGCCAGCTTTCGTACAAAAAAGTTCAAACCCCTCTATCGACAAACGAGATAAGAGACAATCGAAAAAAATAGGTCAAAAGTTAAAAATGTATGTAATTAAAATAAATGTTAATAATTTTAGCGATGTAATATAAAATAGAAGTTAATGTACATTAATAGATATAATAATTATTATAAATCGTTTAAAGTTACACCGATGGACAGGTATTACAATAGGTCAGGTGATTTTAATTAAGAAATTACGTCTAGATATATCTAGTATTAATATTAGGCTCTTAAATTAAGAGGTCATGATACTTTTAGCACACATGAATAATCATAATAATAGTTTAGCAGTTCAATACTCTGGACCATAGAGATAATAATAGCCACTACACATAAGTTAATATTTGGCTTAGATTTTATACTAATCGTGTTCTTTATAATAAATTAGTGTTACGGAAATTATGTAGAGAACCGTCTAAATAAATTGTGTAAATTTTATTTCCACATTATTTTATTACAAAGCTTACGCTAGAATAATTTTAATCTTATCTCCAATGGACAGACAAATTTTTACACAATAATTATATTAATTTCTGAATTTAATATTAACGCTTGTGATGCGTTTCTTTCCTTAATTACAAAAGCGATTTTGGATGTGCATATTTTCAAATGTTTGGAATATAATCCTACATTGCGTGAATTCTATAAAGTGCCGATATATTTTGGATAATGGGTGATTTAAATTGATAAGCGGATCGGGTAAGGCACTAGGACAGAAGCAAATATTTACATCAGATGACGCTATGTGCTTAGTTGGAATTGACTAAATTGTTCCTCCGTAGAGAAAGGCCCCGAATTGAACTAGTGATACATTTAATTTCAAAATTACTGCACACTAATAATGACATTTGAATTGATCAAAACAGGCTATATTTACTTACTCTTGCAATTTAGATTGATTTGAGAAAAAGGGGTATGGTATAGGTTTACACACATTAAGCTTAAAATTACAACACCAATAGTAGTTTATCTGGAATAAGTATACTCGACCACGTAATTGCTTGACACATTGCAATTCCCAGTTGACTATCGGAAAGATAAAAAATATACGTTATCGTTCAGTAAAATGTAAACTGGACGCCAATAAACGATTACGCGGTTGACCTATACAAAGAAATTACCAACACTGAACATCAATGTGACAATAAAAGTCAAAAACTTTGAAGAAAATATGCTACGAGCGTCGCATGTACATAATGACGCTTTGGGGAACCCGAAGAGATCAGGTGGTAATACAGTTTCGTCTACTTATTGGTTACCTATTACATTCAGAAACGCATAAGCACAGACATTTAAAATAACAGATATACACTTTTTAAAACACACACAAAAACTTCAAAAATTAGCGTCTGAAACTACGATATTGTCCCTATGCTTGAGCCAGTTAGTTCCGACGAGTGAGTTCACTCGGCAGTGCGGGTATGGGGCGAGTGAGAGCGGCTGTGGTGGCCACTGGGGCCGGATCTCATGGCGCGTTCGCGGAGTGGCGCCGCGCCGAGCAGTTGGCGCAGTCGCACGGCCGCGGTGCCGCGTCCTCTGGCAGGTGCGCGTGCGCCGCGCGGTAGCACAGCTCGCGGTAGCGGGCGCAGCCTGGAACAGGACAAGATTGCTTTAGGAACTGGGAATACTAAAAACTCTGATGTGTGACTGAGGAGGTATCGATTGTTCTACTTGCTGTCTATTAGACGATTGAGAGCGGTAGAATTATTTGCTATGATGAAACAATCCACCGGAGCTGTTCACCTGCTGCACTGATGTATTGAGGCTACACTATGGTTGTTGTGTACTGTACTGGTCATCATAGATGGTGCTAGGTAACGTTGCCTTTTGATATGATCTCCGTTTACAACCATACTGTACCTACTACAAATAGAAGCTGTATGTAGTACCTGTAGGTGGTAGTGCAAGCCGCGTGTCTGCTGCGAAGCCCCGCTGCGCCAGCCGGTCGAGCAGAGTGCTGGCCGACCATCACCTCTCACTGTCGTGCTCCACGCCTGGAACGTTGCAATAAAACATCAATGTAATAATCCGAGAAGTTGCGTCAGCCTTCATTTGCACTGGACACTGCTGCGGGTTGCTCAAAACTAGTAGGAATAGGGTTGGGTTTTTTTTTTAGTTTCGACAGACTTTTGCCACTTTGATATCTCCAATATACAGCCCGCGACTTCGTTCACGTGTAATTTTGATGTGTATGTTTGAGAATTCAGACTGCCTCGTTGATCGAGTGGTCCTAAGCCAAGCGCAACTGAACATGAGGTCCGGGGTTTGATTCACGGGAAGTGTAAAATCCGGGTCTTAATAAAAAGTAGTTACAAAGTTACCACTAAACAAAATATAATTATTATGATGTAGGTATTAAAAAAAAAGCTTAATCATTTCAACTAAATCTATCACTCTTTGTAATTGTAGTACTTTTATTGTCGAAAAAAAATCTGGTGAAACGGAATCAACCCGAGGAATTTGGGCTCATTCAGGAAGGATTGACAGTGCAAGTCGTCATTATAACGTAGGATATAGACTTACCTACACAACATAGAGTATGTGAGGGTAGGTTCACATTTTAACCATCAGCCCTAAAAACAACATCCATCACTGACTTGTCTAAGTTCCTATCTTGATTAGTAATCAACAAAGCCAACAAAAGAAAGCTAATGGAAAGAAAAGTGGAGTGACACATTACCTACCTTCACTCGGGGCGGGAGAGTGGCCTCTGGACTTGTCATCGCGCGGCGTGGTCGAGCCGTCCGCTTGATCCTGAAAAAAAAACAGCAATGAGTTACAAACTTTTCGCAACGACTTGGTTCTAGTGTTTTTGGAACGAAGTTCCTTATCGCGCGTTGTGAAAGGGGGAAAAAATTCTTACGAAAAGTTGTCACGACACTTTTTGCTATAGTAAGCTATTGTAAGCTGTGCGGCGTCGCATGTTTCTCTGTCTGTCTCTCTCTCTCTCTCTTATAGAAAGCAAGCCAGATATTTTCATTTCTACATTTCTTTTTTTTTTTTTTTTTTTCTTTTTTTTCTTTTTTTTTTTACATAATAAAAAATAATAATAACTTCGTTCCATCCGGGTGTTCCTTGACACCTCTCAAGTATTTTTTTTTAAAATAACGTTGCCCTACACTAGGAATTTCTCCTGTATCGTAGGTGCGTTCACAAACATAAAATCACATACACAAATACCCATTTATTGATTGCACCCGCTATTGCTGAACATGAGATCCGAGGTTCCGTTCTCAGGGTGAGCCAAAAATCTGTGCCCATCGTTACCTAACTAAATTGCGGTCGACTTTCCAGTTTCATTGAACCGGATGCAGTTGAATACTATTTCTTTATAATCTTTATTTATATAAAAAAAAAATGGATTGTAGTACATTTAAAAATTTCACAGAGTGGGTACTTAGTAATAAAATCTCTAGCAATCAAGTGGGTGACGTGCTGATCTCCTTGCTAGGCTATAAAAAAGCCTGTATTAAGGAGTAACAGTGCCGATTCCCTTTAGTTGTGTTACTGCTATTGAATTTTTACAACTTAAAATTTAATAAATGTGACTTTAACAACTTAATTGTTTAATAACTTAATTCCTGAACCGCATCACAGGTTGACTTATTCTTACGGAAACCAAATTGTTGAGGTGATATTAATTTGTAATGTTCTAGATAGTATACAAGTTTATATGGAGTGAGTTACTCGTCTGACCCTCCACAATTCAGTTGGTAGATACCTACTGGGCTTACGTTACCCCTTGGTAACACTGGTTACTTCGTGTGTTCCTCTGTGGCCGGACCACAGTTTAGTACTCAGATGCTATAGTTCGAAATAATACCTACCTAAAGTCTACCTTCATCGGAATATATATATATTTTTAGTACCTCAAGAGATATCTTTTTAATTAACAATTTATGTGGTCCGGCCTCCAGGCAGTGCTCTCTGGCCGCGCCACATCAAATTAAATAGAGTATAATGAACTATTAATAAATCAATATCCCGAAAAAAACTACCTAAAGAGTACCTTGCATACGACAAATATGGTCCAATAAACCCCTTTAGTTAAGGAGTTATTGGTCGTAGAGTGGTGTGCGTTACTCCAGCAGGAAAGTTGCTCCTAGAGTGACATGAGTGGAACGAATAATTAGTGCCTAATCTGCTGTAAATGTGCGCAACATAAAAAATTTGTGCGCTTTGTCGTTTTGTAAAAAAACGGAAAAAACGATTCCTGCCAGGGTAACGTTGTTCCAGCAGGAAAATTCTAAACGAATGATCGGAGAGAGAAACGTTGTACGTGGGCATGTAGCTTATGCTCGTCTATGAATGTGCGCCGAATATATAATTAGTGCGTCTTCAGGTCTTCGAGATATTGCATTTCCTGCTGGGGTAACGTTTCAAAGAATCGTGTATCTCGGTAACCATTGGATGTGCGCCTGTAGAACAAACACACACGAGTAGCTCTTAATTAGTGCCAATTTGTGACAGAATTAGATTTAGGGTAATATTTATAGTTTCCAAGTAATCGGACGTTTATGAAAACCCGAAAAAATATCGTAGCGCCTAAATGAGATTACGTATAAGCTCGCTGAAAACTGTATTCGGTCCTTCTTGACTCTTATAATAACCATAAAAAGTTTCAAAAGTGCACATGCAAGCGTTATTGAATAATATTGCTAAAAGTCAAAACTACAGTGTAATAACTTTGACGCCAAAATAAAAGAAACCGGCTTAACCCAAGATGTGTAGGTCTACACCAACAATAAGTGCCTTTAGTCAAAAATATATAGTGAAAATTTTCAGCTCGGAATGTTTCGCATTCAGTAAATATTAATAAAAAACAAAACATGTAAACAACGACTGGCTATCCGACCAAATTCGAATGAATACAAAAAAGCGGCGGATTGGGACAATGGATGACCTTCTTAATTTTACTCACCAACCGGTTGAAACGTGTTGGGCCTGAGTACACTGAAGTAGAAAAGAAGTAATATAATAAACTTGTGTGATTAGATTATAAGTACTCTACAAGTTGTTACTGTGACTTTGTACATAAATAAGTACATTGTAAAATTAGCTTTTGTGCTATTCCAACATATAATCTAAGTATATTTTTAATTCCAAATTTCATTGAAAACATTCGGTATTTTGTGTGGACGGAGGACATAGGTCTGTACGTCTAGACGTTGACATTTGTAATATTAGTAGAAAAAGGTATAAAGACCAAACATTGGATTAGCGATTATTTTTATTAATAAAATATAGGATGTAAAAGTACCCTTAACACAAACGAAGGGCATTTGTTTTCCCCACCACTGCGATCATTTTTTTGTTCTAGACCATACCTGGGAACCTCCTAGTTACGGAGATATTGGGGGTCAAAGTTCCAAATTTTTCACAGCTGTTTTTGTAAATACTAGTATTTCAGGTTTTAAATTTACTTAAATTACCTCCATGACCCGTTTACTATTCAAAGCTACTAGCACAATATTTTAAGAGTGCTACTTTGAGTTTTACCGTAAAATGTGATTTTTGACCCAAAAAAAAAGTCATTTCCCAACAAAAATTTTTGCGAAAGGGTACTTAGTTTGATGTACAGAATGCTTGGTTGATGGATGCGTGAAGGGTTCGTTTACACCCTGTAAATGTACAGTACCCGGCGATAATTATAATAAATAATCGACCTTTGGAAAGAGACAATCGGCTAATTTCGGCTTCGTAGAGCGTTATCTCTTTCGCATTAGTGTGCGACGTTTGCGCCTATGTGATGTTTTGTAACTTGTCAGTCGTTGTTCAAGTGCGATAGAGTGCGGTCGCGTCCAGTTCAAAATATAACACCCCCAAATTTAAATAATTTAAAGTTGTACTATGGCATCTTTAGGAAAAGGAGTGAAACCTTTACGAGGTCAGTCACGCGAAATTATCTACAATGTTTATAAATATTTTGTAACCAAAGCTGACAGATTTAAAAAAAATGAAGATGAAAATATAAGTTGTTATTTTAAGAAGGTTCAAGAGCGAGTTGCAAAAGCCACTGGAATTTCAAGTAGAACTTTAAACAATGTATTAAACGAAGTCAGTACTGAAACATATACTACAGAATATTAATAATTTCCACATTAACAAGATCTTTCAATTATTTAAAGCTCCCAAAAATAAGCCCATTTAAAACATTTGAACTCGACTGTACGAACAACGCTTAGATGTAATACGTCCAACAGAGAAGGTCATCCATTTGTATGTATCCGCCGCTTTTTTTATTCATTCGAATTTGGTCGGAGAGCCAGTCGTTGTTTACATGTTTTGTTTTTTGTTAATATTTACTGAATGCGAAACATTCCAAGCTGAAAATTTTCGCTATATATTTTTGACTAAAGGCACTTATTGTTGGTGTACACCTACACATCTTGGGTTAAGCCGGTTTCTTTTATTTTGGCGTCAAAGTTATTACACTGTAGTTTTGACTTTTAGCAATATTATTCAATAACGCTTGCATGTGCACTTTTGAAACTTTTTATGGTTATTATAAGAGTCAAGAAGGACCGAATACAGTTTTCAGCGAGCTTATACGTAATCTCATTTAGGCGCTACGATATTTTTTCGGGTTTTCATAAACGTCCGATTACTTGAAAACTATAAATATTACCCTAAATCTAATTCTGTCACAAATTGGCACTAAAAGAGCTACTCGTGTGTGTTTGTTCTACAGGCGCACATCCAATGGTTTCCGAGATACACGATTCTTCGAAACGTTACCCCAGCAGGAAATGCAATATCTCGAAGACCTGAAGACGCACTAATTATATATTCAGCGCACATTCATAGACGAGCATAAGGTACATGCCCACGTACAACGTTTCTCTCTCCGATCATTCGTTTAGAATTTTCCTGCTGGAACAACGTTACCCTGGCAGGAATCGTTTTTTCCGTTTCTTTACAAAACGACAAAGCGCACAAATTTTTTATGTTGCACACATTTACAGCAGATTAGGCACTAATTATTCGTTCCACTCATGTCACTCTAGGAGCAACTTTCCTGCTGGGGTAACGCACACCGTAGAGTGTGGTCCGGCTGGAAGGTATACTCTGCAGCAAGTCAATTTTGCAATACTTAATATTAACTAGCCATAAATCAGTTTCAATAATAGTACCCTTTCTCTACTATTCGTTGATATTTTTTTCTCTCAAGAAACTATTCATTTTGATTAATTAACCTTTAAAATATGTGGCGCGGCTAGAGAGGATTACTTTCAGCAAAAATAACGAAATATGCTTTATTTATTTATGCCATCGAAAACTGCATAATAAGTACTTTATCAAAAGACCTGGACTTTGTCTCTAAACTTTTATTTGTATTACCCACAATGATTTTGAAAAAGGTGCACTTTTTGGTTTTTGTTTACCTATCTACCTTAGAATAGTTAGTAAATTTGACGAAGTAAATGAAAATTTTGGTTTAAAATAAACAATAAAAAATTTGTGGAACTTTGTGTATATTTGAACGCCCTCCAATATTTTGTTAGCAATTTGTATTACAAGTTAATAGGATATGCGTTACAATGTTAGCAGAATGTGCAGGCGTTATTACAATAGTTTACGTACGGGGGTAGTTTGTTATTATTTTATCATCATAGCTTGAATATATTTTTACTTTAGTAGTTTGTTTCTATTCCTTTGTATCGGCCATTATAACCGCTAAAATGAGTGAAAACAAGAAAAAACGCGGAAAAGTGCTATCAGTTTCCCTTGATGAACAAAAATCAGAGTTCGTGAGATATGAAGACCAACTAAAAGATAAAGATTTGCTGCCAAGTAAGATTTTTCTTGATATTCGCAAAAACTTGTCATGTCGAATGAGCGTGAAAGCTATTTATCTTTCTTTAAAAAAGAATTTTGATTATTTCTTCAATAATACAGTGAAACAGAGGTCTTCTCCAGAATATGACGATAATTTGTCATCTGAAGAGTTTGATTCACCAAAATCTTCAGTACAAGATAAATATGCCGTTGAGAATTTTGAAATATCATTATCCGATTGGCAAAATATAAAACCAGTCACTAGCTATTGTTCGCGAACAGATAAAGATAGACCATCAGTAACACGGCACAAGAAGACAGTTTTACCTCAACATAAGTGGACAAACGTTATGAGTGAGATTTTATGGAAGGAAACAAAGCGAGAATGTACTTGGATATTTAAACGCAGTTCAGCTGTTGATTACAATATTCGATTCAGTGGTTATTGTAAGCAATGTGGAGCTAAAATTAGAGCGGAGTCAACAGAAGCGTCAGAAACTCATGCTAAAATCAAATGTATTATTGAGGTAGGTGATTTAAATATTGTGCATGATCCAAAGATAAAAAATAAATTGACTAAAAAGAAAAAAGAAGAGCTGTCTGAAAAACTGATTAATGAACATGCAATCGTAATTCGGAACAAAATAGTGAACAAAGTCATGAACGAAGATGACACCTATGAGCCACCATTTGTACCATCATTAAAGGCATTGCAGAATATAAGGCACCGATCTAAACACGAAGCTTATTTGGACAAGAATGTTGTACTTTCATTATGGATTATGGGTAGTACTTTATACAAGAATGTGATTCGATTATTTTGTGTTTTGCCTTTCATTTTATATTATTGGACGGATCTACAAGAAAAATATTATTGTCACCTTGTCAATTGTAATAAAAGAATAAAGCTCAGTATTGACGCTACAGGGTCCATATTTAAAAAAATAAATCCTCCTAGAGATCCTGCACAAATATATGTGGCTAAGCACATTTTTCTTTACGTGGCTGTATTACAAACAGGAAATTCTTGTGTGCCGGTAACTCAAATGATAACTGATTTGCATACGTTAGAAAATATTTACAAATGGCTCAAACAATGGATAGGCACCAAGAAAACTCCTGATGAAGTAGTTTGCGATGATTCGGCAGCATTAGTTGGAGCAATCATTAAAGCTTTTACTGACTTTGAATCTACCAAGGATTATATTGCATATTGTTTTGATGTCCTAATGAAAAAAGAAAAAATAAAAACAAATCATTGCCTTATTCGCTTGGACACGTCGCATTTTGTGAAAACACTTTATAATTACCAATGTTTTAAATACGTTGACGAAAGGGTTATGAAATTTTATATAAAATATATTTGCAAAATCAAAGATTCTTCATCGTTCGGCGAAATCAAATTGATAATGGAAAATCTTATTGTTATTGCACTTAATAGATACACAGGAAAAGATTCTAACGGCCATCCTACATTATGTAACCAAAGCTTACAGAAGTTGCTACAGACAGACACAGATAATACAAATAGAGAAAACGAAGATGATGATGAGGTCAGGGTGAATGAGGAAGTAAATACAATTATTAACGACCTACTCAACTCAGAAGAAATTGAAAATGTTACCTCAGACTTTATGAAAGAATTCACCATAAAAGTTGACAAAGTTTCACTTGAATTGCAATTATCTGAGATAAAAACGATATATGAAAACTTATATTACTTACCTGATTTTATTAATACCTTCAAGAGGCTAATGTCTAGATTGCCAATTTGGGCAAATGTGATGTTGTCATTTGTTTATACAGAAAATGTGACATCAACCAGTTCAGACGTGGAAAGTTATTTCAAAAATATTAAAACACTTTTGAAAAATCCCAACGACAGACTACGGGTGGACGAATTCCTAATGAAGCACCATGAATATATATCTGGGGAAAGAACAAATTTAGTGATGATATTAGTGAACAGAAAACAAAGGCTACTGAAAAAGCTAAAGTTGAGTCAAGTGACTTTTCGCAAGAATCTGTCATGTCTGATGAACCCATCCTTCTAGAGAACTGGCGAGGCCTGGCTATAGGAAAACAGGAAAAACAAAAGCGAGAGATGAGGTCCAAAAATAAGTCGGTCGATGTTTTGGTAAATGGAAGTAGTAGTTCAACTGGTATTAAAGGCGTAGTTGTAGAAAATACTTGTGCCTTCGATTGTCTGGTGCAATCTTTAGCAGTTGCATATATAGATAGAATGAACATCCGCAAACTAATAGAAACAAAAACATCCGGTTTTATGACACTTATTAAGTCTCTTGCTAATAAAGATCCCACAAATTTATACAGCATACGAGCCAATATTATAAACAAATATTATTTTGACAAAACAATCACAAATGTCTTGACGATCATAAATTGTATGTCGAATATTACTTTTGTTTTAGACAAAATTTTATTAAAAGATATTCCTATAGTTAGATCGGAAAAACGATGCACAAATACACAATGCAGTCAGAACAACTCCACATCTCAACGAGTATGTTCGTACATGCCACTGAATGAACTAATTTTGTCTGATAAAGGCATTTCAGCCCTTGAAGAATCGGCTCAAACAATGTTAGAGATTGATTCAGGTGTGTTATGTGATAAAAGTAATGACGACGGTGTAAAATGTACCGGTAAACAAATGATTAACTACACATTGAATGATTTATTAATATTTGAAATTGATTTAGGCGTTGATTTAAATGACATTCCAGACACTATGACATTACAAGGAAAATTATTTACACTGTTGTCAGTGATTGAATATTTACCAAATATTCGCCATTACGTCGCTCACTGCAAGCGTCTGGATGATACTTGGGAAACATATGATGATTTAAGTACTAAAGCTACAAGGACTAAAAACCAGCAAATGAATGTTCATTGTATTTTATACGCAAAATTGTAAATTTTAACTTATTTTTATCAAAATGATTATTTTTAATTTAGGTCTTGCATATTAAAGTTGGAAAATAACTTCAAAGCTCCTTTATTTGTAATATTGATATTCTATATTTTGAATACGCGGTTTTAGTACACTCTTTTTTTCATTGTTATTTCTTGTTTAAAGGGTTAAATGCTTAAATTTAATCTATTGACTTTAGTTTGTTATATAAAACACTTTTCCGTCATTTACAACACCTTGTATTAACAATTGTTATTATTTGATTATGAAAATATATATTTGTTTTTTGTATACTTATTGTTTATTTCAAACCAAAATTTTCATTTACTTCGGTAAATTTACTAACTATTCTAAGGTAGATAGGAATACAAAAACCAAAAAGTACACCTTTTTCAAAATCATTGTGGGTAATTAAAATAAAAGTTTATAGACAAAGTCCAGGCCTTTTGATGAAGTACTTATTATGCAGTTTTCGATGGCATATAGAAATAAAGCATATTTCGTTATTTTTGCTGAAAGTAATCCTCCCTAGCCGCGCCACATATTTTAAAGGTTAATTAATCAAAATGAATAGTTTCTTGAGAGAAAAAAATATCAACGAAGAGTAGAGAAAGGGTACTATTATTGAAACTGATTTATGGATAGTTAATATTAAGTATTGCAAAATTGACTTGCTGCAGAGTATACCTTCTAGCCGGACCACACTCTACGACCAATAACTCCTTAACTAAAGGGGTTTATTGGACCATATTTGTCGTATGCAAGGTACTCTTTAGGTAGTTTTTTTCGGGATATTGATTTATTAATAGTTCATTATACTCTATTTAATTTGATGTGGCGCGGCCAGAGAGCACTGCCTGGAGGCCGGACCACATAAATTGTTAATTAAAAAGATATCTCTTGAGGTACTAAATATATATATATATATTCCGACGAAAGTAGACTTTAGGTAGGTATTATTTCGAACTATAGCATCTGAGTACTAAACTGTGGTCCGGCCACAGAGGAACACACGGTTACTTCGCACTAGTGATTACCTGTAACGACTGTCAGAAATCTACAAATGATAGCCAGGTCCAAGTCGGTATCGATTTTCCATCTAATGTTTTTCAAAAACAGTCCGGACTCCCGAAGTCTGGATTTGCGTCTGATATGCTTGCACTCTGTTACTTAGGAAAGCGTAGCTGGTCAAATGTAGGTGTACTGAAGCTAAATAATACTACCTACTATTTAAATAGGTAGTACTTAGATCTCTGCTCCCTAACCCTACGGGTAATACGTACAGGCGTGTGAATTTATGATAACTGAATTCAAATAGGACGTAAAGCGGTTTTACTAACTTAGGTACTAGTTGAGTAACGCCACGGCAATATTTTTTACCCGACTGCGGCGAAACCTAAAAAGAGGTTATGTGTTTGACTGTATGTATGTATGTCCGTTTCTTTGTTCCCTCATAACTCCTAAGCGGATGAACGGATTTGACATACACTGATTGGACACGTATTTTTTCTTGTTTCACGAAAACAATAAATGAAGACATACAGTGCTTCGAAAAGCCGCGCGACGTCACAGTTTAGCAGGTAGGTACATTTAATTTTTTTACCAGAAAGTGACGTCACCAGCCCCCACTCATATCTTTGATACGTTTTATTTTCGTCAATTTTTTATTAATTTGATTAAAAAAAAACACGTAGGTATCCAATATTTTTTGATAATCTAACAGACGGACTAAACAGAATCATATTTTTTTTAGTCACTCAATTGACCCGAAGGAAAATGAAATTATCTTCGACGCGACCATTGACGATGTTATCATGTTAGCATGAATACCGACGCAAATGTTGTCAGTGACCGAATAGGGTATGATTAGGGTTGACAAATATTAGACGTTGCGTTAATATTTTGTGACAGTTTACACAAGAAGTGATAAAGTATTTTCTGCTCGTCTGTTTTGGGATTATTTCGTGATGTAGTATCTAAGTGCGCGTAAATTGTGGAACACTTCGAAAACGGTTTTTTATAAAATTAATAGGGTCTTAAACTTATTTTAATTTAATTCTATACGAGGGGGAGACACACCTAATTTAAGTCCCCGAACTTACTTTGGTAAGGTAAGGTACCTACATATTAGAATATTAGGGCAGAAAACATGCTGGGAAGACCGCAAATAAATTAAAAATGATGCGGTAGATAGGTACCTAGTTTTTTTTTTTTGGCGGGTGGAAAATCATCAAATAACCCCTCCCGCTCTTGGGCAGAGCGAAAGGGAGTGTCAGACTTCTACTGACTAAAAAAAACCACCCATGTTCCTTCTTAGCCCTTCATGTCGAGGCCGCGGTATATCTTGCGAACAACCCGCAGCTCCGACGGGAGGTACCTACTCTAAAAGGTTTATAAGTAAGCTAGTAGAAAGGTACCTAAGTGGAATTCCACTAGTAGAAGTAACTAAGGGATAAACGAATTAAATACATTTCGGACAAGCAAAAGAAAACAAGGTTGGACATAGTTTTAGCACTGAAAGCAGCAGCATTGCCCCTGCGAACTTTGCCTTTCAATCTATAATGTAACTATCGCATTGTATTAGAGTAAGTACTTATAAGAATCAAATGCAACTGCCAACATAAAGGTAGGTAGGTACTAGGTAGTTAAGTAACAAACCCTCGCTCCAATATAAATTGAATAACTACACGAGACCCCACTTCTGCCATCCTTGGAACCTACGGAGATACACTTCAACCTCATAATGTTATGAAAAGGGGAGGTGGAGGGGAAAGCAAGCATTTTTCAAGAGGGAAGCCGGCCGCGGTCGCTTTGATTAAACCGAACGGCCGTGTTCCTAGGTGATTGCAGACTGTTTTTAAAGGCTTACCGCTTCATTGTTTGATTCGAACACAATTGAGGGTTGAGAGCTGCCATTTAATTGATTTCTGCTAGACTAATTTGAATATTAGGAGCCAATTGTTTTCAGTTTTGTTAAACTAATAGGAACGCTGGGATAGGTAGGTACCTACCTATTTTCCTCGCGAATAAACTTCGAGAACAACTTTCCGTTAGGTACTGGAAAATAGGTAATCAATACAAATAACAAAAGTTCCTAACACAACAAAGAGTAAACGAGTTATGCCAATCAAACCTGCCACGTGTCTGAACTACCTGAGAATAAATTGGAAAACCGTGTCCAGGATGTTCACAATAACATAGAACAATGTCGGATGGCGTAACACTGTCGAACAATAACGCTCGATGGAGCTACTCATGCAAGAGAACGGGAAATTGATACCTATCATGACAGGAAATTGACGTTCGCTCCGTCCCGACTGACAGACAAGTGAAGTTTTCGAATTTAAATCCAGGCTAAAATAATATTAGTTAGGTACCTTTTTTGGGGTTAAAAATGACATTTTACGGTAAAACTCAAGGAAGCAGCCTTAAAACATTGTGCGAGTAGATGCTTTGAATAGTAAACGAGTCCTGAAGGTAATTTAAGCAAAGTTATAACGTGAAAAACTATAGTAGAAAGTATAGGAATCTCCATAAATATCCCAGGTATGGTCTAGAACAAAAAATGATCGGCACATATGGCACATTGGGCTGTTACCGAGAACTCTGTGAAGTAGCATTTTGCCGTGTGCCGTGTGCAGAAAATAAAGTATTTTTCCAATATTTGCGTAGTATTTATTGGTTAACAATAAGGCGACAATAAATGCCAGCGACCTTGAGCGAGTGGGTGGAGCTTGCGTAACTCCCCGCGGCCGCGAAATGCATCCCCGCAATGCACGTTCGTAATTTCGTAGGGTAACTACCTATACGTTTCAAATAGTAAGGACTGTCCAGCCCGATTTATTGTCACCATACAAAATTATGTTCGGGAATAAGAATACGCGATATACAAAAAAGCTATTGATTGGACTAAAAAACTAAAACACTGATCTTAGTATGTTGCTTGTAGAATTATTTGCCAAAAAATCAGAACGATCACATGTATTTTAGAATGGTTTTTACTCGTTAAAAGAAATTTTTAGAGGTTTCTTCGCGATTTTTTCTATCGAGTAAAATTTGTTGTACTAGGTTTTCAACACACTATGTCACTAGCGTATATCCTGAAGAATATTATATATTTTTCTGATTTTGTTTACTGCAGTGAATCATATACCTACTTTGACACATTATAAAATTCGCGTTTAGCTCCTGTAGTCCCTTTCGTTCACGCAGCTTAGCATGTTACAGTAACAGTTTAACAGGTTGTTAACATTTTCGTGGAAAATGGTAAGAGAAAGCTTTCTGCAAGTGACTGAAAAAAAGACAATCTCTCAAGCTTTTATTTCACATTTCGCAGAACTCATTGATATTCATTCCAGCTCAACATATTTCAAGGAAAACCAAAAGGTTCTAATTATGTTTCATATTTTTCATTTGAATCATTCATTGAGTCTTAATGAAGAAAATAAAACCGACTTCAAAAACACAAAAAAGTGAAAAATAACTTTAGCTTCTGAAGTCGGTGACTTTTGTTTGTTTTATTTAGTTTTTTTGTCACCGACTTCAGAAGCTAAAGTTATTTTTCACTTTTTTGTGTTTTTGAAGTCGGTTTTATTTTTGCAAAAAAGTTTTTTTATTTTTCCATTTTTAGTTGTAATATCCTTTACAAATATTTGATATTCATTAATTTTACGTTGTTAACAATACATGTCACGGTAACAGGCTTATCCGCAATAAAATGGAACTTAACATACCTAACTCTCGAAATATGGGCGTCCTGTACACATCTGCGTACCCCGTCAGAGCATACAGGCGTGATGGTAAGTTAAGATGTTGCGTAAACAATAAACATACAAGCGATTGCAGCAATCACGACAGATTTGCTGTCTATTATTGAAGAGTTCCATTGTATATCCCCGCAGATCAGATCAGAATTAAATCTTCACCAAAACTAAATAAATGGAACATTACATAATATCTTACTGTCCAAATCTGGGTGTACACATCTGCGTACCCCCTCAGATCATACAGGCGTGATGTTACGTCATGATGTTGTATAAACAATAAACATCCAAGCGATTGCAGCAATCACGACAGATTTGCCGTCTATTTTTGAAGAGTTCTATTGTATATCTCCGAAGATCAGGATCAGATCTTCACCAAATTTAAATGGGACCACCTCAGGAATATACTCTTTCAAATAAAAAAAGAATTTTGAGAATCGGTTCACAAATGGAGGAGAAATCAGGTAACATACATAAAAAAAAAAATACATACACACGAACATAGAACCTCCTCCTTTTTTGAAGTCGGTTAAAAAATTAAAGTAGCTTCCTATTTATTTGGAACAGCTTAGATACCTACCTGCACACTACTGCACAGTAGTGCACAGGTAGGGAATATTTACCATTGGATTCAAAATCCCCTGATAATCTTTCCACAATTGACGGGGTGAAAAGGGTAACTGATACCAACCCTCTTTATATTAATTTCTTCGTCTTACACGGTCTGTCGCCTGCAAATCTAATTTCTTATTGCTGGAGGGTTTCGCCTGATATCAATAACACATGTGAAAGGCACAACTTTTGAAAGTAATCGTGTTTCATCGTAAGTGGTTTTTTTGTAAAGGATGGTCGCCCTCGTCTATAACTGAATAGAAACTAAAAGCGTATCTATTCCTTATTTATTGTACTTACAACTAACATAAATAGTTACGCAGTAATAAATTGAGTCCAGCTAAGTTTTCTCCCAGTCAATCTGAGGTAAGTGAGTTATAATATAAGTAATAGTGTGTGACACACACAAATCAACCACACATCTTGTCCAATACACATTCATTACGGACACACACGCACACATAGCTACGTAAACACCCACACACAGACACATAGCTACTTTCATACACAAACATAAATACTGCACAAATAATAGTACATTATGGTATAAGTGTGTAACGTTGGTGATTACCGCTGAGGCGCCATTGAGACCCGAGCCGTCAGGTGAGGGTCTTAAGAGAGCCGAGGACGGTAATCATCAATACACACGTGTATCATACGACGTTTTTCAACACACTTGTGAAGAAAATAATATAAAAAAACATTTTCAACAGTTAAAACGAGTTGTGAAAAAAATTTCGCCATGGCGGGAAAAATTAAAAAGTGGTCTTGCACGCGCATCTAACAATGGTGATCGGCCATAGACTAAAATAATGAGGTTTCTTTTTTAAGCTTTTTGAGAAATGAGGAATTCAAAGTTTTTTTTATTACAGAGAAAACAAAAGTTTTATTTATTAAAAACAGATATACAAGTTCAAATTATCTATTTAAATTCGAAGTTGCATGAAATGAGCAAGCAATAGGTACATTAATTTATTTGTAGTAGGTATTGAACACAATCTTTTTAGTATCGAAACTTTTTTAAGAACAAAGCAACTCAACCAATAAAATTTAAAAAAAACCTATAACTCACTTGTAAATAATGGTAATGAAAAATTCACAGTTTGATTACAGGTGTCATTATATGCCTAATTGCGGTGAAATTAGAGCCACTTTATGAGCAAGTGTGTTGAAAAGTTTAATACACCTTCCTGCATCCGATGCACAAGTTCTATTTTCCACAAATGTTTGCTTGACAGTTGAAAGTTGAATTCAGTGTGTGAGTTGTATGCATTCCGCACTAATTTATATTTGCCTACTTAATCCGAAAATGCTGTCCCTATTCCTACAGCTTCATCACACCTGTAGCTGTGGCCGTGGAAGGGTTAGGCTAAGGTGTACCATCGCATCGTAGAGAACACCCACATTTCCGCAGTTCCAGTTCAGCAAGTCCTATGCTACAAGAAACTCCGGACACGAAACAAAACTTAGCTAAGTAAGTAGATTAAAAGTTTGGGCTTTTCACTAATCTAGCTTTTATAAATATCCTATCTACCGAATGTATAAATAGCTAAGAAGAAAACCTGCCAATTTATTAATACTAACGCGTTGATTTAAAATTCTGGACCTCAACCTTTTACCAATGGCGCGCAGCGTTGCCGGATTGAAAATAAAAACAGATCTCCATTTCCTTTCCCGCTGAATTAACTCTGAAAAGATTTCAATAACAACGAAATATATTGCTACCTACCGTCACAAAATATCTGGAAGTCACGCAGGAATATATTTCAATAGAAAAAGTACTTTATATTTTTATTACATCGGGAGGCCACCTGTCGCTAGTTTGTGATAAGAAAATAAGACATTTCTGTGGAAATAAGCCCGCGGTTGGGTTCCGATGTAGCCAGAGGTTGGTTTACTTAAATATCCAATGATTACTTTGATTATCAACGATGTTTTTGACTGCCTCAGGCTCAGACACTCTTTTTTAGTCAAAACAAGCTTTTTGATTGCTTTATTTATTTATTTATTTATGTAGGTTCCAACTTGCCCTGATAATTATTATTATTATAGGTCGGATTACCCCGACGGTCAAATATGAAATCTAAACATTTTGGAAGACAAATTTTCAGTGTCAAATCAGGTATTCCTCATTTGGTCTTAAACCACAGTTTATCTCTACATTACCTACGCAATGGTTAACCGGCCGAAAATGAGTGTCAATAAATAAATACATCCCGCAAGATCCGAAAGTTATTGCTAAATAAATACATCCCGTAAGACCCCAAAGTTATTGCTACTTGGATCGAGTATAGTAACACAATATTTTATTTAATAGGGCCTTCCTATTGCCTCGGGATCGATCACAATCTATGATATCTACGCTAAAGCTAAAGATAGGTATAACATTTCAGGCGTGTGTTGCCAACCAAATAGTTTGCTTAGTAGATTGTACCCAGGGGTGTTCTCAACATGATCCTCTTTTAAGAGGTACGTGTGACCTCTTTTTTCGGCCCCTTCAGCGCCATTTTTCCTTTATGCATTATTTCTTAGTACACTTTCTCATTTGCCCTGTCGTAGTGAAGAAAACCAACATAATCCTAAAAGCATAGGTATGAAAAAGTGAAAGTAACAAAAATCCGACTTTAGATACTATGACTAGAAAGTAAGAATTTACTTAGTGCTTGCTTTGCTAACATAAAGTTTAGTTTCAGAAAGCATATCGATGCCTTACGGGCGAAAAAGGATAACCGCCTCTTTTCAAATTTTACAGGGGAGTGATTTAAAGTTCAAAATAAACGAAAAAAAATCATAAAAAATTAAGTATAGCTCCCGAAAGCCTGGAAATGAGTTTCTATAATATTTAGCATGCTATCTATAAGATGGCGTTTTTATTTTTACGTAATTCAGCCTGCAAGAAGCAGTTACTGTCGGTTATCCCCAAATGGTCTTTATTTTAAAATCACCCAAAATGTCGTAAATTGAATTATCAAATTATCTGATGCGAGTAAAAATGACCTAAATTCAACCCATGTTTTATTTAAATTAAGGAAAAAAAGGTCAAGTCTTGGTTTTTAGAGAAAAAAAATGTGATAATATAATCTAACCAACAATGTAACAATAGTTGACTGAAAGGAAAATTGTATCAAGCACATTTATTGAAAAGATGTCAATTATTTAGTGGATGTATTTTGATTATTTTACTTTAAAAAACTGTTATCTCTGCATTTAACATTTCAAGTTCACCCAAGAGGTATAGGTATACAATAAAAAACCATTTAATTAGGTAATCAGCTCAGTCTTTAATTAACATAAAAATGGCACCTCGCACTTATCAAATTAAAAACATACTAAATAACAATTGTTTGTAATAAACCCTCGTATCAAAAAATCACCGTGATCAAATAGACTTAGAACTATTGCAATTAAAGCAACAGCTACTTGTATCACATTGAGATCAATGTTTAAAATCAAATTTATCAAAATAATGAAAACAAATTCTTAAAATTAGTGGCCCTTTCAACATCATAATCACTTGTCTCAATATTTTTACTTAGAACAATTCAAATAATTGCAATATAGGTACCTAATCTAAAAACTATAAAAAAGTTCAACTTTATTAAAGTAACAAATATTCTTATGATAGACAATGTAAGTATCACAATTTGCTTGCATCAGTCTTTGACTTACAAATACACATAAAAAATGTAAACAAGCAGAGCTTCTTATTCTACGCTGTCATCCTCGATATCAGACTCAGGGAGTGTATCCTTAACATTACTGGAACTAATCAGGCTGTTGTATTCACTATGGAGAAAATTAGGAATTACCTTATCTCTACACAATTTAAGTAAGTCATCATGTTTGGCTTTAGATAAAGGAATTAAAGATTTATAGCATGCTGGTGGACTAATTTTGGTTTTTGGTTGCACTTCAATACTATAAGATTCAGCATCGTCACTCATCGAGATTTTAACAAAAATCAAATTATCCTTCTTCTTCCGAAAAGTTACAATACGCATCTTACTTATTTTTCCTGTTAAATTTCCTTTAAAGTATTTATCGCTGACTATATCCCATTTATTAAAGTCTGAAAACTACAAACGCTCACGGCATGAACGGAATTATTATGGCAATGCTGCATACAACACTGCAAACATGTGTTAATATCCAGACTATACAGCTTAACTTCCTACTAACTGGCCATACTTACATGCCGGTTGATTCCGTTCATGCCGTGATAGAAAAAAATCTAAAAAATACAATCATTTATGCACCTTCACAATGGTATACAGTATTCACAACTGCAAGACAAGATCCAGAACCGTACAATGTCGAGCGTTTGTAGTTTTCAGACTTTAATAAATGGGATATAGTCAGCGATAAATACTTTAAAGGAAATTTAACAGGAAAAATAAGTAAGATGCGTATTGTAACTTTTCGGAAGAAGAAGGATAATTTGATTTTTGTTAAAAACTCGATGAGTGACGATGCTGAATCTTATAGTATTGAAGTGCAACCAAAAACCAAAATTAGTCCACCAGCATGCTATAAATCTTTAATTCCTTTATCTAAAGCCAAACATGATGACTTACTTAAATTGTGTAGAGATAAGGTAATTCCTAATTTTCTCCATAGTGAATACAACAGCCTGATTAGTTCCAGTAATGTTAAGGATACACTCCCTGAGTCTGATATCGAGGATGACAGCGTAGAATAAGAAGCTCTGCTTGTTTACATTTTTTATGTGTATTTGTAAGTCAAAGACTGATGCAAGCAAATTGTGATACTTACATTGTCTATCATAAGAATATTTGTTACTTTATTAAAGTTGAACTTTTTTATAGTTTTTAGATTAGGTACCTATATTGCAATTATTTGAATTATTGTTCTAAGTAAAAATATTGAGACAAGTGATTATGATGTTGAAAGGGCCACTAATTTTAAGAATTTGTTTTCATTATTTTGATAAATTTGATTTTAAACATTGATCTCAATGTGATACAAGTAGCTGTTGCTTTAATAATTTGTTCCGCTGCCGCTTGCGCTCATAGTTTTCAGAAAACGATACCGACAACCGCCAATTTAAATTATTTTTAATTCGGTAAGCGCCATAACGCGATAAGATTTTGGTCTAGCTTTTTATCTAACCGCCAAAATTGTAAAAATATCGGGAGGGAAAAAAAGGATAAGCTAACTTTTATTACATATTTGTGTGCGGGTAAATATGTAGTAACCTCCATTTTTTTTATTTATTTCTAACGAGGAAAAAAAGACTACAGACCAAACAGAGTCTGCAAAATGCGGCCAAAACGGAATAAACGACTAATTATGTTTTAAACACGAACAGGCATAACAAACTAAATACATATTTCTGAATTTTTACTTCCAGCCAAAATAGTTTAACGTACAATCATTAAAATATTACAAAAAGTCCAAAAGGTGTAACTTCTTTATTCTTAAATAATTCGTAGATCAAACACCAAAAAAATAATTTTACAAAAATTGAAGTCGTTTACAACGAAATAAATTGACAGAAGTCTATATTTTTCCTACCGCGTAACCGACAAAAAGTTTCACGTAGGCAAACGTTACCTAGACCCATCGACGCAGAAAAAAAAGGCGATTCTAAGTATGTATATAACTGAATTTCTCAAAAAATGTCGCTTATCCCTTTTCGGCCGTAAGGCATCGATATTAAATCGGTGTATTAAACCGCCAGACTGCAGGTTTGACTTCAAAACTTTAAATTAAGAACTTAAACAAAGTTTAATTGTATGGTAGCTTCGGTTGCGAGAGTTCAAAGTTTAAACTTCGTTTCATACATAAAATCGTCCGTCCATAAATGTTATTAAATTGGACAAGCCTACGTTCATGTTAAAATGTTAACGACATGTTCCATTTAAAATAGTTAAGTGCGTCCAGTGGGTCACACAGGATGACAGGATGTGCACAATGTTTTAATGGAAGCGACTGGAAATGTTCTAACTTTGTTATTCCACTTTACTAACAGAGAAGGACGTTGGAATTTGACTTCTAATTCTAATAATAAAGCTTCAGAAGTGAAGAAAAGGTCACACGCCGTAGTATCCTTAACGAAGGCGAAAGGTACTTGTTCCTCGTCATTGGGATCTTCTTTTTAGTCCGGAATATACCTGGGAACCTTCTAGATACGGAGTTGGAGGTCAAAGTTCCAAATTTGTCTCAAGTTAAAAAAAAAAATGTTTTTAAGGTAATAACTTTACTTTAATTGCCTCCATGACTCGTTCACTATTCAAAGCATCCTTTAGCTTTAGCAAAATATTTTGAGAGTGCTACATTGAGTTTTACAGGAAAACGTGATATTTTTCACCCCAAAAAAAGGATGATGTACATAATGGTTGGCGGCTTTGTGAAGGATACCTACGTTTACATCCTGTATACTGAGCTCAAAAATATCTCGTAATATACTAGTTTTAAAAATTCGCAGTCCAGTGCAAATGAAGACTGGCGCTATAATCGTCGCGTATTATTACATTGATGGTTTATTGCAACGTTGGAGTGGGTGTTGCATTTGTATGTGTGCTTTTAAGAAGGTACTTAAGTACCTACCACGATAAAAGTTAATGTTGTAAAAGTTTAAATATGTTTTTTTTTTTGTAAATAACTACAAACACCCATTCATTGTGATCCAGTGACTCAATTAATTCATTAAAGAAATTCCTTTTAAAAAAATTTTTTTTTGGCGGGTGGAAAATCATCAAATAACCCCTCCCGCGCTTGGGTAGAGCGGAAGGGAGTGTCAGACTTCTACTGACTAAAAACCATCCATGTTCCTTCTTAGCCCTTGCGCCGAGGCCGCGGTATCTCTTTCGAACAACCCGCAGCACCGACTGGACCCGCAGCCTTGACGGGACCAGCAGCCCCGACGGGGTTCTTAGTTGGCCTAGCATGGTAATTTGATTAGCTCGCTGGTCATAGTCAGTAGGACCACAGTATAAATATGGACAGTAGCGAAACTAAGCCTAGTTGATGCGATAACTACCTACGCTCCATTGAAGCCATAGGGTTGTCCCTTTTATGCACGGTTGCTGAAGTCCCTAGATAACTTCTCAACATAACATTTTTATTCTGTTGTGATCAATCAATCGAATTAAAAAAAGCTAGCTTACAAATACAATCTAAATAGGTTATCTTATGGCGTCGGTTAATCTCAACAAAAGACATTTATGTAGTTTAAACACGGAAAACAGTTTAGTACACAACAACTTGTAGAACTATAGATCTTTAACTTTGTCATAACGGCGCACGCGGCTTAACCTGTTACAAGTCTTGGCGGGAGCGAGCCGCGGTTGGACGATACTCGATAACGTTTCGTGCGCTCGTTGGAGTGCGCGCTCGCTATCCACGGCTGCGGCACAGGTTGCGCGCGGGCAATGCTCATGAAAAAAAAAGGAAATCAAACAAACAAAAGTCACCGACTTCAGAAGCTGTTTTTTTAAAATAGTTGTTTTCATTTTTCCATTTTTAGTCGTAATATCCTATACTAATAGTTACGATGCATTTAACATTCAACCAAGAAACCTAACCCTTAACCTTCAAGATTCTCTTATAATTGCTTTTAACTCCTAACCGTTGAGGAGTTGTACCTTCCACAATCAGCTCACCTAGATAACCTGAAAGAATACAACCCCATAAGATTTTATTTAAGAATTATCCTCCAACTCCTAACCGTTAAGAAGTTATTCCTTCCATCATCAGCTCATCAACATGAGGTAATGACTGCCAGATGTAAATACATACTTAAATAGCATTAGAAAAAATACGAAACACGTAAAACGTGCCTATAAAATTTGATGGTTGCCCTCGATTTCGTTAAGATTCCATCATCAGATCCAGACATGGTAACAGTGGGACCATCTCGGGAGTATACTTTTTCGATTAAATTTTTTTTTTTTCAATTCGGTTCATAAATGAGGGAGTTATGCGGAAACAAATATGATACAAAAACAAAACCAAACCGACGAATTCAGAACCTCCCTCTTTTTGGAAGTCGATTAAAAATACTTTCTTCTGCTGATGAAGCCGAGTTGACACAGCCGTATACTGCGCAATACGTTCGTTGCATTTAAAAAAATATCGGGAGATATGAACTTATACGTGACCAACTGACCACTCGTCTCGGCGCGGCACGCACAACTGAGCGCACTGCGAAGACTTGCTAAGTGCCCCGTCGATGCGCATGTTTGTGTGAGTGTGCGGTTTCGAGCGTTTGTAGGTAGTTTCCGTACTGTCCATATTTATATTGTGGTAGGACTTTGAGAGAACCATGTCCAACAAAACATGTACACAAAATAAATCATTTTCTTTCTACAGAACTAGCAGGTAATGATATACCCGCAGTCAGCCATATACAGGGTGATTGGATCTGGTCCCGCCATAGCAAATTTGCTTATAGAGGAGGTCATTTATTAATTATTGAACCACACTACTTTCCCTTGCTAAAGTTTTATAGTTTGGGAGATAATATGTCAATTTTTATTTTTTCAGACACGACCGTTTCTATCGGTAAGACAATTACAAATTCAGTCACCCTGACAAAATACTAAAACAGCGACAATATAAATGACAAACAAGACATTACTTCTAGCCAACAGCCGATTTGCCGATTTGATTTGTGGCAGAACTCTTATTTACTTAGTTCAGATATTAGGTTTTGATTCAGCTACCAAAGTTTCGGTATCGATTTTAGTTTAAATATTCGCTTTAATAGTATCAGCTGTCTAGTCTATAGTATACAATTAATTTGTGAACTAACGTGAAACTAGACTCAAACCGCAGCTTGTGTGTTATGAAACTAAATAAGCAGTAATGAGACAAGTAAACTTGTTAATTTACATTACACTCTGGTTTCTATCAATTATTACTTATTGAAAAAACAAACATTAAACGTGTTAGTTAAGAAAAAGAATTTATGTTTGGGTTTATTATTAGGTAAACATTTTTTTTTATCTTCAAATATATCAAAGAATCTTCCGCAAAATGACAAGGCATAAAAACAACTTTTATTAAGTCTACATTCCTATATAAAAAATAAAACTGTTTTCATTTTGAACCTGGAATTTTTACGAATAATCATTTTACTGACAACTTCCTAGAATAAGTCAGAATCGCCATAGTTCGTAGTATTATGAATTACTTAATCTGTTTGAACTACGACTCTGGTCTTTTTCGCAGAATATGGAAAATGTAACTAAAAATTCTCGCAAAAAGCGGAATAAATATTTACTCTGAATTGATTTTTTTTTTTTTTTTTTAAAACGTTGCCCCACACTAGGAATTTATCCTGTATCGTGGGTGCGTTCACAAACATATAAAGTCACATACACAAATACCCAGACCCGAAACAACTATCTGCAGGTCATACAAATATTTGCTCCGTGCGGGGATCGAACCCGCGACACGCAGCGCAGCAGTCCAATCGCTTAGCCACTGCGCCAACCGTGCCGTCGAAGGTTGAAGAGTACGCAAAGGTATAAAGCCGCAAATCAGTCCTATATCACATAAAAACTATAATAATACATTGGTTAAATTATAAATATGAAAACTTTTGAAATTTGAAAATAAAAAAAAGAAGTAAGTAAATAAAAATAACATTAAAAAAACAAACACCACGAAATACACAGGATACTAAAAAGAATAGAATAATTTTACGCTCATGTACGTATTGGTGGTCAGCTCAATACATATTTTATGACCGGGAAAATGTTGAAATATTTTAATAGTTATTAAAACGATTAGACTAGTATTAGTCGTATATATATGTTGATTGGATTAATAAGTGTAACCGAAACTTGATGCACTTAAAGCTAGGCTCGAATAGAGGATCACATTAGGTTGGTAATGGTATATAAAGTGTTCTTGTCCTTATTTAATTAATTCGACTTGAAACTTTGAAAGCTTCATAAAGTAATATTTCTAAGTATCAAGATCGACATTATAATATAAACTTTTTATGAGTAAAAGTTGGATTCTTATCCAAACATGGAATATGTAGAATCAACTTTAGTATGTTTTTCCTTCTTACCCTTTTGGATCCGAAAAAGGTAGGTATTTTTAGAAGGAGTCATAAAAATATAGGTAAGTAGGTTAGGTATCCGTTTGTGCTCTTCGTCCCGGAAAGCTCGAATTGGCAACACGTTAAAAGTTTTGTCATTAGCTTTTACTGTACTTGGCAAATCTTTCTATTTGGCTTTCTTATTTTTGTTACTATTTCGACTGGTTGATTCTTTTATGGGCACTATTTGGGAAACTTGGTCGGGTCTTCTCGTCGCTTATTCCACAGAGCCTAATATATACAGTACGATACAGTCGCAAAATCGCAGATGGCCTATGCTATGCTAAAAGTAGCGTGTGTGCTGTGGACCTGACAGCCAGACATTCTTCAACCAGTGCGTCCTGCTTGTCAAAACAATTACGGCGCCGAAACGTGACATTAACGGTACGGCTGGTTCAAAAATTCATGGTTGTTATACGAGCTATGAACGGGCTATGCTTGGAGCCTCCCCGAGGGATCATCCGGAAGAGAACCAGAGTGGTCCCCATAGCTCACAGAATAAGCTGAAGTGGCAGTGGGGCCGACCATATTAGCTGTAGAACCGATTACCGTTGGGGTAGACGTGTTCTTGAGTGGAGACCGTGAAACAAACGTAAACTCTCCCTCAGGCTCGGTGGAGCGACGACCTTCGCAGGGTGGCGGGTAGCAACTGTATGCCGAGAATCCAGTTGAGTGGTGTGCGATTGAGGAGGCCTATGTCCAGCAGTGGACTGCTGTAGGATGATAATGATGATTCTTCTTTAATAGCTACCTATTCCCTTTCGTGGTGCCTGTTATCCTGTTATTGACTGATACTCAAGCCCTTCTAGCCTATGCGAGTATTTTTGAGTTACTAAAGAAAATGTTTCTCTGAAATACTTCGGCGTATTTTGTTTGTTATTTGTTACGTATCGTTACAGAGAGATAAATGTTTCCTTTACAACAAAAACATATCTACGTTGTTGAAGGAACGTATAAGCTAGATTAACAATCCAATCTGTTGTTGTTATTCTAGCTCGAGGCTGGGTTCGTAATAATAAGAGAAAATCTTTGATTAATTGTGTTGTGAGAAAATTCTTATAGTGATAAAAATATGTTTGAAATTAGAAGCAACAGAAAATCCTTTTTTTTTCAGTTGCGTTGCTTATTTACTAACCATTATCTATTCATTACATCATCACCATAATCTATTAAATATTAACCGTTAATGGTAATAATCGTAAAACCGTGATTAATTTGATCGCTGGGTTTATTGAACAGCGAAAAAAGAAAAAGATGTTTTTGTTTTTGGGTCAACAGTTACCGAACTTGTTGTCAAAACTTCTTTCGTATTGAGTCTCCAGCGGCACACACGTGTCTGAATACTCTGAATGAACGATCTAGAAATCAGTTACAAAAATCAATGAAACATACCTGGTGAGGTATCTCCAAGTTGGCAGTAGCAGTCAGCAGGTCCAGTATTGCAGAGAAGGATCCCCTGGCTGCTCGTCGGAAGCCTTCGGGGGGTGACTCGGCTGCCCCTCCCGCTACACTCACCGGCGATTGAGACCACTGGAAATATTAGTGGGGTTAAGCTACCTGACTATTGTATTGCATAACGGGCTGGTGTCCACAACCCCACGTAGAAAGCGCATATTTTACGAACAGTTAGGAAATATTATTCGACTATTGTTTGTAGCTGCTTTAGGTTATCGACATTTAGAAAAAATATGTGCTTATGACAAAGAGGAACAAGGAGTTACTGGTGAATAGATCCCCTACATACACCTGCAGCCGTCCAGTCCAGAGAAAGCTATGTTGTCTGGGTAGTATAAATAATGGAACATCATATTTTTTATGTATTAGTTTAACGTTAGTTCGAAATAAAGCCGAGAAGGCTTTTTGGCACTTGGCTATCGCTTTCAAAACTGCGTCAATCCAATACATTATTGGCAATAGGGATGTTTACCGACTAAAAAAAATATGATTCTAATTAGTCCGTCTGTTAGATTATCGAAAAATATTGGATACGTATTTTTTGTTTTATCAAATCAATAAAAATTGACGAAGGTAAAACGCGTCAAAGATTTGAGTGGGGGGTCGTGACGTCACTCACCGGTAAAAATGTCATAGTAATGTTTTCAAAGCACTGTATCGTCTTCATTGTTAATTTACGTGAAAAAAGAAAAAATACGTGTTCAATATTTTTTGGAAATCTATCTGACGGACTAATTAGATTTTTTTAGTTGACTACCCTATTCCTGAATCGTTATCGCTGATAAAATGTCTAACCCTATTTAGGTTTTCTCTTCAATTATGCTTAGTGCTATTGCTAGTTTCAAATAAAGCTAGGCAGTTCAATTATGCTTCTGTCAGGTACTACTGGTCCTAAGTACACTTTACTTGTCAAACAAAAAGCATTCACTTTCTGTTTTTCTTCCACATAATCCACACATATCGCTTCACGTTTCTGTTTACCTAGTACCTGAAGTCAAACCCTTCGTGTACTAAACTTCTTTCGGAGAGTGTTTTCAACTCCGCCAGACAAAGTTTCATATTGAATGCGTAATGGGAATCCTAAGCAAACGGAGTGTGGAGCATTAGCTAGTCACGGTAACAAGAATGTTGTTTGTTGTGCGGATATGTTAATTTGTTGTGTGGATTATAATTAACATGTAGGTCAAATCAAATCTTGTAAATTATCCTTACAATTAAGTATGTACAGATACTAGCTGTTACCCGCGACTTTGTTCGCGTGGAAACTTTTGATGTGTATGTGTGTGTCATCCAAACTTTCACATTTATAATAGTTGTAAGATTTTCAATGCACTAGGTGGCGTATGTAGTATTCAATCTGAATTCTGATAAATAGGTCTTTTTTAGTTCTAAAGAACAATTTTAATAAGTTTTAGTGAGGCGACCCACAGAGTCACGGCACTGGTATATACACTTATGCATATCTACTGAAGTCCAACGACAAATATTAATAAGTTCGTCAAATAACCTCGTTCTGGCTCTAAGAGCAGGTGTCTTTGCAATATTCGCTGAGAAAATTCTAGTTAGCAATAAAGGAGTCTTCCTGGAATAAAGAATGAATTCCTTAATAAAGCCCCGGCTTCACTTTTCATTTGGAATGTCGACAAGGAATCCTGTTGATGACTTTCATGCAGCAGAGAATGCATAAAGTGAAACTTAATATTACCTTAGGTTTGAGAAATAATTGTTGTTGTAAAATTAATTTTCCAAAAACAATTATTATTCCTACTCTTTTTCCCCGGGTAATTATTACATACATTTCGTTAATTATGTACCTATCACTTGCTGTTGCCCGCGACTTTGCGTAGAAATATTGATGTGTAGGTACTACCTATTTGTGAGAAAATAAATAATGTCTATGTGCTATTTCAGACTATCCCCCCTACTATAATATTATAAATGTGAATGTAAGTTTGTTGGTTACGCTTTCACGCGAAAACTACTTAACCGATCACCATGAAACTTTGTACACATATTCTTGGAGGTACCTGTAAGAAGTAATAGATACTTTTTACGAAAAAAAAAGAATTAAAAAAATCACGCAAACGAAGTCGTGGGGAATTTTTTCTTTTTCAGAGCTAGTAATCTATAGTGGGTGTAAAAGTACCCTTAACGCAAACGAAAGGCATTTGTTCTCCCCACCACTGCGATCATTTTTTTGTTCTAGACCATACCTGGGAACCTCCTAGTTGCGGAGATATTGGGGGTCAAAGTTCCAAATTTTTCACAGCTGTTTTTGTAAATACTAGTATTTCAGGTTTTAACTTTACTTAAATTACCTCCATGACCCGTTTACTATTCAAAGCATCCACTAGCACAATGTTTTAAGAGTGCTACTTTGAGTTTTACCGTAAAATGTGATTTTTGACCTCAAAAAAAAAGTCATTTCCCAGCAAAAATTTTTGCGTAGGGGCACTTGGTTTGATGTACAGAATGCTTGGTTGTCGGATGCGTGAAGGGTTCGTTTACACCCTGTACCTATAGTATGTCTGTGCCAAATTTTATCCAGATGCGTTCTACTGACGCATCTGGATGAAATTTGGCCCTCTGGCATGATTGAGTAACAAACATCCATCCATACAAAGTAAGTAGGCACGCACCTATATAAAGATTTGTGATTCTAGAGGTTGACATTCCATTACACTAATTCCTAACTTTTTATATTCCCAAGGGCCTTAGTAAGATCCCGTCGGGGCTGCGAGTTGTTCGAAAGATATACCGCGGCCTCGGCACAAAGGGTAAGAAGGAACATGGGTGGTTTTTAGTCAGTAGAAGTCTGACACTCCCTACCGCTCTGCCCAGAGCGGGAGGAGTCATATGATGATTTCCCACCCCCTCAAAAAAAAGGGCCTTAGTAATATTGATTGAGGTTTATGTGACATTTAGTAAATGAGAGACACACAAAATTGACATAATTATAATCAAGAGTCGACCTGTATTATATCTATACCTATACTTATTAATAAAGCTAGTGAGATGTATAAGAGTAGAGAAAGACCAAATAAGCGATGGATGGACTGTGTAAAGGATTATACAGGGTGTAAATCAACCCATCACACACCCGTCAGCCAAGCATTCTGTACATCAATCTAAGTGCCCCTACGCCAAAATGTTTGCTGGGAAATGGCTTTTTTTTTTGGGGTCAAAAATCACATTTTACGGTAAAACTCAAAGTAGCACTCTTAAAACATTGTGCTAGTGGATGCTTTGAATAATAAACGGGTCATGGAGGTAATTTAAGTAAAGTTACAACCTGAAAAACTAGTATTTACAAAAACAGCTGTGAAAAATTTGGAACTTTGACCCCCAAGATCTCCGTAACTAGGAGGTTCCCAGGTATGGTCTAGAACAAAAAAAATATCGCAGTGGTGGGGAGAACAAATGCCCTTCGTTTGCGTTAAGGGTACTTTTACACCCTATATAACAAGAAAGGAGGTGTCTGATGAGATGACAAGTAATAGAGAAGTATGGAAGAAGTAAAAATTAATCGGGATAGGGATAAGGCAGGAGAATGAGGATGATGATGCTTGTTAACAAAATCAAAAGTCATTTATTCAAACCAGGCTGATAATCACCACTTTTCGAACGTCAAAATTTACTTTACTTATTTACAAGAGACAGTCCCCCAAAACGCCCACCCTTCCACAGTGTTTTAGCTGGAAAGAAGAAGTGGCGGAACAAACTCCCCAGCAACAAAGCAGGCAAGCCCGAATATTATTACCTATATTTGTAGCTAATTTGTGACATGGATTGTGTGGACCTGCTGTTACAAGTTATCCTTGTTTGCAATTACGACTCTTGATGCTTGTATCATGAATTTATTTATGTAACCTTTTCCGCATAAACGATTATTGTTAGAGAATATTTAATTCATCATTCTCCTCCTCTTATTTCAATTTATTTGAGGATTTCTTCTTCCATATACTTCTCGGTTTCTCGTCATTAATATTAGTATGATTAGATATGTTGTATCTACGTAACTATTTCGTTTACTAAGATTGGTGTGTTCGTAACGTAGTAAGTATCGTTAATTAGGTAGATTGCTTTGATTAAATGAAGATTTTAAGATATTATGGAGATGGAGTCGAAGATATCTAATTGGTAATTGTATAGAAATCTCGTTTATCTTTGAATGGCACCACTCAGCTAATCACGTCGCTGAATAGTAGGCTGAAATAATTAATTCATTTCCATTAAATCAGTACAAATTAATAATTGAAATATTTCAAACGAGATGACAGAACGCCCGCGGGGAAGTTTAATAACAAAGTAACGAATAGTAATATTGGAACCATCATTCTATCTGTCGGTAATTTCCCAAAGGACAGACGGCCAAACATAATATAATACATAATTATTAACTTGAAAATAGTTCTGGGTTTATTATTTAAATCAAATAATAGCAATAACAAGTTGGTTCTCTTGTTCTGTGTGTATAAATTGTTAGAATTTTCAGAAATAAATACAATTGAATATTCAAAATTGTTTGGAAGTATACACTTCATGCTGAAGAAATACAGCTTCCATTTATTTATGGTTAAGTTCGATCGCAGAAAGCTCGAAGAGTTTACTGTTTTCAAAACACTAAACTCTTCGAGCTTAAAACTTTAAACTTAAAACAAAATATTTTATTGGCTAGCATTGTTCAATGAAAACAAATTATAGTGAAAATGTAACTAGAATTTTTACTTAACGAATCATACGGATTTTTCTTCAAACCAAAAAATAAAAATAATCTATTGGCATTGAAAATCGTATAGATTTTCCTTACAATGAGAGATCCGCATCCGCACAAACTGGTATTATATAGCTTAGATTGTGACTAATAAAACAATGTTTATAAATATCATAACAAAAAGAGGTTTTGCCAGGTGACACCCGGGTTTGAACCGGGGACCTCTCGATCTGCAGTCGAATGCTCTACCACTGAGCTATATCCCCGTGTGTCAGTTGACTGCAAACTTATCGTGTGGTATTTAATAAAGTAAGAGAGCAGTATAGTTCATGAGTAAGAATAAAAAAATCAAAATGTATGTCACTAATGACTGGCCATTAATATGGCAACAAAAAAAAATCTACAGATGCGTTCTTGACAGTCCGCGACATTATTTAGCAAATAAAGGTAAATGAAGCAGAAACCTTTTAGTTTTCCATTTACTCGGTATCAGGCAAGCATAAAAGTATAGTGGTAGTAAGTACAATCTTCATTTAGACTAATTTAGAGGAACGAGTCGAGGAAAACTTGTTGCAGTAGATGCCTTTGTGTGCAGTTCGGTACTTGGGTGTAAATGTGTAATATCTATTCCTGAATAATGTTTATTTTTGCTAATGCGAAATAGGTAAAGGGTTAAAGAAGTTAAAGTCTCAAACATCATCATTAGTATAAGCCTTGTAAAAAAAACTTGTAAGGAAAAAGTTAAAAAAATTACAAACTCAAATCTTTTTAACGGGCAACTTATATTTCGTATCCTCTTGTTCTTGAAAAAGTGCTTTTTCAAACAAGGCTGCGAGAGAATTCGTAATCCGTGAACATTAAAATTTGCAAGAGAATCTCACTATTTTTATCAGGTTTTCATGATTATGTATTGTATCTGGTTGCGTAAATAAATTAATACACATGACATACGATTGTTGGTTCTGAGTTTTAGCGTAGCAATCTTTGAAATGATTCTTTACGTAAGGAAGTGGTGGGTAGTTTATTGGCTAATTTACAGGCTAAACACAGCGTTAAATCATATCAACTGTTTTCATTTGACTCTGAGTAAAGTATTACTCGTATTACATAATACTCGGCGTACAGTTTGCAATTTGTATTATGCAACAGATGTGAATGTACCAGGAGCGCAGAGTCTGCGCGGAGGTCGAGGCGCCTCAATAATTCAGTGGACCTGAGCCTGCTGCCTGATTCTGTACACGAGTCCCGACATTTACTGTAGTTTATGGTTTATGTTGCCCTGAATAGTAAACACAAACATTAATAAGCTGGTTTGTTACTCTTGGGTATTACTGTTTAAGACATTTTGTAGGTAATTAATATAACCCATACTAAAAGCATAATGACATCTTGGGCAAAAAAGCGACTGGCGTACCATATACCTTTGAAATGTCTGAGTAATTAGTTCTAGAATTCTAGATACTGACCTCAGACATACTAACAAATTATCGTAATGTCAGGTAAGGGGATAGAACCGATGTGGCATACCAACCTGCCCGCCATTTTGTTTTTTTCCGAAATCGCGGCCCACGATGTAAGTGGTATGTATGAATAGAGGACATATAGACGATCAAAAAATGTCCAGTAACATGGTACCCCAAACTGTCACGTTACCGAGATATTTGAAGGTAAAGATCGACAAATGTGTACAACGACAATCATTAAAAAATAGACTTATAAGGTGTATAGGCATTAAATTGTATGCAAATAATCGTTCCCCGGTTGATTATTATTATGCACACGCGAAAATTTCTTTGTATCGCAATGAAACGCTATGTTAGGGCAAAGAATAGTTTTCTCGTGCTCCTAGTAGTACTGAATGTACCTTTTAATAAACAGTAATAATAACAATCAACGCCTATAGACACGTAAAAGGTCTATTTTTTATGTAGTCATTGTACTCATTTATGTCGATTTTTACCTTCAATTATTTCGGTAACGTGACACTTTGGGGTACCATGTTACTGGACATTTTTTGTTTGTCTATTATGTCCTCTATCTATACATGCCACTTTCATCGTGGGCCGCGATTTCGAAAAAAAATCAAAATGGCGTTGGGTCGACATGCCAGCTTCCATACAAAAAAGTTCAAACCCCTTTGTAAATTAAGCAACCATAGGCATTTCACCTATTGAAATGTGCGAAAGTTGAAAGCTAGTATTTGTTTTCACTAATGTATAATGTTATTGTTTAGAACTTAGATGGTTATCAAAGTAGGTATGTACGTGACGTAGTTCTAACGACTTTACTTACATAATTTTGTAAAATAGTAGCGGATGCCCGCGACTTCGTTCCGGTGTGATAAGTGACTAAAAAAATGTTTGGGGTGGACCACCCTTAACACTTAGGGGTATGAAAAATAGATAGTAGCCGATTCTCAGACTGAATATGCATATAAAATTTCATTAAAATCGGTCAAGCCGTTTCGGAGGAGGGTAACTAACATTGTGACACGAGAATGTTATATTTATAGAGATAATAAATCTCGGTCCTATGGTTTAGAATCAGGCTTTCGCTCACATTGTCCGAAAACAGACTGAAAATCGAAATATGGCACAAACATAAAATTATTCAACTTTGTTATCCCACTAATTCCGAACGACTGAAATCAATAATGTATGAAATCCTTTTGAATGTTTACATAATCATGCAAATTCCATCGCCGCCTGATCGTTTGCAATCGAATATATTATTAAATGCGATACGTTTCAATTTATGTTTGCCTGGTATATCAACCAGCCAAATATGAATATATAAATTCCGCCAGAACTGGTTCCCTAGATATCGGTTAAAATTATTATTATATTTTTCTTTTGTTTACATTTTACGTTAACGGGTTTTACTACTTTATTTATTTTGAAAAAGGAGGAGTGTGAAGTGACACAGACAACTGCCAAATTTGTTACACCAGTCTTGTAAATAAAACATCACGAATGAAAATCAAAAAACAAAATCAAAAGTCATTTATTCAAACTAGGCTGATAATCAGCACTTTTCGAACGTCAAAATTTACTTTACTTATTTACAAGTGACAGTCCCCCAAAACGCCCACCCTTCGACACTTCCTAGTGTTATAGTGAATAGAGATGAGACATAAATTACTCAAAACAAGCATGTCTGATATTTAAAATATTGTTTTATATTTAAGACCCATCTGTGCCAAACACAGCATAGAATTTAAATAGGTAAACATTCTGAACTTTGTAGCATTTCAGTAAATATCGTAAATTTTACAGTCGACATCGGCAGTTTAAACGTGTAAATTCCACGCTAGAGTTATAAATCAAATCACAGTCGATATGTAGGCAGCATAGTGATTGAGTCATCATTGTTAGAAGAGCGATAAAATCGTTATCAGTGGGCGAACAATATGGCTTTATCAACTTGCCTTTCTAGAGTGTAGTATGTTAATTATGTGATGTCATAAGCTTGACTAGATAACAAAGTGGAATCCTTCGTTTGAAGAGAACAATTACGTGGGGATATAGCTCAGTGGTAGAGCATTCGACTGCAGATCGAGAGGTCCCCGGTTCAAACCCGGGTGTCCCCTGAGAACAACTCTTTTATAATTTTTTGGAGGGTTTTGTCTCCTCAATTCTGACTGAATGTTTGATAGTATTAAGGATTGTGGGATGTTTTTGTACCTGGTCAGTAAGGGCGGGGTCGGCTCCATGAGCCAGGAGTATTTCTACGATATCAGTAGCATCCGCTGCGCAGGCTGCATGTAGTGCAGATGATCCAACCTGTTTCAATGCAAAGTAAATTAAATAAGGTTATGTGTTTAAGATGACCTCAAAAAAGTAGCTGGACCAGAGTGAATGAGAACAGTGAAAGACAGGAAGAAATGGAAAGCTTTAGAAAAGGCCTTTATGGAAAAACAGTTATAAAGGTTTTATATATGTGTTAGTAGGTATAATAATAATAATAATAATAATAATATTCCACAACTATCACACAACGCCATCTAGTCCCAAGCTAAGCAGAGCTTGTGTTTTGGGTACTAGACAACTGATAAACATACTTATATATTTCTAAATACATACATATTATAGATAAATTACACCCAGACACAGAACAAATGATCGTGCTCATCACACAAACATTTGTCCTGGGTGGGAATCGAACCCACGACCTCCGGCATAGCAGTTAGGGTCACTAACCACTAGACCAACAGGCCAGTCAAAGTATCTAAAGTATGTAATGCCCAAATTTTTTTGTTTCATTTTGAGTCATTTCTACTATTTGTTTCTGGGTTTGTTACTTTTTCGCAACACTATTGCTAACTTTTAACATTCGCGCTTCGGAGTTTCCTGTTTCCCTGATACATATTTGTGTTTTTGCACTTTGTTCTATTCTTACAAACATACTGAATGAATCAATGGAATGCAAATGCAAAATTGTACATTTGATGCAATAAATAACTTCACAATAACATCGACTCACATTATTTTGCATGTGGACGTTCGCGCCATTTGCAAGCAGATGTTCCACAATGCCCCGACAGCCTTGGGCACACGCCATTTGCAATGCAGTCACACCGTTCTGAAAATCAATTGGCAATAAAAACTGCACTTTAATTGTACAAAAATAAGGCTACAATTTGAAGGGCCACTTGTCACGCTAAATATAAAACCACCAAACATTGTTACTAGTTCAGATATTCGCGCTCCCGACAAGCAGGTAATGAGCTCACAATGTTTTATTCATAAAGATTTTCTTTTATTTGTGTCTACTTTAATTGCGAGCTTTATTTGAACGGAAAATTCGAGTGATTTGGAGTGTTGGGGTTCCAAACTTTTGGAAACTAAGTACTTACACAAATATTTTTTTTTAGAATAGACGAGCATAAAAACTATAATTTACAGTTAGAATATCTACGTTTTCGCGTTCAATGAATCCGTAGTTTCGTACCCGGCATGACTTTCTTGAAAACATTCCACAGCAAAAACCTTATGGGTTAGTCAAAGGTGAATGGAACGAAATGATATCATTAAAAATACAAGCAAGTGTGTGAACAAAATGCCTCAAGTGTTGTTTTGTGCACACGAACACGCAAAAACGTTGGATCGAAGTACTAAGGCAGCATAAACTCACGTTATCTACAGCGTCCACGTGACACTCAGTGTCAAGTAGGACTTGCACGAGTTCGGTGTGTCGATGCACGGCTGCGAGGTGCAGCGGGGTTCGTCCTGAGTTATCTCGAGCCTCCTTTGAAGCGCCTTTGGTCATTAGGAATGCAGCAGTTGAGGAGTGACCACCTTCGCAGGCCACGTGAAGCGCCGTGCGGCCTACCTGTGTTTAAAGGTTAACTATAAATAAAACAAACAGGAAAAACTTATGAAGTTCCTGAATTTAAATAAGTACTTAACAGGCTACAGTCCACAGTGAGGAATTAACGTACATATTAATAAGACAGACGAACAAACCTAATACCATGAAAAAGAAATATGAAATTCTAGTGAGCTACATTATCTAGACTTCTACCAAGAGACACGTAGTTAGCTTTTAGCTTTGAGAAGTTAACTGGAATTAATAAACGGAATATGTAGAAATGTAACCCGATTTTCGCAGAGTTGGACATTTTAGTTATAATCCTGTGCATATTTGCTTAGGTTTCAATTTCACATTTCATTCTAATGAATGTAAGACAGCTGGCCACATTAATAATTTCAAAAACTATTAACATAAATAAATCAATTTATTCATACACAAGTTAGTTAATAATCAACATAGAAAAACAAAATACAGTGAGGAAAGTTAAATGAACTAAAAATAAAGGTAGCCGTAGGCCCCAAACTAAGCACAGGCTGTATGTTAGTGGCCTAAACCATTTTATTCCTTACCCAGTTCGCGTTGGTGGGGAGTTTTCTAATCTATACTTACTAATATTATAAAGCTGAAGAGTTTGTTTGTTTGTTTGTTTGTTTGTTTGTTTGTTTGTTTGAACGCGGTAAACTCTGGGACTACTGGTTGGAATAGAAAAACTCTTTTTGTGTCGGATAGTACATTTATCGAGGAAGGCTTTAGGCTATATAACATCACGCTACAACCAATAGGAGCGGAGCATAAATGAAAAATGTTGCAAAAACGGGAAAAGATATTCCTTTTTGAGAGCTTCCGTTGCGTGCGCTGTGAAAACGGTTTAAGTAACGCAAATACCATGTATGAAAGAATTGTTCCTCTTTAAAAGTTCTAAAAAAAAGTCCGCGACAGCATATGTCTATCTTTTAAGATTGACTCACTGTAACCATTTTTTACTATTAAAATGTTAGGTTAAAAAGAATGATATTTTGCGAAGCTTATTTAACCCATATGGTATTAATCTATATCTAAATAAATGTGTTTGTTAGCACAGAAATTTAATATAGAATATTTGTGCCCTTTACTCTATACAGTTTAAACAAATATCTTAGAAGATATTGCAATGTAAAAATATCCGCGCGACAAAATAATTAAGCGCGCGGCAGTCATTCGGTCCGGTGCGGTAGGTTAGTGGGGATTCTGGCCTCTGGGGACTCCGGAGAAATTCATATTCAAAATATTTACTGCACCATAATGTTTACAAGGTGTTACTGTATATTTAACAGTAAGAGATACCAATAGTAATTCACACTTTAATATAATCTAAACTAATATTATAAAGAGGAAAGATACGATTTTTTGTTTGTTACGATTTAAATCAATTTATGTTGACATTTTGTTATAAGCTATATTATGTGACGCAGACGAAGTTGCATGGGTCAGCTAGTAAAAGAAAATAAACTCCTAATTTTGTGAACGAAGCTTAATATTAATATGCATTGATAATATTCTACAAACTAATTTTAGATGTTCGCCTAACAAGAAAATGTTTTCTTTTATGCTGGTTTTAAAATCACACTGCGAATAAGAAATCCGATGCGATGAGAAAATAATAGGGTGGTATTAAATTAAGATATAAAAGTATGATTCAAACTGCTTCATCATTAACATTATCATCATTCTCTTGCTCTTATCTCAATTAATTTGGGGTCGGAGCAGTATGTCTCGTTACTGTCTCGTTCCACAATTCTATTACTCGTCATCTCATCAGACACCTCCTTTCTTGCCATATCATCGATTGTTTTAAACTGATTATTAATTGAAATATGTAAGTCTAACTGACAAGATTTCGAAATTGAAGAAAACGTAGACGGAAGACATGACATACCTACACTTTCGGATTGACTTTATCAAGTTACAATCTTACGAATAGGACTAACTCGTTTGATATAAATGGTGAGTAAAAATACCCACTGGAATAAACCTGGAACGATCCTGAAATAGAACCGGGTGTTTTTTTGATTTCCACAATTCGTGGCATTTAGCGTTTTCCTTTCGCCAGGTAAAAAGTAATTATCAGAATTGTTACTTATCTAATATTTATCTAATTAAGTTGGAAATTTTACACTTTCCTCATTTAAATTGTTTTAAATTTTGCCATTACTCACATTAACATTTTTTAACAATAACCTATCGTATCATTTTAATGCCTGTGAAGCATTCAAGATCAAGATAAGCTTATCATAATTACCTTTTCATGTTAAAATTACATTAATGTTCAAATAACCTAAATTTTATCATCGCAAGATAATATTTCATGTTCGCGTCGTGTGTTCAGTGTGCTCTATGGATACGTGAGAGGGAGAGAACCTCTCTTCCCAGCCGCCGCGGGTAACGCTCCAGGCGTCGGGGGGCACGTGATAGCTTCCGGCTACCGTAGACGCGGGTCTGTGGACGGTGAGTAATGGGCTAGCTCGCCGTCCGTCCGTCTTATGACGACGACAGGCCGTGTCGACGCGACCGCGACGGCGCGTTCGTGTTCCACGCGCGCGTCATGGAGATGTCAGCAACATAGAAGGGGCCCGCAAGGGCCGACGCCCGTCGGCGGCAAGGCTGCGGGTTGTTCGATAGAGATACCGCGGCTTCGGCGCAAGGGCTAAGAAAGTCTGACACTCCCTTCCGCTCTGCCCGAGAGCGGAAGGGTTGGGTTATTTGATGATTTCCCAAACCCCAAAAAAGAAAAAAAGGTGCTCTATGGATTTGTTTGTCCTGTCGACGAGTTTCGAGTTAAGTGCCTGTCTAGTGCATCAAAATGTCGAGTGGGTGGACAGTCCGCCGTAATTGCGGGTACTCGGGTGACATGGCTTATTGGAGTTCTGTCTGTTCCGGCGCCAATTGCGTGTTGATTTTCGTCGCCGTTGTTTGTGTTCGCGCTTTGATTTTCGTCTAATATTGCCTTGACATGTTTGCCCGGTATATCGGATTCTAAGTAGTCCTAATCAAGGTTGTGGATTACTTTCCGAAGTTACTTTGTTTAGTGAACAATTAGTCATGGTTCAATCATAAATGTTTGATCATGGATAGCTTGGTAAATTGGCTTGAGCTAGACACAATTCAAAGAAATAGTCATTATATCTTCAACAGATGGCACTACAAGGCTTCCAATCCACTGGAAGCAAGCTCGTAAAATTCCCGCGGATGAATGAATTAAGTTTTGTTTTCAACAAAGAAATGAATCTCCGGCTCAACAATATTTCTTAGATACAAGGACTTGTATGATTAACTTTCCTAATATTCATTCCTTCCATTTCTTTGACTGAATCTGCACAACTCTCAACGAATGGCAATATTTTTGAACGCTTTCCTTCTGTCGGATAAATACGGTAAATAGGGATCGATTCAGCTCAGGTCGGCAATCTATTCCGTTCATAACAAAACGCTACGAGCAGATCGCAATACTTTTTGTATTTTTTCATATTCCACAATGGCCGCTACGGTGATTAAAAAGGATACTCTACAAAACTGTGAATGAAGGGCACGATTTTGTTGGTAATTTTTACTCTTTTTATCAGACTTCCGACTGTGTTGATTCGAATATTTTCCCTTATCCGTCGTATTTATTCAAATTATTAAATCGTTAGGCTAATATTATTTTGGATAGATTTCATAGATTGAATCATTTTAATATTAAACGTAATCGATACAGTTTAGTAGGCGACCGTAACCTTAGCGGCACCAGCCACAAACAATTGAAGTCAACAGCACACAATTTAAAAAAAAATTGCACCAGTTTCCTGCTATTTTGGCCCACTGCTTGTCCGGCTGGCATGTGGCAAACATGTCAGTGTGTGTGTATGTGTGTGTGTGGCAGCATGCAGCCTTTTGAGCCAAGTCAACTATTTGTGATTAGGAGCGCAGTTTCAGATTCGTTAATTTAACACCTAGTATGACTGCGCTCCATTGTAAATTACTCTACGACAAAAAATACTTATAACTCTTTTTTCTGTTCAAATGAAACTAATGAGATTTCTAGTGAAGTGACTTTGACGGGAATATTATTAGCATTACATTACTTACTAGAATTGAGGAGCTGGTGGCTTAATGGTAACTGCCATTCGGGTTGGTCTTTAGGTTATGCCGCGCTTGCCTAGATTAGTCTGTGGATGGGTGACCACCCATTACACACTGATTTTCCTCCGTGCCTCGGAAAGCACGTCAAGCTGTTGGTTCCGGCTGCCATATATAGATCTTTGGTATTCGTTACAGCTGAAAGTCAGACAACCAGTCTTACCAAAGGGTATCGTATTACCCAGTGATTAACTGGGTTGTGGAGGTCAGACATGCAGTCGTTCTATGTAAAATACTGATATTCAGCTGCATCCGGTTAGATTGGAAGCCGACCCCAACATAATTGGGAAAAGGTTAGGCAGATGATGACATTACTTACTCGTACTAGACATAACATCACACCTGTAATCCCCGAAGGGTTAGGCAGAGGTGTACCTAATAGTGCACCCACATTTCGCCAGACAGTACAGTTCGAGAACGGGCAGCACCTCAGCGCTGCATACAAATTAGTACTAGGAGCACATAAACATAGCCTGTAATCAGGTCCGTAATGTGATAAGCGCTAATCGGATCACCACTGGATGTAATTATCCGGGTTTACCCGCTCGGAAGGATCAATTTGATTGACTGGCCAAGCGTGTGGATAGATTTGGTGACTGAATTTAGTCTCTGTAGGCCAGAAAAACATTTTATGAGAAACGTTTAACATGGTCACACTTAACCATGTTGAACATGTGTTGATATTATTGTACCTACCTATAAAAATAAAAATGTTGACGATAAAATCGTTGTCACTAAGCGCTTTATTTTTGATTCTGCGAAAATAAATGTTTGCTAACGGCTTCATTTATTTTGAAGTTGTGTAACGTATCGGTACATTTTATTTTTCAATGGAAATCATCAACGTTTCCTGGAAAAGATATTGCACAACTGCTATTGACGTCCCGACAAAAAGGAATATGACGAACTATCCAACTAAATGAAAGCATGTTTTTTATGTGAGATTGCAGTATGTACGTAAAGGTAATTGGTACAAATACACGATTTTGTGTAACAGCATATTTCCACGAAGTGCTCAAATGGCTTGCATTTCTGGGGAAATATGATTAAAATGTCTTATTCAACATTTTAATTACTTTGTAGATATTTGTTACTACAACATACAATATATACCATTCCCCGGGTACCTACCTATACTTTGAACAAGATTAAACAAAAAGATTTATAAAACTTACGTTATGCTGAAATCAAATAACCCTCTTTTTGGGCTTCGCCGCCGTCGGGTCATGACAAAATTGATTTTATGTTTTAGTGTTGAAAAAAAAAAAACACTCGCATACAAGTAAAATACATGTTACTATTTTCTTTCTATAGGACAACATAACGATCAAGGAAAACTTACAAAACAACGGGGTGATTGAATCAAACATTAGTAGATATTGATTCAATTAATTTCAATTCAAACAACAACAATTGAAAACTTTCGACGTGTTTTTGATTTCGTACAATTAAATGTCATTTAGGTACATACTCGCATGTTTGACAATAAAATCATGCCGTCCATTAAGGTCTGACAAAGGAGGAATTATTGTTAACGTAAATTACGGTCTGAGCTAGATGCCATGATTCAATTTGCTATCTAATTCCTCCCGAGGAATCTTGCCGCTATAATAAATATTTTATCCAAGTCCACTTTATTCTGTGTTAAACTTTATGCTAGGACTAGATTCTCGTCTGCTGCAAGAGATTAGATTAACTTACATTTTGCGTTCTACATGTTTATTTTATCCTGGTAGAATATTATTGCACTTTGTATTGCGTACCGAGAATTCTCTCTGCATAAACGGAAACTGTAATGATGAAGTACTGAAGCTCAATCCTCCCTTGGCGTTACGAGCAGGGTGGCTATTTAGTATTTCTTTGGCCACTTTTCTCGATGTCACATCATGAATTTGGCAGTAAGTACCTGCTTATCAATAAGGTATGGATTCTGTTAACTTCTTGCAGTACTGTCTCAACGCCCTGCATTTTACGGAGTTACTGGTTATTATAAAGGTTTCCTTTTTTCGTATTTAAGATTGTAAAAAAGGATTCTTGTTCGAAAAGATTTAATTAATTTGTCTTCTTCAGCCGCCATTAGCTTCCGAGGTTTCGTCGTAAACCGCTATTAGAGTCACCTAAAAAGCCTTTTCCTTTTTCCAGTAGACCTTGTTGATATTTATGGTGGGTAGGTCCTCTTCTAAAACCAATATAATCTTACACTAATTATGTTTAGACTTCTCAAAGTTTCACAACATGATTGTCGAATATAGACAGTGCCGAATTGAAATTACTTGATATTGAAAAAAAAAACAACAAATTTATTACAACGAAATAGATCTTTATGTACCTACCTTAGAATATTAACGAAAGACGAAGAGATATGTAGAGTCAGTATTACATACAAAAAATCTAAGCAATTTTCATTTCTTTATTGAAATGTGACTTGCGACTTTTACGGGTATTCAATTCGTGGAAAATAGTGTTTAAGTCCAACGTTTTCAGACAGTCTTACCTAGATTTTTATTGGTACTGTTTACGGAGCCCCCAAGACGTTACGCCCTCAGCAATTGCTTTATTTGCTTAGGAGCATTTTAATCTGGCACTGAATATAGATCAGCACCAGAGTACCCTTGTCTCGTTACAAACTTTTCTATCACAATCTGAAGGATTTTCTCGTAATTCATTGCGACAGATGTTTGAAATATTTGTCTTTTTGAAATATTTGTCTTTTTTGCGTCAAAGTTGTCTTTTGCGTGCATAACGAAATTAATACAGGGTGTAAATAAACCCATCACACAGCCGTCAACCAAGCATTCTGTACATCAAACTAAGTACCCCTACGCAAAAATTTTTGCTGGGAAATGACTTTTTTTTGGGGTCAAAAATCACATTTTACGGTAAAACTCAATGTTGCACACTTAAAACATTGTGTTTGTGGATGCATTTAAGTGAAGTCATAACCTGAAAAACCATTATTTACAAAAGCAGCTGTGAAAAATTTGGAACTTTGGCCACTAATATCTCCGTAACTAGGGGGTTCCCAGGTATGGTCTAGAACAAAAAAATGATTGCAGTGGTGGGGAGAACAAGTGCCCTTCGTTTGCGTTAAGGGTACTTTTACACCCTATAAATAACCCATAGAATTGTGTTCTATGTAATTAGTTCGCCGATCTGTTCGCTTCCAAATTATAACCGGGTCGAACAGAAACAAAAAATAAGCCCAAAATGTACCAATTCGCTCGCCTACTAATTAAATCGATACAGATGCGTATGGAACTGTCTGCTATTTCAAATTTTTGATTGAACACAGAATGTAATTGGACGAGATGTGTTTGTAGATGAAAAACACTGATGTTATATTTTCCGATTATTTTTAAATACTATGGCACATTTATTTATAAAACATTGAATTCCACAAATCTATATTTTGTTGACTACAGGAAACACCTACTTAGTTTCATTCCCATACCTAAACATATACCTACTCCTAACCCAAATAAGACATTAACCTCTTGAACGTCCGCTAACATTGCTTGAATGTCTTATGATCCACCGGGTGATCATAAGGACGCTCGAAGACTTAATAACGGCCGTCAGACGTTTACCCAAGACCTGAATAGGAGCCTAGCACTTCAATTACGAGAATTTATGTTCTAAGCGAGAATCTGTAATGGCCTTATAATTTAATTTTACCTACCTTATGCTCGACCTAAGAATATTAATCCCGACTCCCGGTTACCTTAGCCCGCCCGTTGGAAAAGCGGAATTAATCCAACTGATGCATTGTTAAGCTTAATGCTAACCTGGTACTCTCTATCTATTCCTGTCGATTGGATTGCTTCTTAATCCCCTCCTGTTTCAGGATTTGCAATAATTGAAATTAGCTTAACTCAGTACGAAAACAATAAAAAACAAACAAACACGTCAATCAATACTGTGGAGCGTGTTCGTCTGCTGGCTGTTGGGGAGTGGAGGTCGGGCTTGTGGCTTCAGGCACTCCCGTCATCCACCATTGGCAATATGATGGATGACTCATCATTCCGGGTCGCTACAAGTCTACGCTTAGGCGCACCTAGTGTTGCTCCGCATCGTTGTCACTGCTGCGGTGAGGCTGTGTCGACAGCCTCGGACACCATGGCCTGTCCTGCTACAGGAGCGCAGGTCGCTTTGCACGACACGCCAGCATTAACGAAATTGTTCGTCGAGCCCTTGCCAGGGCCGGTGTACCAGCGGTTTTAGAACCTAACGGCTTGGTACGTGACGATGGAAAGAGACCAGATGGCATGAAGTTGTTGCCTTAGAAGGTGGGTAGGCCTTTGGTGTGGGTGGTTTGGTGTATGCAACCTGTGTCGACACCCTTGCACCATCTCACGTTGCAAGCACAGCGGGCTGTGCGGGCGCTGCTGCTGCAGCTGCTGAGACCCTCAAGCGGCGCAAATACTATAACCTCATTGGTAATTATAGTTTTGAGCCGTTTTGGGGTCGAAACGCTCGGGTCATGGGGACTGAATGCGCGTCTCCTTTTCAAGGAAATCTCTCGCCGTCTAGTCGACACTTCGCGCGACCAGAGGCCTGGCTCTTTCTTTGGTCAAAGGATTAGCATTGCCATTCAACGTGGCAATGCTGCCAGTCTTCTGGGCAGGTTCCCGGTTGTCAGCGATGCGGGTACTAGGACGCCTAAGTGTCTTATTTGGTCGTTGTATAAATGTAAGTATTAACTTTTAGTTTTTATTTACTATTTTTGTATTTTGTCACAACTTAGCTTAGTTTTAATTTTTTATTGTATTATTTAAATAAATATATTTTCAGTACGAATATATATTTATGTCATTGTTGCCTATTAGTGGTGGATAACGTGAAAAGATGACCTGGAAACTGCTAGACAATGCAGAATGTCTGATAAGCAAAATCCCAGCTACGCAGAAGATAAAGAATTCGGCTGAGAAGACGTGTTTTGATGTTTACCATTAAAATATCCTAAGTGTCGAGAGGCCGAGAGGTAACGTTGACATTTTAGTACGGTAAACGCACTTTAACGACTGCTAAAGCAGTTTACTGCCAAACTTTGTTATACCTATTTGTTTTATATACGAAAACTTCTAGCTGCTAAACATCGAAGACATGTTATAGCGCACAACAACTAGTATCTAAGTAAAACTAAATTGCAAACCAATTAGACTAGGAGTGAAGGGCGAAGAAGAAAAACAATTAACTTTCAGATACAACTTAAAGCTAACTGCTGAAATTAATTTAAAGGTACTTAGGCTACTAAACTTAAACTAAATATTTTGATTTACTACAACTTAGCATATTTTATTGTCTCGTAAAAAAGAAAGTAATAGAGGTCTGTGACTGATTTATTTATTCGTTTTGAACAAAATGTTTCAAATCAAGAGTTGTTTATTGTTTTAGCTTTTGTGTAACTTGATCGGATAAACAAAACGAATTTGAAATGCCAAAACCTTTCCATTGCCTCTGGCTAAAGCTAATTACCAACATTTTGTAAGTGATATTTTACCCAACATAAAACATTAAAACGTTAGTGTTTTTTTTAATAATGTACGTAAAATATCGTCATTAATTTCTACGTGATATTTTTGAAGTGTCTCTCTATATTAAAGATTTTCGTCTTCTGAAAATTCCCTGACTCTCTGAGCTACAAGAAATCCTTTATGGAGAGTTACCGATTAATTCCAAGTTGCGAGAGAATTT